>ML789711.1:49245-94100 GCA_009831015.1 Picea engelmannii | reverse complement strand
ATATAATATATGCTGGTTTTCCCGGTTTGGGTTTCCAGGTGAAAAATCTCTGTGTAATGTTTGTATTTGCCATTGTATCTTTTCTGTTCTTTTCTGAATATCAGTTTGCAGTAGATATTGTACAAGGTTAGAATTTACAAGCACTCCATAGGAAGTGTGAGACCAGAGAGAAGAAACTACCCAGAGCGCAGTCCAAAGAATCAAGGCATTGGCCTTAGAATGTAAACAACTCAGTAGTCGAAGTGCACAGACTTACAAGCACCTTGCAGAGGACCCTGAACTAAGGAAACTGGAGTCACAACTTTAGGAGGCCAAGCAGCAAGCAGAAACGGTGCAATATTAGTTGAAGCCACTACCAGTGGTCAAGAGGATGAAATGATCCCAGGAACAGTGCATGGTTCAACAGTAGGTCCATGCCATCTAGAGCAAGGTCATGGAAGTGACCTAGAGACTCCAACCAGTGCAGGATGTAGCTTGCATACTTTTTGAGGAAATTGAAGGACAAGGTGCAGAACTGGAACAAGTGGTCACCACAGTGGAACAATGCTTGGAATAACCTGTGACAGAGAAGGTTATTCAAGAGTTCACCGAGCAGGAGGCTCTGGTGAAGCAACATGTCGAAGAAGCTCAAGCCAAGCTTGAGGAATTTGAGGTAGATTTACCCAGATCAGAGTGACTCAGGACGAGTCACAAGTGAGTGGTGGGGGGTTGTTGTCCCTTGACCAAGTTTTGGATAACCTTGGTCACGTTTGACCAACTATGGGACTTCGATAGGCTAGTCGAAGGCGGAGCGCAAGGCGAAGTGGAGATCGTGAGATCTCGTCTCCTTTTTAGGGAATTTTTGGGTTTAGGTTTTATGTAACGAGTATGGGATGTCATCCCATGGGTTTACCCATGCCTTGGCCCCTTTTGTAATGTATAAATAGAAAAATAGGCATTGTAAGAACAATAACACTAGATCTAGGAGAGAAGTGGTGCTAAGTGCTATATTGTGATGAGTACAAGTGATGTAAGTAGTTGGATTTGTGTGATTGAATTAGCTATGTGCATACTATGTGCATGAGAACTTGCAGAGCTAAGTGCAAGTGACTATAAAGAGGCTTTGTGTTGTAACCTAGCTCGGGGAAGGAGGGTCTAGCGAGGTGTGCGCAAATATCCTGTCCTATGCGGAGTGGGTTCTTGTAGCTCTATGCTTGTAGAGATTGAAAGAAAACAATAAAGAAGAGAAGAGTTGGTGGACATAGCCCCACACTGGGGTGAACCACATATATCCTGTGTTGTGGTTGCTTTATGCATTATAGTTGTTATGTTATTGATGTGATTTATGCTTAGTGAAGTGATATATGTTAGATGCATCTATGTAATATACCAGATATAAAACGTATGCAGCTACAAATGGCAGAATAACAACAATATAACCCGAACAATCACCACAATAGCACTGAAACGATATAAGAATAATAACATAAACAACACTTTGATTCTGAAAGCAATGTTCACGGGCCTCTTCAAGGGGGCAAACTCCAGTTGACAAGATCTCTATTACAATAATATCCAAGCTAGGGTTATCATACCCTCGACTCCTATTTACACTAAATATGTCTATCAAAAGAAGCATCTAGAGGAAGATCCTTCTAGAAGCGAAAGCTTCTATTAGGTATTCTTACATTCGACTTATTCTATTTTATTGCAAGGCCTTATTAATATTGACCTTTATTACATCTGAATATATTGTTCTACCTATGTGCGGGTTAGGACCCTAACATGTCCTCCCCCTTAAAAACAACCTTTTCCTCAAGGCTTGAGATGTGGAAATTTTTGTAGAATGGTAGTTGGTTCCTAAGTGATCTCTACTAGATTTGTATCTTTCCACTGGACTAACACTTCCTTGATGGTTCTCTAATGCAAGTGACGCTCACGCTGGTCCAAAGCTGCTTGTGGTTGTAGCCAAATGGATCCTTCTTCGGCTAACTCGAGAAGGTTGGTTTGAATTTGGCACTTAGTTCCAATCACCTTCTTTAAGCATGAAACATGAAAAACATGATGTAGCTTCGAATGACTAGGAAAAGATAACTGATAGGCCACCTGTACCACATTATTGAGAACGGTATAAGGACCAAAAAATTTGGGCGCTAGCTTCTGACAATGCTCGGCCTTGAGGGAATTTTTCTTGTAAGGTTGCAGTCGAAGAAACACCTAATCCCCTTCTGCAAATTGACATTCAAAGTGACCTTGATCTACTTGTTGCTTCATGCGATTATGTGTCATGAACAAATTCTCTTTGAGGGTATGGAGAATAGCCTCTCAAACTGTAAGTGTTTGGTCAACCACCTGGACCTTCGAGACATGAGGTAGGTATGAGAGAATTAAAGGTGACTTATGTCCATATACCACTTCAAAAGGAGTCATGTGTGTAGTTGTATGGTATGAAGTGTTGTACCACCATTCAGCTAGGGGTAACCATTGATCCCACTGATTTTTCTTTTTTGAGGCAAAGCACCTCAAATATGTTTCCAAACACTTGTTGACAACTTCCATTTGACCATCAGTTTGGGGATAATAAGTTGTGCTGAGATGCAATTGGGTGCCTTGTAGCTTGAACAATTCTTGCAAAAAAATTCTTGTGAAATTTGGGTCGCGATCAGAAACAATAGAGTGTGGTATGCCATGAAGTTTGAAGACCTAATCCATGAAAATTTGATCCATCGTGGATGTTGTAAATGGGTTTTGAAGAGCGCATAAATGAGCATACTTGGAAAGGCGATCAACAACCACCATGATGACTGATTTATTTCCCGATTTGGGTAAACCTGTAATAAAATCCATAGAGATATCCCTCCAAATAGCAGGTGGAATCGTAAGCGGTTGTAGTGTGCCTGGAGATTTCACTATTTTTCCCTTGTTGCATTGACCCACATGACATTCAGCGACAAAATTATGAATGTCTTGTTTCATACCATCCTAGAAAAAAGAACATTTGACCCTGCCATAGGTTTTGGTGAACCCTGAGTGCCTCGCTATGGGTGTAGCATGAAGCTCAGAAAGTACCATGGATTTAAGCTTTGATTGTTTACTTAAATACAAATTGCCTTTGTATAGAAGCTCATCATGGAGCCAAGAGTACCCTGGGGAAGCTGGAGCATTGGACTGCAATTGTTGGATCATATGCAAAATTTTGGGATCTTGTAGCCATTCCTAGCGAATGGCTTGGAGCCAATCTGGTACAGTGAAGGAAAGAGAAAAAATGGATCCTTCATATTCATATTTTCGAGAAAGTGCATCTGCAACCACATTGTCTTTTCCTTTTTGTAAATGATCGCATAATCATATCCAAAGAGCTTAGTCACCCATTTTTGTTGCTCTGGGGACGAAATGTGTTGTTCCAGAAAGCACTTGAGGCTTTGATTGTCTGTCTTAATTTGGAAGCATTTCCCCAATAGATAAGGGTGCCACAGATCAACATCATGAAAAATAGCCAACATTTCCTTTTCATAGATTGATTTGCCTAGATTTCTTTCAGATAGTTGCTTGATGGTAAAGGCCAAAGGCCGACCCTCTAGCATAAGGACAACACCAATTCCTTTCCCTGAAGCATCACATTCCAAGACAAAGGTCTTTTTGAAATTAGGAAGGGTTGGGACTGGAGTGGTGCACATGGCCATCTTCAAGGTTTGAAAAGATTGAGCAGCAGTTGGGTTCCAAGTGAAAGAGTTATTTTTTAGGAGAGAAGTGAGAGGTGCTGCAATCTTTTCATAATTCTTAACAAACTTGCGATAATAACCTGTTAGACCCAGAAATTTACACAAGATTTTGAGATTCTTTGGGTGAGGCCAGTCTTGCATAGCTTCAATCTTTTTAGGATCCACCCTGACGCCATCCTTGCCAACCAGATGACCCAAGTACTCTACTTCTAAGGTGCCAAAATCACATTTAGACTGTTTCAGGAAAAGTTGGTGCTGAGAGAGTAGATGGAGAACTCGATCCACATGAGAAAGATGGTATGTCCAGGTTTTGCTATAGATGAGGATATCATCAAAGAAAAATAAGACAAAATGATGTAGAAAAGGAAGGAAGACATGATCCATGAGGCTTTGGAAGGTGGAGGGGGCATTACACAAGCCAAAGGGCATGACCAAAAACTCATAGTGGCCCTCATGAGTTCTAAAGGCAGTCTTGGGAATGTCTACCTCTTTCATACGTATTTGGTGGTAGCCCGAATGAATATCAAGTTTAGTAAAGAATTAGGCGCCACTCAATTCATCTAGGAGGTCATCAATGACAGGAATGGGAAATTTGTCTTTAATGGTAAGTTTGTTGAGGGCACGAAAGTCAAGACACATTCACCAAGAACCTTCTTTCTTCAGGAGCATGACCACAGGAGAAGAGTAGGGGCTCATACTAGGGCGGATAATGCCTGCATTAAGGAGTTCCTGGACAATTTTCTCAATTTCATTTTTTTGGGAAAAGGGGTGACGATACGGACGGATATTGAGAGGAAGGCTTCCAGGTACAAGGGGAATGGAATGATCATGAACACCACGAGAATAAGGGAGTCCATGTGGAGTGGAAAATACCACTTGATGTTTAGAAAGGATGGCTTGGAAATCTTGCGAAACCGATGGTGTCTTTGTTGCTTGTATGGCATGGAGTTGGGCAATAACACCAGAATGACCTTTTTTGAGAAGTTTTTCCATGCGATGGGAACTAATGATCTCAGGTGAACCGGCGGTGATGCCTTGGAACTTATATTGGTGATTGTATGTATCTAGAGAGGTAATGGGGGGGGCCAAAGGGCCCATAGTGACAATAGTGGAGGCCATTCAATGTAAGGTGGACTAGATCCACTATATTATTAAGTAAGGCCCACTATGGTAGTTATTTATAATAAATGGGTAGTTAGATATAATAAGATATAATAAATGGGTAGTTAGATATAATAAATGTAAGAAGACTTCTTAGAAGGTTCAATGTAAGGTAGTTAGAGAGGTAATGGGGGGGGCCAGAGGGCCCATAGTGATAATAGTGGAGGCCATTCAATGTAAGGTGGACTAGATCCACTATATTATTAAATAAGGCCCACTATGGTAGTTAGATATAATAAATGGATAGTTAGATATAATAAATGTAAGAGGACTTCTTGAAAGGTTATACTTCTAGAAGATTCCTCCTCTAGAATGTTCTTAGGTGATGGTAGCACTATATAAAGGGGTTCAAGCAATGTAATGAGACATGAAGAGAATTATTGTATTTGAAGTGGTATCTCAACCAGAGGATGCCCCCTCGAAGAGGCAAGTGAACAGGAGAGGATCCCTTCCATAATAGGATCCATTGTATGGTGTTTCCCTACCTCAAGGGTTTGATAGTAATAAAGGATATTTTGCATATTGTTCTTGTATATCTGTTGTGGTTTTTTTTAGTCAGTCTTTGGTTCTTAACAAGTGGTATCAGAGAACTTTCCTTGGCAGACATTGTGGGCAAATATTTTTTATTTTTGCAGATTTTTTTTTCAGAGAAGAAAAAAGAGGGCTGGGACATTCCAGAAATTTTCGATATATTTCTGTGCAGAATTTTCAGAAACGGGTTGTAGATATGAGTTCCTCTCAAAAAAACACCCAATTTGAAGAAGAAAAAAATTGTTCGAAACGGAGTCCGAAAAGTCAAAATATTGAAGTTTTAAAATCTGTAAATTTTCAGGGTTTTTTCCGTGGACGACGGCGTGATTGTTTTTTATTTTTGTAGCAGTTGGAGGCCAACTTTGCCCCAAAAAAATTACATATCTGAGTTCCTCTCACAATTTCACCCAATTTCAAAAAATAAATCATCTGAAACGTAGTCTAGGAAGTGAATTTATGGGCATTTTAAATTCAACGGCTTTTTAGGGTTTTTCCAGAAAAAAGCTGTGATTTTTTGTCGTAACTTATTGTTCTATTTTTTGGGTTTTTTCATGACAATTGCGGGACCGGATAGTTCATAGGGTGATCATATGGCTATTTCCTCTCAAACCCTCATAGAAATTATACATATTACTAAAGCATTCAAAGACCAATTGTTTGGCACATTGAATGACAGATTTGATGGCTTTGTAGATGGTTTCAATGATAGTTTTTGTAGTATTCAAGATTCTTTGGATAACATGTAGGAGAGGTTTCTTATCACGGACCTTAGGGATGAATATAATCAAGAAATATATTCTTGGTATGATTTTGAGGTTGATTTTAATGATTGGTATAGGGATAGTTGTCATTTATGGGATGACAACCACTTCCATATTTTATTTGATGACTCTACTCCACCTTCTGTAGAGCTAGTTACCAGCGTCCAGCCTGCATATTCTAAAATGGTATTGTTCCTTCCATATTCATCTTTGATCATCTCTCACTATGTGGATGGATATTCTTATTTGGATCCACATTATAGGTGTCAGTATTGGGAGCATCATTTTCAGTTGGTTATTGGGTGTCGATATCTTCCATGTGGGGATAACATGAGAAATTGGACATGGGACCTTGGTTTACAATGGCGGTTTGACTACTTCTGCATGGTGGATTCCATTTCTCAATGGGACCCTGGTTCTCTAGTCTACTTCAGGACTATGGTCCACACTTATCCATGGGACCCTGGTTTATTCTTGTACATCAAGTGTTGAGGACAATGCTTTCATAAGGGGGATGGAATGTAAGGTAGCTAGAGAGGTAATAGGGGGGGCCAAAAGGCCCATAGTGATAATAGTGGAGGCCATTCAATGTAAGGTGGACTAGATCCACTATATTATTAAATAAGGCCCACAATGGTAGTTAGATATAATAAATGAGTAGTTAGATATACTAAATGTAAGAGGACTTCTAAGAAGGTTCTACTTATAGAAGATTCCTCCTCTAGAATGTTCTTAGGTGATGGTAGCACTATATAAAGGGGTTCAATCAATGTAATGAGACATGAAGAGAATTATTGTATTGTGAGTTGTAGCTCAATATGAGGATGCCCCCTCGAAGACGCAAGTGAACAGGAGAGGATCCCTTCCATAATAGGATCCATTGTATGGTGTTGCCCTACCTCAAGGGTTTGGTAATAATACAATGTGGTTTCTTCTATCTTTCCTTGTGGATCTATTGTGTATTCAGTATTTGTGGTGATTATATTTGTAGATCTATTCAGGTTCTTAACAATGGCCCTCCTAGTCAAATTGCATGGTTAATTCCTTGAAATACATGAGAATTGGACCCAAAGTCCTTAGCCAGTCTGCACCCAACACAATGTCACAACCACCCATGTCGATAGCAAACATATGAGATTTCAGGTAGTATTCACCAATTTGGAGACACACATTTTCACGAACACCCTCCACATTTCATGGAGCCATCATTGGCAATCATGATCTAGAAATTATTGATGGCATGGATGTAGCAATGAGTTTCTTGGGCAATGCGGCGATGAATAAAATTATGGGTGCTTCCAATATCAACCAGAATGATGACCTTTTGATGCTTGATGTAACTGATTAGCTTGAGGGTTTGGGGAGCTGAGAAGCTAGTGAGAGCATTGAGGGAAATGACCAGTTCTACTTCGGGAGGGTCTAAGGGAGAGGTTATGTCAGTGGTTTCAGGTGACTCAGACACAAGAGGAGCTTCAACATCCTCTTCTGAAATATTTTTGGAGATGGCCATAAAAAGATTTTGTTCCTTACACTTTTGGCCCGAGAAATATTTGTCATCACAATTATAACAAAGGCCTTTGAGTTGGTGTTCAACCATTTCATACCTGGTCAATTTTTGGATCTTTAGTGGAGCGGAGGGAGTAGTGGGATTTACTAGTTTAGGGCGAGGGATAAAGGCGGGTTTCCAGTTTTGAGAAGATACAACCTGTTGTGCTTCTTTAGCTCTTTTAGTAGACTCCACCCAACTCTGAGGCTGATCCATGAGGACATGGGCCCGAATATCATCCTTGAGGCCACTAATAAAACACTCTCATAAAAAGGCATCAGATATGCCCTCTGTCTGAAAATCCAGGTGCTCAAAGGCAGCTATAAAGTCTTCCATTGTTCCTGATTGTTTCAAATTTGTCGAACGGCCCAAATGGTTGGTGTCAGTGTCAAAGAATTCATAAAGCTCTGCCACAAAGTGTGTCCAAGCAATATACCCTTGACGGGAATTTTTTCTCCATTGCCACCATTGTCAACATTATTGATCTAGATGGATAACACCATACCTGAGTTTGGCCAAGTCATATGTAATGTCGTATAAAGAGAAATAATGCTCCATTTAGGTTACCCAACTAGTGGGGTCTGAGCCATCAAATTTGGTCACATCCACCCGCGGAAGGTGTAGATCACATTGAAAGTGATGGTGCTGAAAGCTATGGGAATGAGAGGAATGTTTACCTTCAATATGTGGGGGTGAGTCAGAGGAAGGGTTATCTGTAGGGATATGAAGCTTGGTGCAGAGTGACAAAAAGACAGATTCAAGTTGGGTGGTCAGGTCTTGTTTGATTTCCTCCATTGAGGACTGCATGGTTGTATTGATGGTGACAACATTGGCACTGAGTTGTTTCACTTCTTGTTGGGTCTCAATGAGACTAGATTGCAAGGTATTGAAATGAGCTTCCAAGTCTTGGCTGCGGGTATGGGCCATGAGGACGAGGGAACCAAAAAGGGGCAGGTGTGGTCAAAAATTTTTCCGAAAAATTATATGTATGACTGTGATAAGAGTGAAGAAATGAATCCAATAGAATAGGTCTCAAATAATGGTGAAAAAAATTCCAGACTTTTTTTTTATATATACACCTACGGAGTTATACTCTGGTCTAAAGAATATTGTAGTGATGAAATGCCCAAATGATTAACCAGGAAGAAAAGTGTAGTTACTTGGCAACCCGAACACAGTTGTGTGGCAATATATCTTGTCTATTTTAATTTGTTTATGTTTCTGTCCCCAAGGGTTAGGTATTCAAGGGTTCTACAGACAAGGGTTTTCCTTGTGCTATAGGTCTCTGATATACATGCGGGGTCCAACAATAGTACTCATCCCAATATCTCAGGGAACTAACTAAGGAGGATAGGCCGTACCCTTAACCGTACTAACCGACTACCCAAGTACTAGAGAGTATTTCCTTGAGTGTTTTTCTCGGTGGCACTATAGCAGTCAGGTGGTCGATCGATTTATCTAAAGAGGGCTTCAGGAAATCTAGGTCAATCCATACACAGGTGTTGTCTGATGCGCTACCACTCGAAGGGGTACCAACAAGGGTTACAAGGGTGGCCAACAGATGTGCACTTAAAAACCACTTGTATTTCTTGCATATATGAATCCCTCAACCGCGGGTTTATGCGCGTAACGATAGATCTTTGTGGCTTAAAGATGCCGGAATACGTCTCTACCCTAAAGAAAAAAAAATTACCCACAATTTATGCCAAGGAAAGTGCTTTGATACCACTTGTAATATATGAGATACAAAAAGTATGCAGAACATAAATAAAATGCTAGAAATGGCAGAATAACAGCAATATAACCCAAACAATCACCACAATAGCACTGAAATGATATAAGAATAACAACAGAAATAGCACTTTGATTCTGAAAGCAATGTTCACAGGCCTCTTTGAGGGGGAAACCTCCAATTGAGCAGATCTCTATTACAATAATATCCAAGCTAGGGTTATCATACCCTCGACTCCTATTTATACTAAATATGTCTATCAAAATAAGCATCTAGAGGAAGATCCTTCTAGAAGTGGAAGCTTCTATGAGGTCTTCTTACATTTGACTTATTCTATTTTATTGCAAGGCCTTATTAATATTGACCTTTATTACATCGGAATATATTGTTCTACCTATGTGCGGGTTAGGACCCTAATAATATGATATAGTAGCTTAGTGCTTAGTAATGTGAATGAATGCTAGATATGATCTATTTATATGTGCTAAGTGCTTAGATGTATTAGATCTTGTTGAATATTGCACTTCTCTGTAACTAGGGCTTTGACCTGCGATGTGAATAAGGGTTAAATACTGATGAATGTTAACTGCTAAGTGCTTTGTTAAGTGTTGTAATAACATATATGTGTCCCAGCCAGGTTGTAGACACTTGAGTCCCGCAACCACCCATGCCTCTACCTCGGGTGAGACTTCATCTGCTTCGCAGGTGTTGCTGAAAGGGTCGGTAGTTAGGGTTTTGTTGGTGCACTGTTGAAGCATTGAACCCTGGGTCTGCCCCTGTGCCAACAGGGATGTTGTTCCAAGACCAGAGGGAAAGTCCGTAGTGTCTTCCAAATGTATTTACAAAATCAAGCATGTCGTTGATGGAATCATTGAAAAATACAAAGCAAGATTTGTGGCCAGAGTGTTTTCACAAATAGAGGGAGTTGACTATGACGAGACTTTTGCACCGGTAGTCAGATATGCCTCCATCTGATCTATCATTGCACTAGCTACTTCCATGGGTTGGAAGCTACATCGGATGGATGTAAGGACAACTTTTCTCAATGGCGAAATTGAGGAAGAAGTTTATATTGACAAGCCAGAAGGTTTCATTGTACACAACTAAAAATATCATGTATGCAGATTAAAGAAAGCCCTATATGATCTAAAGGAAGCACCACGTGCTTGGTGCGAGAAAATGGATGGATTTCTAATGAGTTTGGGCTTCAACAAAGGGGTTGTTGATCCAAACTTGTATTATCACATTGATGGAAATGAGTGTCTAATTTTGGTCTTATATGTGGATGATATTTTCCTCACCAGTTCAGAGAGACTCATTGTTGAATGCAAACAAGCATTGACTGTTAAATTTGAAATGAAGGATTTGGGCTTGAAGCATTATTTCTTGGGACTAGAAGTATGGTAGAGAACATATGATATTTTCCTAATTCAAGGAAAATATACTATGGAGATACTAAAAAAGTTCAGTATGACAAAATGCAAATCCATGCCTACTCCAATGGTAATGGATTTAAAGAAAATGAGTGATATTGATTTGGGAGATGTAGATCCACACTTATACCGACAGTTGATTGGATCTCTTATGTATCTGGTTAACACCGGACCAAACATTTGTTATGCAGTAAATGTGCTTATCCAGTTTATGAGCCAACCAAAACATACACACTGGATAGCTGCAAAACATGTATTGAGATACTGACGAGGCACAATTGGTTATGGCATGAGATATTCATCCAATGTGGACTTAAGCCTACAAGGATATGTCGATGCAGATTGGGCGGGAAGTGAAGTATACAGAAAGAGCACCTTCGGTTGTTGCTTCACCTTAGGATGGACCATGGTTTCCTGGTGTAGCAGAAAACAAAGCTCTATGGATTTAAGCACCGCAGAGGCAGAGTACATTGCATTGAGTGTGGCAGTTTGTGAAGCAGTTTGGCTTCGAAAACTTCTAACTGACTTGTTTGATCATGAGATGGATCCTACTACTATTCACTGGGATAAACAGAGCTGTGTAAATCTCTCCGAGAATCTGGTGTTTCATGACAGATTTAAACACATTGAAATCAAGTATCATTGTATCATAGACATGGTGCAGAGAAAGACAATACACGTGCAGTATATTTCTACTCATGAATAGATTGCAGATATATTCACCAAATCACTTGCCAATATAAAGTTCGAGTATTTCCATGAGAGACTTGGCCTGGTGGAAAATGCCTCCCTAGCTGAGAGGGAGTGTTGATGATTGCAGCTATGTGAGACATTCTCCAGCTACAAACCTGTGAGATGTGGATCATTGCAGCTATGTGAGACTTTATCCAGCTTAAAAACTTGAGAGAAAACCCCTAACAAGGGTACGTGGTTCCTATCTGAGACAGAGCTAGAACGTAGAGATGACCTCCTCCATTCAGAGAATTGAGAAGAACTCCAAATGATTATCCTGTGGGAAAGGCGATATGTTGAGTTGGACATTCTTGTGGCTGAGCCCAAGGTGAACGTGTGAAATCCAAAAGTGTTGGGTGCATCATCATGAGAACATAAATGAAGATTATGTATTAGCCTCCTCTAAGTAGTAGAGTTGACGAGAAACTACAGATGACTCCCATGTGCAATGCAGTGGGAAAGAAGATATGTTGAGTGGATGTGCATGTGGACGAGCACAGGTGAACGTGTGAAGAATTGTTTCTCCTGTGTAATACAGTGAGCAAGAGATATGGACATCCCTATGGATGTTCCCATAGTGGATTACCACTAGTGGGTGTATCCAATCCCTTGCTATATTGTCCAAGATTCAGACCTTCTCGTAACCCTAATTGTAATGTAAAGGGTACAGGTCGCCCCCCCCTTAATGTGATTAGTAATAAATGTAAAAGATAATTAATTTGGTTAATATTAATTATAATGTGACTTAGAGAGGTCAGCCCTATTGTGCCAATAGACACTTATGTTGATAGGACAAGTCTAATGTAAGTAAAGGAATATTCCCCATTGTGGAATCATATCCTTCACACAAGTTTGGAAATTTCAGCAAGTACATCTTCTGGGGGAAAGTGTGCACCTATCTTGGGCGCTAGTCTTCTAGGGTTTGAGCACCCTCTTGTGTGCTAAGTATTATTATTGGTGAATGTCTTTCTCTTGAAGAATATAGCAAAGGATTTGGTTGGGTTTTCTTCCCTTGTTGGGAAGGGTTTCCCAGGATACTTCTTGTGTTCTTGTGCATGGTGTTTCTTCTTGTGATCTTGGTTTCTGCAACATTCTTGTTTATGGTTAAGAAAAATGAAAAATTGAAATGAATTACATGCTTAACCTAGCTTATTGAAAAATCAACACTTTTTTGCATCCATCAATCAACAAAGCGAGGTTTGTTCTCATTTTTTTTTATGATTTCTCACGATTTATATGGATCTACTTTCTAAGGTAAAAATTTGAGGTCTTCCAACACCTCAAAGATTTCAAAGCCCTAGTTGAGACATAGTCTGGAAAGAAGATAAAAGTCCTTTGAACTGATAAAGGGGGAGAGTAGATCCATAATCTTTTCCATGAGGCAGGGATTCAGTTGCAGCACAAAGTTCCCTATACTCCATAGAAAAATGGAGTTGCTGAGCAGAAAAACAAATCTCTAAAGGAGAATTCATCTTGCATGTTGCATCCAAAGTCATTACCACAAAGACTATGGGTTGAAGCACTTAATTGTGCAACATACATCCAAAACAGATCTCCCCATAGATTTTTCAAGGATAATACCCCCTACAAGGCTTGGAGCGGCCTCAAACCGGAAGTGACCCACTTTCACATTTTTGGTTCACGTGCATGGGCCTGGATTCCCTCTAAAAAGAGGAAGGCACTTGATCCACAAAGCACTGAGTGCATTTTTGTTGGCTACCTAGACAATGTGAAGGGATATAGACTTTTGACCTTTCCTCGGACTGTCTCATCATTGATCGAAGTGTCCAATTCGAGGAAAGTGTATCACATGTACCTCAGCAGCCACATGTAGACACATTCATTATTCCACATGTCCGAGATGATGAGAATGTGCATGCCAACTCTTTAGATGAGAGTTCTGATTCAGAGGACTCAAATGATTCAAATTTAGAGTTAGTACAGTCAGATGCAGATTCAAAGAATCCATATGAAGTTGTAGATCCAGAGTAGAGGCCCAAGTGTGCACAGATTACTCTTCAGGATGCAGGGGATCTCATTGGTGATCCACCTGATACTAGGAGGACTCGATATGATTTCGAGGAGCCTACTGTTGCACTCACTGCCACTGAACCATTTCCCTCCAGACATCTTTTATTGGTTCAATATTTATATCCACAGTCTTATGGCGAGGCTGTTGGAAATCCCTTTTGGGAATCTTCCATGCAAGACGAGTACAACTCCCTTCTCGAGAACCAAACTTGGGATCTGTTTGCCCTTCCTTCTGGAAGAAAACTTGTCAGATGTAGATGGGTCTATAGGACCAAAAGTGCAGCGGATGGACATATTAGCAGATACAAAGTCAGGCTTGTTGCCAAAGGATTTCAGCAGGTGCATGGTATTGACTATGATGAGACCCTCACTCTAGTAGAAAATATGGATTCCATATGATTGGCACTTACCATTGCGGAAACCAAGGGATGGGAAGTCCATCAGACGGACATGAATAATGCATTTCTTCATGGTGATCACTCTGAGGAGATCTACATGGAGCAGCCTCAGGAATTTATGCAGGACTCATATTTGGTCTATTGACTGAAGAAGTCCCTTTATGGCCTCAAGCAGGTTCTGAGGGCATGGTATGCCAATATGGACTCCTACCTACTATCATGGAAATTTGTACATTGTAAATCAGACCTGAATGTCTACATGATCAGGACGGTTGATTCACTTCTACTTTTAGTTCTTTACGTTGATGATTTGTTGATCACCGGTTGCTTGACTTCAGCAATTTATACAGTCAAGAGGATTCTACATGATAGGTTTTTTATGATGGACATGGGTCCAGTACACTTCTTCCTTGGACTCGAGATCAGTCAGGATGCATCAAGCATCAAACTGTCTCAGGCCAAGTATGCATGAGATATCCTTGAGATATTTCACATGATAGACTACAAGTCTGCTCCGACTCCTTTCCTATCAGTAGTCAAAATTGAGGATGGCGGGGAGACTCCATTGGTTGACATCACACTGTACAGATAGCTAGTGGGCAGCTTGTTGTATCTCACACACTCTAGACCAGACCTCTCCTATGAAATCGGCGCATTTTCCAGGTTCATGCAGGAGTCGCATGAGCTACATTGGAAGGCTGCAAATCATATCGTTCGATACGTATAGGGAACCATCACCTTTGGGATTCATTATGCAGCAGATTCTACATTAGATCTCATCATATTTATTGATTCTGACTGGGCTGGCGATAGCACCAATCACAAGTCCACATCTGGTTACTCACTAAGTCTTGGTTCCAGGTCGATCTGTTGGTCGATTAAGAAGCAATATTCCATTTCTCTATCTTCAGCCGAGGCATAGTACAAAGGGGTAGTTAACATAACCATTCAGGCTATGTGGATACAACATTTTTTCACTAAGTTGGGCATTCAATTTCATCGGTCGATCGTCATTTGGTGTGACAACCAGAGCACTCTGAAGTTCTGCAGAGATCCATTTCAGAGGCAGTGGACTAAGCACATCGAGATCCACATGCACTACATCTGGGACTTAGTACACGATGGGATCATCAACCTGCAGTTTTGTCCTTTAGAAGAACAGACGACAGACATCTTCACCAAGACCTTCACTGAGAAAAAGTTTCATTCTCTACGAAATCGTCTTGGAGTGAATGACACAGTTGCCTAGCAACTGTAGTTCTTCTTTTTACATACATTGTACCTTGAGGNGGGGGGGGTTCCCATGAGCTTTTCCCTCTTTCCTCACTTTATTGCAGTGTATCTTTTGTATTTGGGTACCTACCATGGCCTTTTGTATTTGGGTACCTAACATGGCCTCATTGTCGAGACCCATTCTTTATTTTCACCATAGTGATGTTCAACGGGGGTGTTGGAGTTACTTCACACACACCTAGGATTTATTTTTCCTAAGTTTTTTCCTTGTTTATTAGTCATAATTAGTCATTATCCAATATCTTATATTTTATGGGAGAATATTCCACCTGGAGAATATTTTCTTTCAAATGACACTTCAGTTTGACTAGTTGAGTTGAGTTTAGATGTTGCATTGGTTTTGTCACCATGCAACATTGGGATCATCGCCAACTAATGTGCACTTGCCTTGGGATCATCGCCAACTAATGCGCACTTTCCTTGGGATCATCACCAGACTGGCACATTACCCTTGATTCCCTGATCTACTCCTCACTACTCTTTGTTCAGTTAGTTGACTAGTTAACTCAGCTAGGTGGCAGTTCACTCCCCTAACTGCTTGAGAGACTAGACTAGGTGGAAGTTTACTCCCGTAATTGTTGGTGTGTATCCAGATCACTCTAGACCACTTTTGTAGGAATATCTCCCTACAGACACGTAGATTCCCTCTTGAGATCTAGACCCTTAACTGTAAGACAGAAGGTGCTTAACATGGACACTGACTTCATTTTAGATCTAATCAAGCTAATGAACAAAAGAGAAGGAGGAAGGTGTGTACCTTATGAACGTCATTTTTCCCTGCAAGGTCGAGGATGAGCTTCAATCTTGATCTCCTTAGTAGGTCCTTCAAGATAAAAAAGAAAAAAGTACAAAAGACTTCCTTCTCTACTGAGATTAGCTAAAACATAGATCCATCTACTGCAGATAAACTTATATGGAAGAAGTACAAGTTTGAAAGAAACAGGCCAAGCATTGATTGTATTAATGAGAACAACAATGAAGAATACTTACATCCATAGATGTGAGTGAAACAGCTTCATCAAGCTCTCCTTGTCCAACCCTTGCTCAAAAGCTCCACGATCAGAATGAAAATACTTCCACTAATTATTCTCCTCCACTTCTCATGAGATCATAATTTTGGTATCTCTAAACTCCTCTCTCCTCCTCCTCCATGGAAACCCCTCATTATATAGGATTTAGAGGCTTAACCACCATGGAGAGGATCTCTCATCAGATCCACTAAGAAAGGGATCTCTAAGATATTTAGGGAGAAAATATCTCTTAAGAATTTTGGGGAGGAAATATCTCACAAGGATTTTAAGGAGGAAATACTTCAACCATCCATGAGATCCTCCACCTTCGCTAAAAAATAGGAAACCAAATGTGAGGTGGATTCTCACACTTAATTACTTTATTTTTCATGAATATTAATAATAATTCATGTGCACTTGATTCTCACACTTAATCAATTTATTTTCCATGAATATTAATAATAAGTCATATGTACTTGGTATTTTGGCCTTCATGTAATATATCCCTCCTCCACATTGACTGGGGATTGCGACATAGGTTATTCCATGGTGTCAAGGTGTATGAGACGCTTATATGACACTTTATGACACTTAGGGCAAGGTACCTAGGTGTGCAAAGTTCATGTGTAACAACCACCACTATGGCTTATTGGTTCTCCTCCAGTGCGCACTCATTGAGTTATACAGAGTATATAATGTGTAAATTATTCATTATTCATTACGGTTAATGAAAATTCTTCCATTCTTTCTCTCCTTCTTCTTTCTCAATTTCTCTCTGCAAATGTGTGTAATATTTTCTAGCTAGATCTATTCTGTGCAGGTTCAACACATTTACACCTTCATTTCTCCCAACAAAAGAAGCTACTACAAGAAGAATCATTAAAGGATTAAGACACATTGGTTGGCCATGTTATCCCCATTTCCTAGGGATAACTAAGGAGATGATGTCTCAAGCCCCTCAGGTTGCAAACATGGAGTACCGAGAGGCATATAGCTGACAACGTCCACTTGCAAAGACAGAGGCCCACCTCACCACCGCATATCTCAGGTTCATCATGAGGGTATCCACCACATCAACTTGCTTTCAGAAGACATTGGGTCTTTATCCATGAGGTTGAAGCTAGGTATTATAGTGAGTTTCATTTCAATATTTGAGGCATTTGAGTTTGTTGGATTTAAAATGGCTTTTGATTATGTAACGTTTTCTTGGAAATTATGCTCTTTGCCTTGTTTCACCTTGGTGGTTGGCATTGAGCCCTAGTAAGTGGTCACCCTTAGTGAAAGGTTTTATACTAAAAGGTCCCCTTGATAGTTCATCGTATCATTCCCGACCATACTTGCCACTTTCCACACTTCATCCCCTCATCTCCTTATCTTTTGGGATTTTCGGGTGTACTGACCCAAGAAGGGATTATCATTCATTTCATGGGAATAAGGGGTTGAAGTCCTAGAGGGAATGTAGATGGAAAAATATAAAATCCATATTATGAAACCTTCTATATGTTCTCCCAAATAGGTCTTGAGAACAATGAATTTTTGCTCCTAAAATACCATAGACCTGCAAAAGCAAATACATATGTATAAATGTCCCACTTGTTGAGGGATCTACACAAATGTGTTACAAGCTAGACTATACCCCCATGGCAGTCTGTGTACCTCTCCCTTCAAGTGACACCATGGTACCTCTCCCCCAAGCTAATTAACTAACCCATAGGTAGTACCCATTGTTTGGACCTTAAATAATTAATGGCAATAAATGGACTTGGAAAAAAAGATGCATTGAAAACAAAGGTGCAGTACACCCTCTAGAAAGGCACCCATAAATGAGACACTACGATCCCTTGTATGTCATGAACCCCATGTCCATAATTATTTCCCCCATCCATGTTACCTTATTAACATGACCTATAGAGGGTTCCACTTGGGAAACACTCCTAGACTTAAGGTATGATTCACCCAATAGGTCGATTTGTCAACCCCCCAATACCTAAATTTGGCAAATTGCATAGGGTCTTTGAGCACTTGTTTAGTTTGATGAGGTGGTTTTTGATGCACATGCTTAGGCAGATATTTCATTTATTTGATTTACTTATCATGATTCATTTTACTTGAGATCCTTGGAGAATGTATTCATTTCCTTTACAACACCTAGTTAATGGACAGTTTTGGGAGAACAAGCCTAGCTTGGGATTCCTTGGGGCATGAAGCCCACAGGATGGATACCATGACCCGTAGAACCAGGTGATGATAGAAGCCTTTGGAGGCTTGAGAGGCACCTTGGAGGACCTCACCTATCCCCTACTATCCCAATGTTTTGCTTCTTGAGGCCAAAACGTCACACTTGGAGGGCTTGACGTCACCCTAGAGCTAGGGTTTGGTGGTGGAGATGGACACTTGCAATTTTTAGAGAGAAAACCATTTTCATGACAAAGATGAGCCTAGCACATGAGGGAGGAGCCTTTGGAGGCCCAATGACTCATCTCCACGCTCAAATTCTACCCAAAAATGCCAAACGTCGCCCTAGAAAGGGGTGATGCCATATTAGGGTTTCTTATGTGTAATTTTTAAAAGTTAAATTTGAATTTATGATGTAAAGGGGAAAAAAGGGGTTTTTGACCCCTTGTTTTATGGTTTACCCTAAAGGTAAGTGGAAAAACACTTTTAGGGAGATTTTCATAAATAGAGATCAAACTCTTGTCATTTTATCATAGCATTTTCACTTGGAGAGAGCCTCCTTGACTGAAATTTGCACCCTATTTGGGAAATTTTATCCATATCTCTTGCTACTATCTCTTGTGATGATTTTTCTTGGCTATTGAATGAAGAAGTAAGGTTCTATATTTCTTGGATGTTATTTCTTTCTTTTATGGCGGATTTTTCTTGGTTAAAAGGAGTTTGTCTTGTTCATGCTTGGACTAGGTAAGGAATCTCTCTTGTTATTGCTTCTTTTATTGGTTATAAGGTTAATTTGTTAAGATTTTTTGGATTATAAGTCCATACAACCCTACTAATCCCATCATAATTTTCTTGGAATAATTTGTTGCACAAAGGAATACTAGGAGAAGTAAAGGGTTACACCCTCCTAGGTTTTTCCTAGCTAGTTTTGTTTGCCTTGGGGAGTAAAAGGGCTTACACCCCCAAGGAAATAGCACAACTAGATCTCTCATTTAAAAGACTCCATAACCCAATAGTTAAATGCACTAGTCTCTTACATTGGAGAAATAAAATCATCGCATTGTGATACGTGGAATCACGAGATATTGAAATTGTTTAAATTGGATTCTTTTCTATATGCTTAAATCTAGCTAATGCCAATAGGGAGTCTTGTTTCTCCAAGGATTTATTGCTGCTGTAATAATTTTATGCTACAGTCATTAGGGCTGCAGAAAAACACTTCACAACTTTCAAATTTACTCATTTTCTAACAGTCAAAATTTTGCTAGAAAGCTACCAAATTAGTTTGCTAGTTGTTGTGCTTCTTTTGGGTGGTTTACTTGCAAGTTTCGGTGGTTGGAAATTTTTGTTGTAAAAATTGTTTTCTACAACCATAAGGCTGCAATAATATATCTTCAATACTTGTACCTAACAACCTTTAATTGTTTCTAAAATCTTGTACTATCATACTTGAGTTACACTAGTAATTGCTAACTAATCTCCTCCATATTTTATTGGATTTTACTGACTTGTTTAGCATCTCTTTTTATAATTTCATTGCTGATATATATCACTATATGTTTCTGATAATTGGGATATAAATAATCACTTGCTTGTCCATTAGATTATTGGGCTCGCATCTTGTGTTTTCTTTGTGTCTTGGGAAGGTACAAAAACTTTTCACAGGTACTCAAGCACTTGGAAAAGATTGACCATATATAAGACTCGTTCTCGAGCCATAATTCACTTAATAGTTTGACCTATAGGGGATTCACTTCCATATCCTCACTTTCCATCTCATTTCACCCTAAGGTCACTCGGGATTCCACCCTTTTGTTGGATTTATTATTCACTAAAGCGAGGGGATGGTTTAGCTAAAGTGACAATGGGTAGACTCTCCCACTGTTATCATCATCCCGTGGATTGGGTCAAGCTTTTCCAAACCTAGAGTTTGTGAGATAACATTTTTCCATCGTTTCTAGGGAGGATTTTGAATCCTATTTCGTGCCCTAATGACACTTTGGTAATCTTTGATCCCAAATCATTTTCCCATCATCTTTCCTAGAGATTTCATCTGAGGGAAGATCCATGTTCATTTTCTAATGAGTTTTTCATAAAGTTCATCTAGTGACTCCATTGATGTATTACCCTAAGTAATGGCACCATGGAGTCACGGGACATACCATGGGCATTCCATAAGGTGTACCCTTCTATTGATGTTCAGAATATCCCTGGATATCCAAATCATTGCTCTATGGAGTGGAGGGCAATTTTCCCTAAATTTAATGGTGATCTATCTCTAGAAGTCACCCATGTCATGAATTGTATGAAGTATCATTCAAGTTTAAATGTGTTGCATGAAGATGTACTAATAAAAATTTGTGTGTCTTCTCTAGAAGAAAGTCAAAGAAAGTGGCTTGCACACTCATGTGATCTGAAAATTCATCTTCTACAAAACTCATTAAATAATTTCTCAGGAATTGTTGGTCGGCCACTCAAAATTTGCAAGATACTTTCCAAGAACTCAAAGACTTTCTTTATAGAGAATGTTTTCTGGTGGATAATGAGACAATAAGTGAGGAATGAAAAATTGAAGAAGAGTGTCATCCACCCACTGCATAATAAGTGTTGGAAGAACATATCTATGAAGAAAATTTTCAAGAAGATCTCCATAATGAAGACCTAGATGAGACATCAGTTTCCATTATCTCACTTGATAAAGGTGAATTTGTTCTGCCTCTTGCACATGAAGATGAAGAAATGATCAACATAAGTGATGTGGATGATCCTATGGAAGACCCTTTTGACATGGTTGATCAACATATTGATGATTTCATACATGTTGGGAGACATATATGGGGTGCGGGTTGCATTATTTTTTATGGAAATCCTATTTATGACGTTGAAGGTAGCTCTCAAGAAAAGGGGTTTGAGATGTCGTCTTCAAAGGACTAGTCTTCATGCATATATGATTCATATGTTTGGCATCCTGATGATGATATGGTTACAGATTTGTTTCATCCATTCGAGGATGACTTGTCGTAGCATACTCAGGGTGAACTTTAGTCATCCTTTGGGAGTTGTGATGCATATCCTTTTGGGGATAAAAAAAAAATCTATGAAAACTTTCAACCACCTTTGCCCCTAGATTTAGATAGATATTGCTACATGGCCATTCCAGAGAATTCAAAGACTCACACCATAGATCATCAGTGTTATCATCTTGCATCCCTTCGGAAGTATTTGCAGATGAAGAAGAAACATATCTTAGGTATGGGAAAAGAGTCCTTCTTATGACTTGAGGTCGTCCCTTATCTCGTTTCCTCTTCTCTGGGGAATCATAATGTTTTCTTGGGCTCTCTTATATTTTATAATCCTTGAGGGAGAAATGATATTCTAAGTAAGGATGAAGACGAGAGCTCATCTATACATGGTAGCTTGATTCAGAGATGGATTGATCAGGCTTGTGGCCATTCTCTCCAGCAAGATTTTTTCCATCCCACCCATCTCCATGAATTTATTTCTCTAATAGATTACATGCTTACTTATGCTTATGAAAATTTTATGCTTGAATTATCTTTGTTATACTACATGATTAAGCAAAGGGGAAGATACCTTGATGAAATGTTGAGCAGGTGGTTACACTCATTATACGACTTCAACTGACATTTTCTAGACCTAATATTTAGGGCCCCAAGGCCCCAGGTAAGTATGTAGGTCATATTTCTTTCTTACATTTGCCTCTTGATTTCTCATAATATTTTAGTTGCATCTCATGTTTCATTTCACTCTACTTGCATATTTCTTTCATCATATTACATGTTTACTGTATAAATTTTTGAAAAAATGCTAAAATTTTCTTTTCTTTTGAAAAAATGCTAAACTTTTAGAGGCACCTTGGAGGACCTCACTTAGACCCTACTAGCCCAATGGTTTTCTTCTTGAGGCCAAAACTTCACACTTGGAGGGCTTGATGTCACCCTAAGGATAGGGTTTGGTGGTGGAGATGGACACTTGGATTTTTTTAGGGAGAAGACCCTTTTCATTATAGAGATGAGCCTAGAGCATGAAGGAGGAGCCTTTGGAGGCCCAATGATTCATATTCAAGCTCAATGTCCACCCAAAAATGCCAAAACGTCACCCTAGAAAGGGATGACGCCATACTAGAATTTCTTATGTGCAATTTTTAAAAGTTAAATTTGAATTTATGATGTAAAGATGAAAAATAAGGGTTGTTGACCAAGTTTTTTGTGGTTTACCCTAAAGTTAAGTGGACAAACACTTTTAGGGAGATTTTCATAAATAGATATCAAACTCTTGTCATTTTATCATAGCATTTTCACTTGTAGAGAGCCTCCTTGGTTGAAATTTGCCCCCTATTTGGGAAATTTTATCTATATCTCTTGCTACTATCTCTTTTGATGATTTGTCTTAGATATTGGATGAAGAAGTAAGGTGCTATATTCCTTGGAGGCTATTTCTTACTTTTATGGTGGATTTTTCTTGGTTAAAAGGAGTTTGTCTTGTTAATGTTTGGACTAGGTAAGTAATCTCTCTTGTTATTGCTTCTTTTCTTGGTTGCAAGGTTAATTTGTTAAGATTTTGGGGAGTATAAGTTCATACAACCACTCTAATCCCTTCATAATTTTCTTGGAATAATTTGTTGCACAAAGGAATACTAGGAGAAGTAAAGGGTTACACCCTCCTAGGTTTTTCCTAGCTAGTTTTGTTTGCCTTGGGGAGTAAAAGGGATGACACCCCCAAGGAAATAACACAACTAGCTCTCTCATTTAAAAGAATCCATAACCCAATAGTTAAATGCACTAGTCTATTGCATTGGAGAAATAAAATCATTGCATTGGGATGTGGAATCACGAGTAATTGAAATTGTTTAAATTGGGATCTTTTCTATATGCTTAAAGCTATATAATGACAATAGGGTGTCTTGTTTCTCCAAGGATTTATTGTTGTTGTAATAATTTTATTCTACAAACATTAGGGATACATCAAAACACTTCACAAATTTCAAATTTAGTCATTTATAACCGTCATAATTTGCTAGAAAACTACCAAATTAGTCTACTAGTTGTTGTGCTTCTTTTGGGTGGTTTACTTGCAAGTTTCAGTGGTTGGAGTTTTCTGTTGTAGAATTTTTTTTCTACAGCGATAATGATGCAATAATATCTCTTCAATACTTGTACCTAACAGCCTTTAATTGTTACTAAAATCTTGTGCTATCATACTTGAGTTACACTAGTAATTGCTAGCTAGTCTCCTGCGTATTTTTTTGGATTTTAGTGACTTTTTTAGCGAATTTTTTTATCATTTCATTGTTGACATATATAACTATATACTACTGCTAATTGGGACAGCAAGCTTCACTTTCTTGTCCATTATATTATTGGGTGCGCATCTTGTGTTTTCCTTGTGTCTTGGGTAGGTACAGAAACTTTTCGTGGGTACTCAAGCACTTGGAAACCATTGACCATCTTCAAGACTTGTTCCCAAGACATCCTTCACTTAATAGTTTGACCTATAGGGGCTTCACTTTCATAACCTCACTGTCCATCTCATTCCCCTTAGGGTCACCCGGGATTCCCCCCTTGTGTTGGATTTATCCTTCACTAAAGTGAGGGGAGGGTTTATCTAAGGTGACAATGGGTAGACTCTCCCACCATGATCGCCATCCCATGGATTGGGTTGGGATTTTCCCAACCTATAGTTTTTTCGATAACAGGTCACACATGTGAAGTTACATGAACATACATATATGAAAGATTGTAAAAATGAACCCTCATAGAATTTAGTGTCGTACATCGCAGTGACATATTTCTAACATGAATTTCCTGCAGCTTGCCTCGCTTTAATTTGATTGGGTTGTTTGGATTGTCACCGACGTAGGATAGATTAGAGATTTACTCCTGCATTTCCTATGCTTTCACCTCTAAGCTTATGAACCTCCCATTCAATAATTGAATGTCAGGGATTTATACATATAAATAACCCCACAATGTTGATGGAGGTAGGTAATATAATATGCTATCATTTTAAAATGTTCCATGGGGGAGTCTTGAAATACCCTATGTATGATAATGAATTATATGCCCTGTTTAAAGCCATTAAGAAGTGGAAATATTATCTGATGGGAAAGGAAACCATTATCCACATTGATCACCAACCACTATAGTATCTATAGGCCCGTACTAAGATTTAACAAACTAGACACCACAAGTGGATGGGGGTTTTGTAGTAGTTTCATATAGTCATCAAATATAATAAAGGAATCACTAATAAGTTGGCAGACATGCTTTCAAGGCCATCCAAATCCAAGATTACAAATTTGAGAACTCTTATGCACATGGATCCATTTGCCCATTATGCATACAAAGAGGCATACACAAAAGATGAAGACATTAAATAGGTGTTTCAACAACTACAATTCCAAATTCATATAGAATAAGGTGATGGTAAGGCATACTATCATCTCCATAATGGTTTTCTCTACAATCTAGACAAGATCTATGTCCCTAAAGGTGAAATATTGCAGTTCATCAAAGAGCCTTACACCTCCAAGGTTGCAGGACATTTTTGTGTTGGGAAGAGATTTTCCAACTTACAAAGGTCTATGTATTGGCCCAGAATGCAAGAATATATAGTTTGGTATATTAGAGGATGTGTACTTTTTTGTACCAATAAGCCTAGTAATAGAAAGAAAGGTTTATACCATCCCTTACCTATACCCATTAGACCCTGGGAAAACATTTCCATGGATTTTGTGGGTGGTTTTCCAACAACTAGGAAGGAACATGACTATTTGTTTGTGGTAGTTGATAGGTTCAACAAGATTCACATTCTTATGCATTGTAAAAAGACCATCAAAGGACAAGAAGTAGAAAACAAATTCTTTGAACAAGTATGGGTGCATTTTGGGATACCAAGGATCATCATCTCACACATGATATTAGATTTCACAATGCCTTTTGGACTACACTTTGGGAAAAGATGGACACTAATTTGAAGAGATCTACAAATTTCCATATGTAGATAGATGGTTAGATAGAAGTAGTCAATGATGCATTGGTTCAAATTTCAAGGATTTACAATCAAAAGCATCAAAAGACTTGGGATGAAAATAAGATCTATATTGAACATTATTATAACAGAGTAGTCCATACTTGTAGCAATAAGTCCCCTTTCAAAACTTACTTTGGGTATTTTCCACCTTCACCCTTCGATGTTGTATAATGATAACAAGGAGGAATGAGGGAAGACATCATAGGAGAAGCATTGAAAGTGAAGAAATCTGTTGAAAATATTAGACATATCCATTTGCAAGTATGTAATAAACAAATATATATAATATAAATATAAATAATTATTAACAATAAATCAATAATTAATATTCAATAACTAATATGTAGTGAAGAGACACCTTCCTAATGAAAGGTCGTGTCTCTTCACGAAAGGGAAACCCTACATGGGTATATATATGACCCTCATTCTCATTGCAATCATTCATCATATCTTATTCAATTATTTATTACTTGTCCTATATGGATTTTAACCTATTGTCCTTTTTACATTGGATATTTCCGTAAGTGAATCGGGTTGGTTCATCACATTTGGTATCAGAGCCATTTTGATCCTGGCCTTTGACCCATAGACTTTTTGGACAATTTTTGTTTCCCTTGGAAAGTATCTATTGGCTTTTAACCACACTAAAAAAATTTCATAGTTTAGCTTGTCGTCTCGTCATTGATAAAAACCAGCCCTTGGCCACTCATCATTCAGATTTTAGTTGAAAAAAATAATAATAAGTCATCCCATTGCAAAATTGAAGAAAACAAAAATTAAGAAAGATTTATAGGTAAAATTGGCAAATAAAATTTGAAGAGTCATACATGTTGTTATCACTGGAATTTCGCCTGGAAATGGTTACAGGAATCAAGCATCTCCAAACACCCATTAGATCATCCATGGCCTAAAAAATGCATTTCAAAAGGGCACAAAACTATACAACTGGTTATAAAATCAGTGTGCACTAAGAATACAAAGGAAACGCACGCACGTGCGTCAGTCGAAAACATAGGAAAAGAGAAATGCACCTGATGTGCGACTGTGGACGCAAAAAGCCACGCATACCTTAGAACGGCGCATTTATGATTTTGGTCAGCCTTCCACCCACTTTTGGTTCATCTCCCAAGTTGATTTGACACCCAAATCTGAGCTGAATCTGAGTGGGGGTTTGTTCAAAGACCTAAGGGTGCCCTAAAGAGCCCCTTGTTCACACTAAAGACTGGTTGAATAATGCCTCAAAGATTTTCTATAAAAAGAGGCCATGGGTGCACTATATTTCTAAGAATTCATTTGTATTGTTATAATGCCTATATTCTCTTGGAGTAACCTCTTTCCTCATTAGAGCATACAAGCATCATCTCATTTAGCCATTCATGTCACCTCTTGAGTGAATGAGATTTGGATTTCTTCACCATTTCCTTCTAGTTTGTTATTTGTAAGAAGATCTCAATCATTGGGGGTTCAAGAGCCCTCCCTTGGAGGAAGAGGGGACCCATAAGTCTCCCTTTCTCTTTGGTGTTTTCCCACTAATACAAATTATCCATTGGTGGCATGAATGTTGTTTATTTTTGTTTCATTTCCCTTATGCACTCTAGTTTAGTTTATTTTATTGTTATTAGCTTAGTTGTTTGTTTATTTCTTATGCTTGATGTTTCTAACTCTTGCATTCATCTATGTCCTGTCTAGCTAACCGAAATGGACTTGTAAGTATCCTTCTTTTGCTAATTTAGGTGACGAAAAGGATACAACAGATTGGTGACTCCACTGGGGATATGTATCAATTTCCTCCCCATTTGGGTTGTTTGAGAACTTCTTTTTGGTTTGTTTAACTTGCAGGAACCATAACCGGCCCATGCCTGCCTACAAAAATCTAAATTTGGAGTTGAGCTAAGAGAATTTCATCCAAAATTTTCTTCCCGGCCGTGTAAAAGAAAGTGCACTGGTTTTTTAACCCACAGACACGTCTTTCAAGCACGTGCGCCAAATTCACTGTGTTGCTCAGTGCATTCTGTGCACCTGCGCCAACAGGTCATTTTTTATTTGTGCATTGGTGCCAAATGCGCCTCTGTCTACTCTGTGACCCGCTCATCTATCCATAAATTCACACATTGTAAGGGTTTTTGTGATCTGTTGAAGGCCCATATCGTTCTTAAGCTTGATTCTAATATGCACCACACTTAGATTCCCTCTCCACATGAAGGGTTAGTCAAAACATAGACACTTAGGGGGCTTAATATCCATGTTTATACTCTTTTTTCTTTCATTTTTCCACATGGATGGCTTGCTTTGATTAAAGTTAAGTTGGAATAATTCTATATCACATATATAACCACTTGCATTGGGACTAGAAATTGAACGTCAATCTTTGAGTATGCTCTTCTCTCGTGCCATAGAGCGATCTTGAGAATCAGAAAAATGATTGAGGAAAAATTTCATCTCCCTTAAAGACAAAATATTTAGGAGAGGACAACAGCCCCCTTGGGACTCCTCTTAGTTTCTTTTTCAAACACATCTTAAATTTGTAAGGGCAAATACATGCCCACATGCTACAAAGATAGGATAGTTTTTTAATTTACTTTCTTAGATTACATCTCTAGGGAAGTTTAAAGGTTTTGTAATGGGCCCATACATGCCCACATGTCCACAATCTAGGATAGTTGTTTACGATTTCTTAGATTAAATCACACTAGGGAGTTAAAGGATTGGTAAGGACCCATATGTCCACATGCTAGTTCTCTAGGGAATTTAAAATTCTGCAAGGTTGTACCAATGGAATTTAGTAAATTAGGTAATCAAGACTTGTAAGGACCATACGAAGTCCACATGCAGCAAGGTGACACCTAACTTATTAAAAATTTGGCACACTTTCGCTTGTTCACACACAAATTCACTACTCACTCACATAGTTTCATCTAGAATCATGGTGGTTGAAGTAAGTTTCCTCCAAAGGGATCCCGAAATGCCCCACCCTTTTCTTGATGAAACTATCCACTCCCACTTAAATTCAATGAGATTGGTTCACACCCCCAATCTCTCAAACAACCACATCTAAATATTTTCTAAAAAATCACTAAGTTTTCCTCCACAAGAGGTGCCAAAAGAATTGTTTTAGTCTAGGTAGGATCTCAGGGATAGGCATCCAAATAACTCCCTATTATCTGGTTCTCACATCTTCAAACAGTAGAAGTTGTCAAATAGGGAACTTTAAATCCTCCAAGTCAAGTGTTCCTAACACCATATGGTAGGGAGATACCCGTGAAGGGTCGAAGGCCGAGATCTAGTTGTTATGTGCATCCCCCCTTGAGGCACCCACCTCTTGGACGAGATCCAGCCCATGACCCATTTCTGAGGCTGAAAATCTAAATTTCTCACTTTGACCGAGGTACCTAGTGACCAAATTTTAGAACATCTACCCTGGTGGCAATTGTGAGCTGCAATTTCACCTTGATCGGATTTTGTATGGCTATTGGGAAATATCACCAGCTCTTTCAGGATATGCCCCCTCTACCCCTCATTATAACTGATTGTTTCATCCTTCACTAGTTCCTCTTCCAGTGGCTTCAGACCCCACTATTGAATGCTATTGGAAGGTCCAGTGATATTTTGAGAGGAAGGATGTTACGTCTTTTTAAGACACGAGCATTTGTTTTCTTTGTTATCCCACATGGAAAAAATCTCCCTACCCACATGTATGCTTCTTTATTAATTGATTTATGTATGATGCTCTTGTGATTTCATGTGATTGTGATATATATTGTGAAGGTCCAAAAATTATAACAAAGACTCTTGTTCATTTATTTCTCTCAACACCATTTGCACACATCCACTTTGCTAGTCGGACATCATAGGTGACCCACAGAATCCCCATCATTCCAAATGCTTGCTAAATCTTCCTCCTATTCTAATGGGAGTTCCTAGTCTTGCCAACTCATCGGCTCCACCTTCTCACACCCCTGTGAGTGCTACTATCTTGGGATCTTCTTTTCTTGGTTCCAGTTCACTTGGGTCCACTTCCTAAGGTCAACCGTCCACTCGCTCTCCTTTACACAGAAGCGGGGGGGGGGGGGAATTCTTCCCAAGGAGGAAGTACAACCCCACCTAAGCCCCCTTAAGGGGTAGGTACACAAAACACTCACACCATGGTTGGATCTAATCCTCCACCGCCACCCCAGATGCCCTACTTGGCTTCCCTCAACATACTGGATCTGACTAAGCTCACCAATGATCCTATATTGCACGACCCCACATGGCCTACAATGCCTACCAAACTACCTTTAGAAATCCCCATGTTTGAAGGAAAAGATGGAGACGACCCGACCAACCATATCATGACCTTCCACTTATGGTGATCTTCCAACAGCATCATGGAAAAATCCATCCGATTAAGTTTATTTCAACACACACTCACTGTCCCATCATCCAAGTGGTATGTAGACGAAAAATCAAGGTCCCATGCAACTTTTAAATCTTTGGCCAAATAATTTGTTACCTTCTTTCAATTACCAATCCACCATGACAATGGTCTTGAACTACTCTCTAATTTTAAACAAACCTTAGCCACACATATCACTGACCACATTCACGAATGGCATCGACGACGTAGTTTATGCAAAGCAGATACCACCAAACAACAATGCCTTGATTGGTTTCTCAGATCACTTGTCTCCCTCCTCAGCAATGATGTGGCTTCCACCTTCCCCTAATCCAAAGAAGAATCCATTAGCAAGGCTCAACAATAGGACCTCATCTATTCACAGTCAGGATACTTATACACAATACTACCTGACCTCCCAAGACCCGTACCATTCATCTAGGACAAACCTGGGATGTCTCACTCAGCAGATGGATTTATCGGTACCAAAACACACCACAATCCACACATCCAACCACAACCTATGTACGGTACACCCCAATATCTTCCTATATATGGAGTTCCATCTTATTACCCCCCTCCCCTTTACCAATAGTCATATCATGTTTTTCCCCCTTAGTCATTGGGGGCACCGCCACTAGTACCCATGTCGTATCTGGTCTCTCAATCTAGTACGAGTCCACCCCCAACCCCTGGATATAACCCTAGAAGTATTGGAATTACCTTACTTCCTATACGCCATATGGATCATATCCACGCAACAATCCATATTTCTCATTTCCTGGTCCTCCACAGCCAGTTAATCCTCCATCGGGACAACCACATGTCGGAGTCAACTTTGTTCAACCCTTTCCCATTCAACAGGTTCATACATTTGAACATTTGAATACGACCAATCTAACTCATAAGTAGAAAGGAAAAAACCGAAACAATGACAATCCAGGACCAGGAGGGAATGACCCCCACAACCATCCCGCTGGGGGCAACCAATACCAATACCCCCAAGGGGGTACCAATAACAATCAACCACGATAAGGGAAGAACAAAAATATTCAGACTAACTTCCCTTGCGCTATATATGGTGAGTATGGAAATTATACTCATCATTTCCCCCAAATTCTCGATCTCCAACGAATGAGGTCATCCATGAACTCATAGGGATCTCCAGTACCACCTGCCCCTCAATAGGCCCCACAACAGTATTTGCAACCACCATCTCTAGTTGTTTTGAAAAACCCCATACCATACCAAGGTGTGATGAACACCCAACAAGTGATCAACCCTACCCCACCACAAATGGGGCAATATCCAAACCTGGGTGCCACACCACCTAGGAATTCGGTTGATCACAGTGTCCTCCTCGCCAGGGAAGAAATTATTCTACAAACCTGCAACCGCCAATACGGTATGCCTCCCGAATCTACCCCAACCACCTCAAACACACTGCCAGTTACTAGAGGACAACCATTGTTGATTCCTCGTCCTAACGCGGAACCCATTCCCCGCATACCATGTATGCCTTTACGGGGGAATGTGCATAACCCTCATGCTAGGGCTGCTCATAATTATAGTATGGTTGATGACTTAGCCCAGTCTCCCACAACCATGTCTGTGTTGGGGGTCCTCCAAACCTGTCCATCACAGCGAAAATCCTTGCTTTCTACCTTGGGGGCAGTCGACACAGCTAATCACATTTGATTCAAATAGCAGAGAACCATGTCTTCCCGCCCAAGTGTCCTTCCAGATACCAGTTAAGATATGGAACACCACAATTTATCAATGTATCATTGATGAAGGTGCATCCACTTGCATCATGTCTAAACACGTATGGCAGAAAATTGGCTCTCTTGAGCTAGTACCCTCTGCCATCACCCTTCGATCTTACGATGGTCGATCAACATCTTCCACTGGGATTTGTCAAAATGTCCCCATAGAACTTGGGCGAAAAACCATCCTCATTGACATTGAATTTATTGATGCCCAACTTGATTACAATATCTTGTTCGGACATGACTACATGTATGTTATGAAGGCAGTCGCATGTTGGCACAGGGGCAGACCCAGGGTTCAATGCTCAAGAGCGCACCAACAAAACCCTAACTACCGGCCCTTTTGGCAACACCTGCGAAGCAGATGAAGTCTCACCCAAGGTAGAGGCAGGGGTGGTTGCAGAACTCAGATTTATGCAACCTTAGCTGGGACACTGATTTGAGATTATATCTTTTACAGGGCACTTAGCATAGATCCTTCATCAATATTTAACCCGTCTGGTACTTCGCAGATAGCACAGAGCATCGCAGTGAATAATTATACTCAGTACTTAGCCACAGAAATATAGGTTAGATTCAACAGATCAAGCTCTAAGCATCTTATATATTAGATCTAACGTTCATTCATATATCATCAGCACAGAACATAACTAGATCTACTTAATCACATCGAGCACTTAGCCAAGAAATAGATAAACACATTAGATCAAAGCACAAAGCACTATACACACAGTTATCGTGGTTCACCCCCACCCTGGGGCTACGTCCATAAAGTCTTATTTATATTATCTTGGTCAAGTAGTACAACACAGATCTTCAATGACCCTTACTTCGCACAGGACAGAAGATTTGCACAGCTCGCTAGATCCTTCTTCCTTGCTCTTTAGCACAAGACTACAACAACTTGCACCTAGCTTTCTGATCTCATGCACAGAGCACTCTAAGATACATCCGATCACACAGATCTAGTTACTAGCACTAATCTTTTAGTTATACATCACATAGATGTCTACATTATTATCATTCTTCTCTATTTACATTGCCTATTTATAGATTACAAAATGGGCCTAAGCGTGRGTAAACCCACAGGCCAACATCCCTTTCCTATTACATCAACCCAAAACCCTAAAATGGACCCAAAAATGGGTCTTGCTTCCTTACTTTCCGCTTCGCGTTGCGGTCCTTCCTTGGCAAGTTGTCGCAGTCCCAAAAGTGGTCAAATATGACCAAGTATTCTTCAAAACTTGGTCAAGGGCCAACATTACCTCTTCTGTGTTTCGTACGATGATGTTCCCCCATAATGGGAAGATCGTCACCATCGACCAACTTACACATTATGATCCTAACCATTCTTCCAACATCGATAACATCCCCTCCCCCCCCTTGTTTGTGTTAGCTCAAATGATTTTTCAGTTGCCAACATCAGCCCTGGATTATTCCAAGACCCATCCATGTTGGGCACTTATCAGGGAGCGCCATTGTTCCTAAACCCATCTTTTTCAGCACAAGTGTGTGTAGTTTCCTCTAAAGGAACAAACATCAGAGACAAGACTCCTATCATTGAATCCCCTCCCCATATAAAAGTTCCCTGAATTGAATAAATACTACCTCAGGAGTTTCCTGAGAGAGCCACTGTACCACTTATCACAGATCTCACCCGCCCCCCCCTCTAGGGGAAAATCCTAGTTTGGGAGACAGTCCCCCAGGCCATTACCCAAATTCCCTTTTTCTACCCCCCACCTAGAATCGAAGCATTCCAAGTAGCCCCACCCTGGGGCTACGTCCACAAAGTCTTATTTATATTATCGTGTTCAAGTAGTACAGCACATATCTTCAATGACCCTTACTTCCCACAGGACAGAAGATCTTCACAGCTCACTAGATCCTTCTTCCTTGCTCTTTAGCACAAGACTACAACAACTTGCACCTAGCTTTCTGATCTCATGCACAGAGCACTCTAAGATACATCCGATCACACAGATCTAGTTACTAGCACTAAGCTTTTAGTTATACATAACATAGATGTCTACATTACTATCATTCTCCTCTATTTACATTGCCTATTTATAGATTACAAAATGGGCCTAAGCGTGGGTAAACCCACAGGCCAACATCCCTTTCCTGTTACATCAACCCAAAACCCTAAAATGGACCCAAAAATGGGTCTTGCTTCCTTACTTTCCGCTTCGCGTTGCGGTCCTTCCTTGGCAAGTTGTCGCAGTCCCAAAAGTGGTCAAATATGACCAAGTATTCTTCAAAACTTGGTCAAGGGCCAACATCGCCTCTTCTGTGTTTCGTATGATGATGTTCCCCCATAATGGGAAGATCGTCACCATCGACAAACTTACACATTATGATCCTAACCATTCTGCCAACATCGATAACATCCTCCCCCTTGTTTGTGTTAGCTCAAATGATTTTTCAGTTGCCAACATCAGCCCTGGATTATTCCAAGACCCATCCATGTTGGGCACTTATCAGGGAGCGCCACCATTCCTAAACCCATCTTTTTTAGCACAAGTGTGTGTAGTTTCCTCTAAAGGAACAAACATCAAAGACAAGACTCCTATCATTGAATCCCCTCCCCATATAAAAGTTCCCCGAATTGAATAAATACTACCTCAGGAGTTTCCTGAGAGAGCCACTACATCACTTATCACAGATCTCACCCCCCCCCCCCTCTAGGGGAAAATCCTAGTTTGGGAGACAGTCCCCCAGGCCATTACCCAAATTCCCTTTTTCTACCCCCCACCTAGAATCGAAGCATTCCAAGTAGCCGAAACGCTTACCCTTCCGAACATGGTACTCACCATTCCTATATGGTATCTAAATCCCCCCGAGATGGTTCCTCAACCATCCCTTCCTCCTCAGTGAGAGGGAATCCCAATGCAGATCCCAATCCTAACTTCGGCCACGCCACCCTCACCCCCAATCGTTATCACCACTTCTATGGTTGGGGGCAGACGGAACAAGAAAGATCCCATCACTCCACTCCCTCCCCGAGTTCAACTCCCTTGCACCTTATGTGACAAAAAAGGACACCCCACTCACCAATGTCCTTCTCTTCCTGAGCTATGTAGTTTTATCCATCTTCCTCAAGCATCCCTTTTTCTTGCCACTCCACCAAGCATGCCCCCCGCTACTACAGAGTCATCAACCACACGAAAACAAAAGATATGAACCAATTTTTCTTGTGCCATATGCGCAGAATATGGGCATTACACTCATCATTGCCCCTCTATCCCATACGTCTGCCACACATTAGCCATTGAACACCATACATATCTGCCTAGGCCTCCTCTGGAACTCCATACCAATGTTCCCATGAATGTAATTCATTATATTTCTTCATCAGTTCTCAAGCAAAGGGGAGTTCCATGTCCTCCCACCAACTACCGCCCGATCGCCCATAGTGTCGATGCAACTGGGATGGAATTATGGGCCCACCGTCCATATCTAAGCCCTTTTCCCCAATTTCATTTTTTGGTACAGTATCCCATAAGCTCTATTTTCTAAACCATTTTCGGTCATTTACACAGTCACATTCCCCGGGTCACCATCCATCCTAGGCCCCCGGGGAGCATTTTTCTCACATCACGCCCAGGTACGCATGCTCATGTTCAAAATTATCAAATAATTGTTATATGTTCTTTATATTCAGATATTGTTCACGTTCAATATTTGATTTTCATGTGTGCAGGTACTTGGTCACCACAAATCAACACATCCCCTTCCAGTAAATGCTCGACACTAACATGTAGTCATTCCCTCTGAATACCAATTGCATCTCCTAGTCACACCCTCCGACATTTTCATGTAGGATCCTCACATCTGGCTTTGTAGTACTATCATCTCCACTACATTTCAAGTAATGTCACCCGGTATCACTCTTCCCCACATGAGTTGTCCCATTCATATTCCCCCTTGGAACTTTGACACCCATGCTGCTTTCACCCCCTAGGGATGGGAGTCCCAATAGTATTATGCATTTCTGAGAATCAACCACATACTCCTTCTCCTCATTTTGCTAGCTTCCCCATAATGGACTCCTAGGTAATCCCATTATGGTTCACATTTGACTGCACCTCCGCAGTATCATTAACTCTCCATCTCATCCACTATCAGTTTTCCCATCTGCAGATTGTCCTCCATTCATTTACCTAATACAAAAACCCACCTATGGGGCCCCAACCCTCCACCTGTCTTGCAAGCTACCTGAGCCCTCATCGACCAAGACATATTACACCGAGGCACCCTTTTCTGTATCTTCACACTTCTCCCAACTTATTCTTTATTCATTTGGTAATTTTACAAATCCTTTGTTTCTAGCATTTACATAGTTTTTTGTCATCATCTTTGTCGACCTTATTTTCCCGGTGAAGCAACCCATGTCACCCTTGGTTGGGGAATTCTTTATCTTCTACTCTGATTGACCTCATCCATAAAAACCCAAGGATCCCACAGTCCATGTACCCCCGATCTTTGAGTTTGTCCACTTTGTCATGCCTCTGGCACACTTTAACCCACGTCTAGTCGTCCCCCTGACACTAGATCTAGTTTCACGGTTTCTACCACTCATCCTTCACATATATCCCCAACCAAGGGAAGTCTTGAGTCTCCCCACATCTTGACTTCATCCATGTCCCTCCTCGGTTCCTGATCTCATCTAGTGGATTTCATGAAGCCCTTTGCTTCTTGGAGTCACATCTCCCTTTCTATCAACATAAGCACAGTTTCCAGAAGGGCGATAGTATCTTGACTCTCATTAAATTTACAATGAGGAGTCACGGACGGCACAGAGAGAACCATCATTACTCTTTGTTGTGTTTGACCCCCATAGCATTCGAATTCAACGCCATCTCATGCTACGGTGGGTCCTACTTTGCGACTGTTTGCAGTTGTTTTATCTTTGTCGAAGACCTATGAAATTTGATAGGTTATCCAAGCCTGCGTATCATCGACACTTCTTACAGGTGTCTTCGCCTATTTTCAGATTTTTTTCACCATCATAATTGTCCTTTGCCATTATCAAACCACCCCGGAGGGCACTACAGTTATCTACGTCAACATAACACTTCAGTTACTATCTAACACATTTTGAGTTATATGACACGAGCATGGGGCATGCCCGCCTCATTTGTACAACATTTTATTTTTCCACACCTTGCGAGAGGTTTGGGTCCTACAGGTTCCCCTCTTCCTCCAATGGTTCTCTCTTCCAATTCCCCTCAACACTCTTTCTTACAAAGGTACTCTCAGTAGAATAAACATCGATGTATTTTGGCTATATGTATGCTCCTAACCTCACACATCAGGGGGCATCTGTTATCATTGGAATTTCGTCGGCAAATGGTTACAAGAATCCATCATCTCCAAACACCCATTAGTTCTTCCATTTCCCAAAAAATGCATTTCCAAAGGGCACAAAACTATACAACTGGTTATAAAATCAGCATGCGCTAAGATTACAAAGGAATCGTGTGCACGTGCGCCAGTCGAAAATGCCAGCACCCTATGCGCAACTGTGGATGCAAAAAGTTGTGCATACCTTAGAACAATGCATTTATGATTTTGGTTGGACTTCCACCCACTTTTGGTTCATCTCCCAAGTTGATTTGACACCCAAATCCAAGATGAATCTGAGTGGGGGTTGATCAAAGATCTAAGGGTTCCCTAAAGAGCCCCTTGTTCACACTAAATACTGGTTGAATAATGTCTCAAAGCTTTGCTATAAAAAGAGGCCATGGGTGCACTATATTTATAAGAATTCATTTGTATTGTTATGCTTCCTATATTCGCTTGGAGGAACCTCTTTCCTCATTAGAGCATACAAGCATCATCTCATTTAGCAATTCACATCACCTCTTGAGTGAATGAGCTTTGGATTTCTTCACCATTTCCTTCTAGTTTGTTATTTGTAAGAAGAGTTCAATCATTGGGGGTTCAAGAGCCCTCTCTTGGAGGAAGAGGGGACCCATAAGTATCCCTTTATATTTGGTGTTTTCCCACTAATACAACTTATCCATTGGTGGCATGAATGTTGTTTATTTTTGTTCTATTTCCCTTATGCACTCTAGTTTAGTTTCTTTTATTGTTATTGGCTTAGTTGTTTGTTTATTTCTTATGATGGATGTTTCTAACTCTTGCATTCATCTCTATCCTGTCTAGCTAACCCAACTGGACTTGTAAGTATCCTTATTTTGCTCATTTAGGTGACGAAAAGGATACAACACATGTCATCTGCTACCAAGGATCCCTACTCTGTTGGAAATTGAAGAAAGATAATTTAAAATTTATCTGAAATTATTTTGCTGCAAATTCTCAAGAGAAATCAAAAGAAAAAAAAAATTATCAAAGAGAAGAAAAAAAAATTATGTACACACTTATCCACAAACAAATACATACACATATATGTTCTAGTCATACATCCATACATCCACCAATTTATTCTGTCCGTACAGTCTCTATATGATTTGATTTGTACAACAGGTGGCAGATTTTAAAATCCGTACCATTGAGAGTTAAATTTGGCGCAAATTATAAAATTCGTGGGCCGGAATTATAAAGGTTATTAAGGAATAACACCATCAAACCACTATCGAGGTCACTTCGTTACACAGTTCATAGTCTATTGTTGCCACAACTCGCTTATCAATAATTAGGGAGTAGAAATGATAGTAATTGTGAAGCTACCTGTTCAAATATAGTGACTGAAGGCTCCACAATTGATATCAATGCAACACGATAATATTATTCATACTACCATTACTCATACATTTATTACATATATTGTTATCCACATGGATTTCTACATTGTATTCCAAATATTTTGGATATTAAATTGGTGAGCCAGATTTGGTTGTCACATTTAGTTATTATACTTGTAAAAGATTTCCCACAAGGAAGCAACATGACCATTTGAAGTGCTATAAGTAATATAAATTTAAAACATAAGTTATATCTCACATGATACCAGGAGACATCGCGACTATTAAAAGTGAAAAGAGAAATTAAGCTCAAAGTATAGATTAAGTAAATTCTCCATCAAAACTAGGATTGAAGAAGGTATTTATAAAATGTATCTTTTAAAACTAGTGGGATATTGAAAAGTCCTCTTTGAATCCCTAAGAGTATAAAGTAAATTATTAAATAACTTCAAGTTGTAAGGGGTATAAAGTCAATGAGTTATTTTTATTAANATATATATATATATATATATATATATATATATATATAAATTTTGGGGGGAGCGCGGATAGGGTTTCCCTAGCCTCTTCCCCTCTCGCAGGCACTCGGCTCTGCCTCTCTCCATGATGACACGTCCCTTCGGCGGTTCTAGATTGGACTAGTGCTTCGTTTATGCGGCCCTTGGCCGTATGTGGTTCTAGCACTCTGGTCTGCTATTGGCTATGCCCCCATGGGTTGCTTTGTTTTCCCCCGCCTCTTTCTGTGACGGTGAGTCTCTCCCTTGACTATCTTGGGCTTGTATTTCTCGCTTCCTTGCTTGTGGCTCTGGCCTCGTGGGCTCCCCACCTTGCCTGCGTTGGTTCGGGACAGGATCTAGTGCTTTGTTTTATCGCGTGGCCCTTGGCCTAGATGGACTGGCATAGATGTTACTCTGGTTATTTTCGTGTTGGGAGGTACTATGCCTCTCGAACCTGATGGCGTTTCTTCCTATCAGTGGCTCCCTCCCTTGGAAATTCGATGGACAAGTTTGAGTCTCTGGACTTGGGATCTGGTGTTTTGTGTAGCGATTGTTGGGTATTCTACTACTCTTTGTAGTTTGGGTCAAAGATTTGAGGTCCATCTTTTGGGCATACAGTGTGGATCTATGGATCTGTACTTTGAGGTCCTTTCTTGGGCGTGTAGTTATGGCCTATCTGTTAGATGTTGGTTTTACTCAATTTGTTGTTGTAATTTTATTTTCTCTTTTACCCATGATTGGAGAGTGCTTCATACACCTATAAAATGTAATTTGGTTCTCTTTGATGAATAAAATTACAAATTTTTCCGAGGAAAAAAATATATAAAAGAAATTTTGAAGTACAAAAAAAGTACCTTGAAGGTACAAGTTGATTAAAATTTAAAAATGAATCTTAAGACCCATTCAAGGTTATAAAAAGGACAACTCAAAAATGGGAGGAAGATTTACTTATGAATGTTGTCCAACTTCAAGTTGTGGATTATTTACATTAAAATGGAGTATTCAAGGGAAAGAGATTAACATTATTATCAATGAGATCTATAAGGAAAATTACATTAACATCGATTTGGAAAATCAATTATTAATTCCAGAGCCAAATATTATTAAAAATAAAAATATTTTTCTCAAGGGACAATATGATCTGGATTATTTTCAGAATGAAATGAAAGTAGAGATATTACAATGAAATACACACAAATATTGCCAGAAATAGAGAAATACAACAATACATGATTTCTATTAATGAAAGAAATGTACAGAGACTATAAAAATACAGAGTGAATGAACTCGCTAGAATGGTGGCATCTTATCTATGACAATAGATGCGATGGATACGCTCATTCGCAAGAAGATGAGTAAAATGAGGCTCTGAAGGAATTTTTAAATAAACATGAATGCCAAAACCCTAGACATCCAAAAAATTAACCCTAGGAGATGAAGCACCAAAAGTCATGTGGGCCCCATTGTGGTAAGTTAGTACATCAACTTCTCGGGGTTGTAACTTTTTCATACGATCTCCATTTTAGGCGTGTGATAGCTCATTGGAAAGGCATTTTCGAGAACTACACATTAAGGCGTGAAACTTTTACTTGGTCAATATTTTGACTATGGAAAGCCCAAAAAACATTGTTTAGGGCCTCAAAATGGCTCTAGAAATACAAAAAGATGTACTAACATGAAAATTTCCAAAATAAGCCAGCTCGAATAGGTGGGAGGCCCACAATATCCACCATGATTGTGTGTAGGGCTTCAAGACAGCCCCAGAAGTGTATAACCCACAATTATAAAGAGATGTCATTGTTACATAAAAATGTGTTGAACTGAAAACTGGCAAGATGATTCAAGTGTAATTTGGAACAGGTGGGTGGCCACCAATATCCACCTGGACCAGTCCTCCCCCCTAAGAATAAATGGTCTCCATTGCATTGAGTTCCCGGGAAATCATTTGATATATTTGAATCTTGGTGAGTTGCTTGCCTTGTTGGAGAAGTTGTGTTGCTTGGTCTGTGGAAGGTTGTCATGAACCTGTTGTTGGCGGGGTTGAATCTATTTCCCCAACCTATTGTATATTGGCTTGACAAGGAATTTTGTAGGCAACATCGTAGGAGAAGAATAAATATCTTCTATCCCTTATGTAATATGCTTCTATTGGATAGAAGGTGTTGAGGCTGCGGTGGTTGCAGTGGCCTTATGTTCATCATGTGAACAGATTGTGAAGAGGTTGAATTTAGTAGTATGAGAGATTACCTTGCGGCACTGTTTTGGTGGAACAATAGTCAGAACTACCTCTAGTATCCTGTAGAGTTGACCCCCCAGAGTAATAATGACACTACGGGGTCGAGACTCATCAACAACGTGACTTTTACACATATATGGTTGGCCCAAAACAACATCATAGAAATCAAGAGGGAAAACATCACACACTACCTCTTCCTTGAAGGGTTGGATGCCATAGGACAGGCGACATCGTTGGTTGACACAAATATCTCATCCCTGGAGAAGACACTCGATGTTGTAAGGTTGTAGGTGTGGTGTTGTCGACAACCCCAACTATTTGACGACCTTAGCTAAGATGAGGTTTTTCTGGCTTCCACTATCAACAATGAAATGCAATGGGGTCCCTTTCACCCACATCTATCAATGGAAGAGGTGCTCCCCCTCTTCAGGATCTGTTGGTTCTTCTGGTTGAATTTTTGTGGTCGTGACGGTAGCATCGGGGTCTGCGTAAATGATCTGCCTTTTTTCATTATTTTCTGGATCAAATTATGAATCAAGGTTCAACTCCTTGTCTTTGATCTCTACCACCAATGATTGTTTTGAGTAACATTCATCAATGTTTTCCCAGGGGATTTTGTGGAAGTCACACCACTTCCCAGTGTCATTATTTGTCTTTCCCTTACCCTTATTTTCTTGTGTCTTGGACTGGTTGTCAAGATGTTGTTGGTTAGGGTCATATTTATTATGCTTTGGTTGTTTCATATTTGCAGACCTTAACTCCCATTTGTTCTGGTGCCTAAATTTCTGCTCGATTTTGACAACACATCGATAGGAAGCTCCTAGTGAGGAGATGTTTAGGAAATCCATTTCATTTTGGATGTACCTATGCAGAGCCCCACTATATTTCGAAACTAGATTCTGCTTGAATTATTTGATACCTAGCTTGGTGCACAAGATATGGAAAGTATTTGTGAACTCTGACACTGTTTGGCCCCTCTCTTTCCGCAATGTGGTCCATCTCATGTATTGGTCTTCATAGTTATCAACAGGGTAATATTGTTCCTTGACCACATCCACAAAAAAATCCCAAGTGGGCTTGGCCCCATATATTCCATATTCCTCTATGGAACTTTTCTCCCAATAAGTTTCCCACCAATTTTTGACATGGGGGAGAGCCTTGAGGAGTTTGAAGGTGATCTTTTCCCTGTCGAAAAAATTGTGAAAAGAGAAATAACCTTATAATAGATTTAACCATTTTTCTAGGGCATCCACATCTATCTGACCTTCAAATACAACAACATCAAAATTAACTTGTACCTTGAAGGGAGAGGTTCCTCCAAAGTGGTCGCTTGATGAAGATGTGCATGTTGCTATCGGCAGGCGTTGAAGGATGTGGAAAAAATTCTCCATCATTGCGTCCCTCTTTCGCGCGAGAGATTTTTCAATTAATAGAATATTTTTCTCCACCATGGAGGGTTTTGTGGGCGTGTGAGAGAAATTTTCCTTAAGAGAGACAAGCTCGAGACCCAACTTGCTATACCTAGACCTTGTTGGGGAGATGCACTAAAAAACGATCAAGAGCATCATGCTCTGATACCACTGATCTGAATTATTTTCGGAACGAAATGAAAGCAGAGATATTACAATGAAATACACACAAATATTTCCAGAAACAGAGAAATACAACAATACATGATTTCTATTAATGAAATAATTGTACAGAGACTGTAAAAATACAAAGTAAATGAACTTGCTAGAATGGTGGCATCTTATCTCTGAGAACTGATGTGACGGCTACGCTCATTCGCAAGAAGATGATTATAATGAGGCTCTGAAGGCCTTTTTAAATAAACATGAATGCCAAAATTGTAGACATCCAAAAACCTAACCGTAGGATATGAACCGCCAAAAGTCATGTGGCACCAGTTGGGGTAAGTTAGTACATCAACTTCCCATAGTCGTAACTTTTGCATATGCTATTCGTTTTAGGCATGTGATATCCCGTTGGAAAGGTATTTTCGATAACTACATGTTATGCCATAAAAATCTAACTTATTCATTAGTTTGATTGTGGCAAGCCAAAAAAATGTTGTTTAGGGCCTCAAAACGGCCCCAGAAGTACAAAAATATATACTGACATGAAAACTGCCAAAATAAGCTAGTTGGAATAGGTGGGTGGCCACCAATATCCACCTGGATGTTGTGTAGGGATTCAAGATATCCATAGAAGTGCAGAACCCACAATTACAAATTGATGTCACCGTTACAGAGAAACGTGTTGAACTGAAAACTGCCAAGATGAGTCAAGTGGAATTTGGAACAGGTGGGTGGCCACCAATATACACCTGGAAAAATGGATAATTATGAAATTAAGGAATTACAAGTAAAAATGGATGATTATGAATATATATCTCAATTCAATGTTACAACTATATAACCAAAGGAGATGGACATAATTCTTGGTTTATCCTAGTTTGAAAAACTAGGTACCTTCATCTTAAACATGGAGAAAAAGTTGTTGACATTCTCCTATAAGAAGAAGATGATGACACTTCAAGACATTACTATGAATTCAGATTCAATAATACATTCATAAAAATACATAAAATACATCTCAAAGGTGATCCTTTAGGAAAATCAATGGTCGGTATCAAAGATACAAAAAGAATATGACAAATTTATTGCAAATAAAAACGAAGAAATTTCTCACTTAAAAGAACACAGTCAAAAGCTACTTAATCATATCAAGAAGTCAAAGAATTAAAAACATTATGTACAAAATTTGGAACAAGATAATCAATATCTCGGAAAGAAATTATTAGAAATAGATGAAGAAAATTCTCGCTTAAAGAACCTAAATCAAAGGTTGGTGAAATAAATCGAAATGTTGGAAGAGGGGAAACTTGGAAATATAGACATTAAAGAAGTTCACAAGTCAGAAAATGAAGATCTTGCATTCTTAAAGAACCATAATCAAAGCCTACTTACACAAATCAAGAAGCTTAAAAATGATAATAAGTCACTAGAGAATAAGTTAGAAAAATTTATTGAGAAGGAAGCATCCAACTCTTCACGTGTTAAAATCCAAGCTATGGATAAAGGAATAAATACATATCCAATGGATATCACCACTCAAAAAGATTCCAATCTAGTTGGAGAAAATACATACAAGGATGTTGGAGTACAAATGATGGAAGTTACAGGTGTACTTACTAATAGAAATGCAGCTATCAATAAACAAGTGCAGGAAAAAGATGAAATATAAAAGGTAAATCATAAGCATACTATAGTTACAATAAAGGTAATTCATGTTTCCAAGATATCTTATCGGCATCCCAATCACAAGAGAAAACACTTTAACCAATCAAAGTATTAACATCGCTCAAAAGGAAAAAAATTCACCTATAATTCAAAGAATGTTGATGCCAGTACATTAGAGAACAAATTATTCTGGGAATCATATAAGTGCAATGTTCCACAAAGGATCAATTTAGGATGGTCAGATCCTTTTACAGTTCATCAGTTCTTCTCAACACTTAGAAGTTTGTATCATCTCGTATCATCCACCATACTAGCATCTAGAATGAGTACCATGTGAATTCAACACAAGCCAAAGCTAGACATAAAGCCTTCCATAGTTATGCTTTAAGGACAAAGCATTTCTAAGAGGGAGGCAACGTACTATATATATATATATATATATATATATATATATATATATATATATATATAT
>ML789711.1:26967-49005 GCA_009831015.1 Picea engelmannii | reverse complement strand
TATATATATATATATATATATATATATATATATATATATATATATATATATATATATTAACAATAAATAAATAACTAATATATAGTGAAGAGACACCTTCCCGATGAAAGGTCACGTCTCTTCACGAAACGGCACCCCTGTGTGGGTATATATATGACCCTCATTATCATTGTAATCATTCATCATATCTTATTCAATTATTTATTACTTGTCCTATATGGATTTTAACCTATTTTTCTTTCTACATTGGATATTTTCATAATTGAACTGGGTTGGTTCACCACAAAGTATAGGGGACATTGAAGAAGTCACAACAAAGGCATAAGGCCAGCCATGATAAACACAAACTGAGAAAACATTCAAGGTGGGAGATAGATTTTGGTTGCAGCTAAACAAAGAAATGATACAGTGTCCTAGTAAGGATATCAAGGCTTTGTGGTATGGTCTTTTTGAGGTATTGGATAAAGTGGGTGATATTTCCTATAGATTTAGTCTACCCCCATATATACACATTTACTCAGTAGTGAATGTAGAAAATTTGAAACTCTATGAAACTTCCATGTTGGATTAGGAAACTGAGGAGAAATTCCTACCTAACATAAAGGACTTAGCACCAGAATCTTAGCCAGAGTTGGAAGAAGATATTATTTTTCAAAAGAATTCTAGAACTACTAGACAAGGGCAACATGACATTTGGTATATCGGGTTGAAAGGACAACCAAACAAGGAAAAATAGTACTCCAGGGAGAAGGTGGAGAAAAAAATTCCTCACCTCTTCTAGTAAAATCTTTTGTGGGGGGAATACTCCCTAAATTGCGAGCTATGATTCAAAATGTATAAATATATAATTTTGCATCTATCTTGGTACTTTTTGGGTGGAAAACAATTGGAGGAATTGACTTGTAGGACCTATTTTAGTGGCAAGTCCCAATTTGGAAAATTGGGTCTGAAACCTTCAAGAGCCATTTTGAGGCATCAAATAGAAATTTTGGTGGTCAAAACTTTGTGAGCATCATTCATAACCTCTCAATGTTATTATACATATAGAGAGATTTCCAATAGTGTGGAAATCACCTCAACCATATCTTGTATGCATAAGTTATGGCTCCCACAAGTTGACCTACCTTGTCGACCACCATAGTACCGATTGGATGCCACATCAACCCCCATTATTCACACATGTTGGGCAAGTCATGTGTGGAATTTCAATAATATTCTAGAAGGTCCAAAGCCTTAACACTAATTGAGGGTTGAGGCATAAAAAAACCCTAACCCTAGATGACTATTAGGTTATGTTAAATATTGGGTCACAAGGAAGAGAGGGAGTTCCATTATTTTAGAATTGTACTTGTTCCATAGGTGAGTAGAGCATCTAGAAGTGTGATTTGATAGAATAACATTATAGGTGGAATATTTTGTAACAACCATTCAATTTATTGTGTTAAAGGAAAATCCATAGTGAGTTCCCCTTTCTTTGTATTTTCATTTTCATAACTGAAGAAAATATATTAGAGCATAGGAATCACCTTCTAGTTCGGTTTCTGTCATATCAGGTTTCCCAGGTCACATCTTGCATCCATTTGTGTGATTGGTGTGTTCATTTGCTTTTTATTTAATTTTTGAAATTCAATTATTTCCATATAGTTGAGCCTTAATCTAGTAATAACAAATACAAGATAGAAGGAAATAAATTGAGTAATAAAATATTTCAAGATATTGCAAGATCTATTGATCCAGGTGGATATTGGTGGCCGCCCACCTATTCCAACTGGCTCCTCTTGACAGTTGTTAGTTCAACACGTTCTTTTGTAATTCTTTGTAATTGTGGGTTCTACACTTTCAAAGTTGTCTGATGCCCTACATAGCTTCTAGGTGGATATTTGTGGCTTCCCACCTAATCCAACTGACTTATTTTGGAAGTTTTCATATTAGTACATATTTTTGTACTTCCAAGGCCATTTCGGGGGCCTAAATAGTGTTTTTTTGGCTTTCCATGGCCAAATTGTAGACTGATTCAAATTTTGTTGGTATAATGTGTAGTTCTCAAAAATACCTTTCCAACGGGCTATCACGCGCCTAAAACGGAGGTCGTATGCAAAAGTTACGACCCCGGAAAGTTGAGGTACCAACTTACCCATCGGGGCCCACATAACTTTTGTCATTTCTTCTCCTCGGGTTAGGTTTATGGATGTTTAGGGTTTTGGAATTCATGAGTAATGTTAAAAAGGCCTCTGGAGCCTCATTGTAATCATTATGCTCAGACGGATGCGCGTAGTAGCCACATCTCTTCTCAAATATAGCTAGCACCATTGGAGCAAGTTGTTTTAAGTTCTGCAGTTTTACAGTTTCAGCCTATTTTATTGATTCAATAGAAGTTATTTTCATTGGATATATTTTGTTGTTCTCTGTATCTCCGTGTTATTGTATTCATTATGTTATTCCTTTCGTTCTGCTCATAAATCTAGATCATCTATTGTGATGAACTATTCTAGTGGGATATCCATGGAAACTTACAAATCAAAGGGGGTTTTGACCACCAAAAGGAATGGATTCTACCAATACTTGTTATGGGATTTTTCCCCTGTAAACTTGGGTCATGTCATAGCAAAGAGAGACCATATATAAAATATAGAACCTACCCTCACGAACAACAATGTTATGAGAAAATAACTACTTTAAGGAGAGAGAGAGAGGCCTCCCACCTTATATCCTATATCTGATGTCGATCCTCGTTCTCCACCTTTGGTTTTTCTCCTGATCTCCATGGGCATGGTGTTGTCATTGATTTCAAAGGAGACCAATATGGTCAATATTCAACATAGTGTATGTTGTTGGCATTGATGGAAAGAGGATAAATATGGGCACCGAGAACTTGATTAATGTTTATGTATTCATATCAGTATCCTAGCAAAAGTTTATGTTGAATTATGTTATTGGCATCCATTCACAGAAGAAGAAATTGAAGTGAAGGGCTTGTTCACTCCATGAAGATATCATTGGAATACCTTTACAATGGAATCTCGAAAAGAAGTTACTATTCTCTAAATAAAAGAAGAAATGGTCAAATTGGGTGCTTCAATAGAATACAACATGTGTCAAGGATTTGGTATAAAAATATCATCACGAGGGATGCTTCACAGATCCTTCATTACTTATTCCTTGAAAAATATTGTTATTAAAGTTATAGATCATTGTCATCCATTATCAAGTGAATGAAAGCAAGGCCAAAAGATTGTCTCTCAAGGCATATAAGATATTTTATGATAATTGTCTACAAGAAGGTGTGAGAAAAATCATCATAGATCTCATTATTATTGTTAGATCACTGGATCAAAGTCTGAGAAATTGTCAGATCACGCTACAATATTAAGTGGTGCAACTCGCTACAACTCCATGTTATAAGATTAGTGCTACAACTCGTAGAAACTCCATGTTACAGGATGAGTGTTACAACTCGCTGCAACTCCATGATACAAGATTGGACGTGAAAATTTGACCAGAGTCAACATAGATGTGGAAGTGAAGACGTCATTTAAAATCCACTCTTATAATTTTCGAGTCCAATATGTTAGCTTGTTTATAAAGAAGGAATGTGAATCTATGACCAAATCTATGTTGTTGAAGTGGATGCTTCATTTGGCAAGTTTAGAAGGCGGTTGCAACAATAAATCTAGGCTATTTTCCTTCAAAGAACCTCTTGTACGGTCCACTTCACACTTTTTGTGGGGAAACTGCCCATTTTTCAGCTAATTGGGCATGTTTTTCATGAAACCCATGTCGTAGAATTTTAAAATGTGTTTCCCTCACTCCAGAATATTCATATGAAAATCATTGTCTAATTTGGATGCATTTTTAAATTAAAATCAATTAATAAACAAAAAAAGTCAACATTTGTGTTAGTTAAATGAAGAGGTGCAATGTTTTATTATTAAAAAGACACATTGGTTCATTTTCTCTTTTACAAAAAGACACTTTGTTTCAATATCATATACCTCTTGAGAGACTATATAAACAGAGAAAAATGGTAAGAAGGAAAGTGTCTCTGCAGTCAGAAGATCAAAAGAAGGAGAAGATTCCAAGAAAGAAATTATAAACATTTTATGCAGTGAGGGTGGTAGGGAATATCTCAGGAGGAGCTCGGGAGGATTGTAGTCCTCTGGAGGTTAAATCTTGTTTCATAAGGGATTTGGTGTTTCCTAGAGTTGGTGTAACAACCCTGGTTAAATAGATGCATAGGGATTATTAATTATAATTAATTTGATAATCTGACTATCATAATTAGTTTAGTTAAACCATAATTATTTCTTAATAATATTAATTAATTAACTATTTATTAATTACTTGTTCATATCTGTCAATGATTAATTAATTAAGTAATTGACTCGTTAATTATTTGAGTAATGAATTAAAGGGGTTAATAATTTTAATTTATTTTATTAAATACTTTATGTATGCAAGGGGGGAATGAAGAATTAAAGAAGGAGATAAGGAAATTAAAGAAGGGGGATAAGGTAATAAAGGAGGAGATAAGGAAATTAATGAGGGGGAGGAGAGTCGGTGAAGGGGAAGATATGACAGGGGAAGAGTCCTACGGGAGGGCATGATGAGAAGAGGGGGAAGGAAGAATTAGGGGAGAGGAGAGACTGTAGTTCTGGTATTTTTTTGGATTTTCTGGTTATGTTATTGGGTTCTGCAGTTTTGGTGAACCATCGCAGGGGGCACCGGGTTGTTTGGGGTTTTGGGCACGGGGGCCAGGATTCCTTTCGGTATCTTGGAGCTAAGGAGCCAGACAGGTTGCTCCTAGCTTGCTGGGAGATTAGTCGGTTTGGGTAGAGTTGGGTCAGTGCATTAGGCTAGGCAAGGCAGCAGGGAAAGGACAACCATATCGGCAGGAATTATCATCAGAAGCAGGTATTTTATTTATGAATTACTGAGTTATTTTCATGCTATAGATAAATGTTTAATTTCTGTTGAATATTTATGCTTATATGATGGTGAATGAATTATTTATGCATTGAGAAAGGAATTATATGTTTAATTGTATGAATTATTTTGGATTTAATTAAGTTAGGTTCCTACACATGGTATCAGAGCCCTGGTTCAAAATCTGGAGCCAAGTGCCTACCTACCCACCCAGAAATTTAAACAAACCCCACCCAGAAATTTAAACACCTTGAAACTCTCTAAAATTTTTGGGCCTGAGGGCCAAGCTCCAACTCCAACTCCAACTCCACCTAACCTGCAAGACAACACACAAAATTTTAATGCAAATATAAATATAAATAATAATACACTTAGGGAAGATTTTTTTTTAACTCAGATATAAATATGAATAATAATATACATACTGAACATTTAACACGGATATAGAAACTGTAGAGATAGAGATATCAGATGACTACGATGTTTTGGATTCATAACCTTCTTCTCATACCTTGCCATCATGATTTCCATCATTTCTTGTTTGGATTCTTAAGTTCATGCTTTGCATATAGCAAACGGCCCAGAAGCTGGACCTGCACACGGACCTGATTGTATTTTTTTTTAGAAATAGCTTTTCCTTCTAAAATAGAAATCTTCAAAAAAAAATAGCATCATATTACAGAAGTGCTTCTACTTCTACTTTTAATCAAGTCTTTCTATTTATTCGTAGTTATATCAAATTGTCTTCCTCATCCTAACCCTAGTGAAATGAATGAGTCGACATTGTTTTTACCTTTGGCTTCCTGTTGTGGCTATGCGTCTGATAGAACTAGCGCCAGCACATGCACATCAACTTGTTTGCCTTGGCTATCATAGTGGTTGTAGAGTGCAAAATCTCCAAGACAATTCACATGGAGGACGAACCCATGAGAGCACGCGTGTTTAGAGTCGCCTTGGTTATTGCAGTGGTTGTAGCTTGTTTTCCACACCTTTAAAACCCTAACCCGATCTCCTTGTTCCCCTGCTTTCTTCGACGAGGATGATGAGCACCCATAGGCCAGATCGAGGAGGGATTCCTCATCCTCGGCTCCCAAGCTCAAGCTACCGTATAAGGTTCCTAAGAGAAACATTATTAGTGCAGGGCTGGGTTCGATTCCTCGGAAGGCCCGCTCAGCATTTGTGAAGAGAGCTCATGAAGGGATATCGTCAGTGTTGCCCCTTCCAGATGTTACGGCCTCAGATCTGCATTACATTTCTAGAGTAAAGGCACCGCCATCGCCTCCTAATTACAATGGAAGGATTCAAAGCGTTTCTCCCTCCCCATCAGCGGCTAAACGAACCAAAAAAATGAAACCCATTGGAACAAAGCCCCGCCCTTCAAAATTTCTAAAGGTTTCGGCAGCATTTTCAGAGCAAGAGGTCGAAGTTGCAGAGGTATTGTTTGGATTTGTAAGCCAAATTACTAGTGCAGAAGAAAATTTAAATGATTTGAAGGCAGCCTCGTCATCTACTCCTTATTTGTGGCTTTGAAGGCGGCCTCGTCATGATTTTACGGATGTAACATTTTGTGATTCATTGGACCCCTCCAAGCATTAGAAGGCAGTGGCAGAGTTTTTCCTTGTCGAAGTCTCGGAAAAACCACCGTCTGATACCCTAACCCATCATTGCTCTTCAGTAAAAAGAAAAATTTTGGGGCTCGAACGCCAAGATCCAAGATCCTATTCACAAGCTAGCACCTGCACATATAACCACAGGTTATAAACAACACATAAACCAACACAATCCGAACACACTAAGCGCCAACGCCAATCTTTACTCATTCCACACATCTTCAGTAAAAAATATATATATATATGGGCTCGAGGGCCAAGTCTCATGTTTCATTGCATCTACCAAAGTCCAAAATCCAATACACATACAAATCCCAGTGCACAAAGCACCAAGCCACATCTGAGGAGAGGAGCATAATCTATTGCAGAACGTGTCCACAAACAATAAAACCGGCAAACACAATCAGGCAAACACAATCAGGCAAACACAATAGAGCATAATCTATCAGTCCTCTGTGTAGATTTTTTTTTCTAGCACGACAACACAGGCAAGGATAACTGGAAAACCAGGGAAGAACTGATTGCGTACCAGTTCAGCGAGAGAACCACCAAAAAAAAAGATGCAGAGGGAACGGCCATGGCAGCCGACCGCGTAGCCAAAAGAAAATGAAGGGAAATGTAGAGTTAGGGTTTAGTAAAGGAAGGCGTTGGAGGAAGCAAGGCGGGCACGTGGAATCCATGCGTGCCCGCACTTGTTTTTATTATTATTATTATTATTATTATTATTATTATTATTATTTATTAAAAATTTTATATATTTTATTATTAAATTTTGTGTGTGTTCGTTTAAATTTTTTTTATTATTTTAGTGTAAAAATAATTTATTTTAAATTAATTTAAAGTTAATTTAGGTTAATTTAGTATAAAATCATTTTTGAAGATAATTAAGTAACTTTAAAATCATTAGTGTAATTAAATATTCTTGAAAAAAAAAATGTAATTAAATTATTTATGTATTTAGTGTAAAGTTAATTAAAATGTTAGAGGGTCCATGGGTTTTGAACCCATGACCACCCACCAAGCAAAGCGCCTTAAGAAGAGCACTAACACCAACGCGCCACACATATCACTTTTACAAAATAAATTCACATATAAATAATTTAATTATCAATAGTAGCAAAGTACTACCTTGAAGAATAATCTTCGATTATCCAAGCGAATATCTCACGAGACCTTACACATAACTCATCGAGCCAATCGCCAAGCCCATCCATTCCATTCCACTAGTCAAAGCCAAGCGCTAAGCTCCAATGCCTAAAAACCACTCTACAATCCTCAAGACTCGCACCTGCAGCCACCGAGACACAAAATTCAACACATATGTACAACGTGCCAAGGCGAGCCCACGAGTCAAGCATCGAAGGAAAATTAGTTGTAAGCGAAGAGTTTAAAGGACTTAGACTAGGACAAGAGGGAAGGAGGCGACATGCACACTAGGAGAGTAATCTAGAGGGATTGGCGAGTATGGCGCAAGGCTAGCGTAGCTACCGGGCAAGGGAGTCAATAGTTTTCTTAGGCGAAGAAATCAAGCTTAGACGCTTTAGCCCTAACCTAGCCAATCCCCTAAAGAGAGTAATGTATGTTTACAGACAAGTAAAGAAAAACTTACGCTTAACCATGTTTCTAGTTTAAGTAGCGCAAATTTGAAACGTCCTTGAACTCACCATGACAACGTTGGTTGATGCACGTTAAATCATACAGGATGGTTAGGACTCGAGGGAATCGAGGCAGAGGAGCATCATCATAGGAACCACTAACACCACTAGCTCCACCACCACCATCGCCCAAACTAGCTCTCATACTATGCTCGTTGGAGGCCACAAATGAAACTTTAAAGGGGCGAAAACCAGCAGGGATCGAGGTGGAACCCCCACCATCTGGAACGGGTAATCCAGAAGCGTCGAGGGATTCAGGGGGAGGACCTCTGCCTGAAGACATCACTCAAGAATTGCAGAATATCAAACTTCCAGAGTTTTCCGTGGGTCGCGCCAATGAACGCGTGGAAGCATGGTTGGAAGGCATGACAAGGTGTTTTGCCTTAAGGGACTATGCATCCAACTCAAAGGCGAAGATAGAAATTTTTCAGTTAAGAGACAGTGCCTTGAACTGGTGGGGCAACCTAGAAAGACAACTGCATCTTACCCCATACATAGTATCTTGGGAAATTTTCGAGGAGAGGTTCCGAAGGAAATATCTGCCAGCTTATTATGAGGAACAACAGGTAGGGGCGTTTCATGCCTTAGTACAAGGAAACAGAACTGTAGAAGAATATGAGACTAGATTTATGGAATTGGTCAAATATGTTTCGTATATGGATAATGACCAATGGCAGGAAGAGTGCTTCATCTATGGATTGAACCCTAAGATAAGAGCTATGGTGTGGATGTGGAAACTGTCTTCAGTAGCGGAAGCTGTGGAAAATGCACGTTATGCAGAGGAACACATGAACTTAATCGGAGGTGCGAGACCGACCTTTCCGTATCATCCTGGATTCGTGGGGAAGGCCCCTAGGACATTTCCCAAGGGAGGGAGCTCAAGGCCACCTCCATATGGTAACAGAATCGCACCAAGGACAATAACCACAGGGATTTCAATGGCAACAAGTGGAGCATCTCCTTCATCACCAACGATGCAGACATGTCCACGGCCATCTCAGGGAACAGGTAGTAGGGGTAGGGGTTCTAGGGGAAGAAACTCATTTCAGAGACAGTCACATGACAGTGCGCAGGTTCAATCCCATGTTACCTGTTGGGGGTGCAGAGGACCCCATTACCAGCGTGACTGCCCAGAGTTGCAATCAAGATTCGTGCATAGAGAAGGAAAGGCCCCGATGGGAAGAGAAAGTAGCAACCACCAAATTTACGCAGCGGTTAATAATTGCTAGGATGAACATCAATCCACGGTGGTGGAGTTATCAGGTACGCTAAATCATATCAATGTTAAGATTTTATTTGATTCTGGTGCGACAGATAGTTTCATTTCACCTTCTGCATTCGAAAAGAGTGGGTTGGCAGCCTACGAGCACGATGAATTTAAACAAGTCGAGATGGCTTCGGGGGAAAAAAAAGTGGTAGGACCTAGCGTTGATAATTGTATAGTAGACCTAGGAGTGTGTACTACAAGGTTGAAGGTATACGCCACTGCTCTCGGGGCATATGACCTAATCATTGGAATGGATTGGTTAGCAGCTCATCGAGCTTTGGTAGATTGTTTCGCAAAAAGGGTGCTTTGTGTCGACGACGAAGGAAGGCCAGTAGAGATCCAGGGTGTACAGAGAAAGGTGTCATTACACTTTATATCAACTATGAAGGTTAAGCGATGCTTGAGGCAAGGGTGTCGACTATATGTAGTGGAAGTAGTGAGTGAAAGGAAGGGACCCTCATTAGATCAGTACCCAGTATTTTCAGAATTTAAAGATGTTTTTCCGAATGAGTTACCAGGGTTACCTCCTGAGAGGGAGCTTGATTTTACTATTGAGCTAAAACCTGGTGCAGAACCAATTTCCAAGACTCTGTATCAGATGACAGGGCCAAAACTTTGTGAGTTGCAAATGCAGTTGAAAGAGTTACTGGACTTAGGGCTAATAAGGCCCAGTGTCTCACCTTGGGGTGCACCTGTAATTTTTGTAAAGAAGAAGGATGGTTCCTTAAGATTGTGTATAGACTACAGGGACTTGAACTGTGATACAGTGAAAAATAGGTACCCGATGCCACGAATAGATGACCTCTTCGATCAGATGAAAGGAGCAGTGGTATTCTCAAAGATCGATTTGCGATCAGGGTATCATCAGTTAAGGATTAAGGAAGGTGATATTCCAAAAACTGCCTTTCGAACTCGGTTTGGACATTACGAGTTTGTCATAGTACCTTTTGGATTGACCAATGTGCCAACAGTATTCATGAGCCTAATGAACGGCGTATTCTGGAAGTACTTAGACCGTTTTGTACAAGTCTTTCTAGATGACATCCTCATCTATTCCAAGAATGAAAGAGAACATGAGGAACACTTACGAGTAGTGTTGTTCTACCTTAGGGAGAAAAAATTGTTTGGGAAGTTGTCAAAGTGTTCCTTCTTCCAGAAGGAAATTCATTATTTAAGTCATATCATTTCCGACAAAGGAATCTCTGTGGACCCAGAAAAGGTAAAGGCCATTATGGAGTGGCCAGTGCCGAAAAATGCCCATGAGGTGAGAAGCTTCATGGGGCTAGCAGGTTATTATCGGATATTTGTGGAGGGATTCTCCAAAATAGCGAAACCCATCACCACCTTGCAGCACAAGGAGGTCAGGTATGAATGGACAAAAGAATGAGATTGTGCATTCATTGAGCTTAAGAGGTTACTAACTAGTGTGCCAATTCTATGAGTGCCGGATATGGAAAAGGAATTCACAGTCTGCACGGACGCCTCAAAGAAAGGGTTCGGAGCCGTGCTAATGCAGGATGGAGGAGTGATATCTTATGCATCAAGAAAGTTGAAGAAACATGAATAGCTATACGCGACTCATGATTTAGAGTTGGYAGCTGTAATGCTAGCTCTGAAACTTTGGAGGCACTATCTTGTAGGGTGAAACTTTGAGCTCAAAACGGACCATCAAAGTTTAAAACATCTCTTCACTCAAAGGGATCTGAATGTCAGGMAAAGGTGATGGAGTGATTTTATGAGTGAGTACGATTTTGTTATTTCGTACATCAAGGGAAAGGAAAATGTGGTCGCATATGCCTTGAGTAGGAGACCACGTATCTTCTCCTTGGTACCCTTAAAGGTCAATCTGAGGGAACATGTGTTGACACAACTCTAAGGAGACAGTTGATATTTAAAGGTTACTTCGAACCTCTAGAGTGGGAGGCGATTAGATCCAAAGTATGAAGGATATAGTCTGGAAGCAGACAGACTGTTAAGATATCGAGGAAGGATGTACATCCCTAAAGATGGGGATATTCAAAGAATCATACTGAAGGAAGCCCATAGAGCACTTTATTGTGCGCATTCGGTTGTGAAGAAGATGTACACAGACATGAGGAAGATTTTCTTCTGGGTAGGCATGAAGCACGATGTAGTCCATTTCATCACCAAGTGCCTAGAGTGTCAAAAAGTGAAAGCCGACCACCATCACCCGACAGGCCTCCTACAACCACATGATGTTCCTATGTCCAAATGGGAAGTCATTTCTATGGATTTTGTTGTGGGGTTGCTGCTCACATCTCATAGACACAATGCCATTCTTGTGATATTCGATAAGTTAACCAAGAGTGCTCATTTTATTCCAGTTAGAGACACTTACGATGTCACTGATGTGGCATGTGTGTTTGTAAATGAGGTTATCCATTTGCACGGGATACCTAAGAAGATCATTTCAGATAGGGACGCCAGATTCACTTCTAGGTTTTGGACAAGTTTGTAGTCAGCATTGGGGACTCGGTTGAACTTAAGCATAGCTTCTCATCCCAAAATAGATGGGAAAACTGAGAGAGTAAATCAAGTCATGGAAGACATTCTTAGGATGTATGTCATGGATAATCAAACCCATTGGGAGAAGTACCTACCTTTGGTAGAGTTTGCCTACAATAACGGTTTTCATAGCTCCATCGGAATGCCACCCTACGAAGCTCTGTATGGAAGGCCATGCAGAATGTCGTTGAGTTGGGATAGACTAGAAGACCGAGTAATAGTTGGGCCATAATTGATTCAAGAGATGGAGGAACAGGTGATTCAGATTAGGCAGAGACTAAAGGAAGCACAGGATAGGAAAAAATGTTATGCTGACGCACACAGGACCGACCGAAGTTATGAGGTGGGAGACTAGGTTTTCATTCATATCACGCCTAATAAAAGTACCATACGGTTCGAGAAGGGAACAAATTTGTCACGTCGATTTATAGGACCGTTCAGAATCGAAGAGAAAATTGGACCCATTGCCTATCATCTCGTACTGCCACCCCTCTTGTATAAAACTCATAATGTATTTCATGTATATGTTTTACGTCATTATGTTGCTGATGAATCACATAAACTAAATTGGAAGGAATCGCAGGTATCGGACGTGGGAACCCTCATGGTAGAACCGTTACGCATATTGGACTGTAGAGTCCGACAGCTCAGGAACCGTCTGGTAGACCAAGTTAAGGTCTAGTGGGACAAGTATAGTCCAGGATCTACTACTTGGGAAGATGCTGAGACACTACGATGAGACTATCCCTCACTTTTTTGACCACCTCGAGAATATGTTTCTCGAAGGTTGGGTGTATGTAACACCACCTTTTGACTTAGACAACCAGGATTACCTGAGGCCTACACTTTCACTTTCTACTCATAGTGAAACTATTAAATGATACACTTAAACTTTTAAGACGTATGAACCTTTATGAATGTTTAAATATATTCAGATAATGATGGATATGATGCAATATATTGTGAGAATGTAAATTTTATGAATGTCTAAATGTTATTGATGATGTTGGATATGATGCAATCTATTTGGTAAATGATAATTTTATGAATGGGTGTCAAAATTGAATTATGGGATATTATGACATCTATTTCTAACTTGAAAACTTTGATGTTAAGTTGTTGGTACACGGATACCGAATTGAAATGATGATTGCATGCAATTACATGATGATAATGCATAGAAATGTATGAGTTTGTGTTACATACTAATATGCAGGTTATGGGCTATGAAATAGCCAAGGGATAATGATGATGAAAGTGGATATCATGACCACTAGCCGAGAAACATTATGGTATGAATATTTGTATGTGAAATTATATTGGTTTGGATACATTGCTATGATATGTGGACCAGTGTAGGATTTCAGGTGATGAGACTTCCCAAAACCGAATAAACAATGACAAAACTCCCAACAACACGGTGCCACTGTATATTCCATTGTAGGGTGTGGACCCTAGTTATGATTAGGAGGGGTGGAGGCATTTCCCACCGTGTATCCTCTGAAACCTGAAGTCATGGGAGGACGGTGTTAGCTCACGCTCCCCAAGACATGTGATGATGACTATCAGTTTCCTACTGGGGAAGCTTGGTCGAGATAGTGACACTTCCACTTATGGGCTCTATTTGGAGTTAGGTCAATATAGTTGACGCTCCAAGATATTCCATCAGAGGAAGGATAGGAATGGAGATGGAAGTAAGTTAGGGAGGAAGGATGAGTAGAAATAGTTGAGAAAGTATGGAGATTTGTCTGATGGTGAAATTTAATGTTTTCCCTTCTAAAAAGAAAATGTGTATATATAAATATTCATAATTACGTAACTAAACCACAGTTGTCTAAATAAAATTGTTGAACCGGATAATTGTAATTAAAGGATTTCTCAAACATTTGATTGGTTTTGTCTTTTATAAAAGACTAGTCTTGTTGATTGGATTGGATGAATACATAAATTACTAAAGGGTGATAGCTATTTATTATTAGTACATGCACGAGACTTGTATGTACTAGCTACACATGCATTTCTTGTACATATACACTAGTATGTATGAGTTTTCTTGACTTACTTACTAATAGTGTCGGTTAATTGTTATGAATGTGTGAACCATGTTTCTTTTCCTTTGTACCATGAGATACCTTAACTTTGGGACGAAGTTTCCTAAAGGGTGGGTGTCTGTAACAAACCTGGTTAAATAGATGCATAGGGATTATTAATTATAATTAATTTGATAATATGACTGTCCTAATATGTTTAGTTAAACAATAATTATTTCTTAATAATATTATTTATTTATTTATTACTTGTTCATATCTGTCAATGATTAATTAATTAATTATTTGACTCATTAATTATTTGAGTAATGAATTAAAGGGGTTAATAATTTTAATTTATTTTATTAAATACTTTACGTATGCAAGGGGGGAATGAAGCATTAAAGAAGGAGATAAGGAAATTAAAGAAGGGGGATAAGGTAATAAAGGAGGAGATAAGGAAATTAATGAGGGGGAGGAGATTCGGTGAAGGGGAAGATATGACGGGGGAAGAGTCCTACGGGAGGGCATGATGAGAAGAGGGGGAAGGAAGAATTAGGGGAGAGGAGAGATTGTAGTTCTGGTTTTTTTTTTGGATTTTCTGGTTCTGTTGTTGGGTTCTGACATTTTGGTGAACCATCGCAAGGGGCACCGGGTTGCTGGGGGTTTTGGGCACGGGGGCTAGGATTCCTTTCAGTACCCTGGAGCTAGGGAGCCGGACAGGCTGCTCCTAGCTGGCTGGGAGGTTAGTCGGTTTGGGCAGAGTTGGGTCAGTGCATCAGGCTAGGCAAGGCAGCAGGGAAAGGACAACCATATCGACAGGAATTAGCATCAGAAGTAGGTATTTTATTTATGAATTACTGAGTTATTTTCATGTTGTAGATAAATGTTTAATTTATGTTGAATATTTATGCTTATATGATGGTGAATGAATTATTTATGCATTGAGAAAGGAATTATATGTCTAATTGTATGAATTATTTTGGATTTAATTAAGTTAGGTTCCTACAGTTGGTGCTCTGAAACAAAGGAGTTGGTGCTCTAAAAGAAAGGGATTGGTGTCTCCTTGAGTTGGTGCTCAAAAGAAGAGAGATTGGTGTCTCTCACACAACTGTAACTTGTATTTGTTATTATTATATTTAAATTTTTGTATTCAGTACATTCTTATTGATCAATTGTTATGATTGATCAATTGTTATGATTAATCAATTTGTTAATTAATAATTGTTAAATTTTTAAAAGAAGAAGCAATATTGATTCAACCCCCCTATCAATATTGGCCAATATTTTAACATTTAGGTCATGTCACAACAAAGAAATACCATATATAAAAGATAGAACCTACCCTCACACACAACAATTCTATGAGAAAATAACTACTTTAAGGAGAGAGAGAGAGAGAAGCCTCCCACCTTATATCCTACGTCTGATGTCAATCCTCTCTCTCCACCTTTGTTGTTGATCCCAATATCCACAGGTATCAACCTACAAAACAAGACCAAGTATATGTTGCAACAAGTTAGTTATGAATTCGAATCATACATGTAATGTTCAAATATTCAAGTATATGAAGAAGACTAACATATATCAACATATTTAAATCAATTTACACATGTATGGAGGTAAAGAGAACTATTTTATTGAAAACAATATAAGTAGGCATTTACAACATGACTCTAACCGTCGACACTGCCTGGAAGCCAACCACCCAGGTTCCTCCACTGGTCCTTCAAGCATCAAATCAACAAGATGAAGCTTCCTTGGATGACCCAAAAGGCATAGGAACATACCCTATCATCATATAAGAGAGAAGAAAGAATGTTGGAAAACAAGTTCCAGATCAGGGGGATGGATCAAGGAAAAAAGGAAAGCTTGTGAATTCGTCAGCATAATCTTACACCTAGGTTGTCCCCCTCATCCATTCCCTCAAAGGTGTATTTATACCATCCTCAAGGGGTTGAGGTGGTTGAATTTCATTGTTTACGGGACAAGGGGAGTTTGGGAACAAGACCAACCAAAAAACCTTCCTGAAAAAGTGGAATATTTTATTTTTTCATATTTTTTGAGGGAATCCACGAGTTGCAAACTAGCAAGGCGTGGACATTCAAAGTTTGCACACGGGTGACCTATGGATGGAAACAAAAATGTTTTTTTTTAGATGAGTTTTATGGAGGAGGATGGATTTATATTTATAATCTAGGGAAAAGGACTAAGCCATCTCACAAATGCAAATGATGTGGCAAATTGTGGTATAACAAGTGTCCCCTAATGTGTGAGGTCAGAAAGGAAACCGATGGTTGAAATGAATTAGAACTCTGAGAGGTGAGGATGCAATGAATTAGAGCCAATGAAGGTTCATGAACATTTGATCCAAGAACATAAGTCATCAACATAGATCAAGTAAGAGTATTATCTTCCCAAGTCACGCATACCCATGCTCAAGAGTGATGTAAGCATGGATGCCAAATCAAGTACACTGCGGATCCATGGAATATATGAAATTATGACTGATTTCCATGGACACGAATAATACACAGTGGATCCATGTGATATGTAAAGTAGCAACCATGGCCACGAGGAATACACAGTGGATCCATACAAAATTAGATCATAGCCACGAATAGATACATAGTGGTGCTATGTCTCAAAATCAAAATCAGAGGGTATATGAAGACAATGGAGTGAAAAATATGATCTTTTGCAAGTAACAATGTATGAAGGGTGGTACAATATTTTGGGTAGGAGCACAAAATATGTTATGCTCGTACTTCACCCGAAGTATACAAAGCGATCTATTGTGGTACAAGTCTACACCATGTGAATAGATGTGTTGGGGTCAAACATAGTGAGACATTGTTTGATTACCAGTCATTGATGTATATCGTTAACAAACGCGATATGACCCATCGATGATGGTAATGGGAATCAAGGTACTACGGTACAATCTAACAAGTGTGAATGAATGAGCTGGTGTCAAACACCTGGTAGAATCTATCAAGCAGGGAAAATTGATGTAATCCCATTGTCAATAGTGAGGGAAGCTACCACTGATGACTGCAAGCCCCAAGGTACCATAAATAAATCTAGATCCCACTCCCAGAGCAAGATGTGTTGAATTTTATAGGAAGATATCCATTGGAAGGAAGGCATTAAGGCATCCTCCATCATCCAGCATGATGGGTAGTAGAAGGCCAAGAATTTGGAAAGAGTCAGATGAACATATTGTAAGGACCACACCGAGGTACGAATCCTCCATGCACCAGATCGAATAGCACACGACAAAGACTCTCTGAATAGTATCCAATAATGGAGACTACTGAAAAAGACGAGGAATCAATCAATGGGGTCAAATGTAAATCAAGGTATCACATGAATCCCTATGTGTGATGATTTTTTTTGACATCGAACACAATGGAAACCACTCAGTCAGCGACCAATGATAGTTTGTCATCTTTTGAGCGCAAGGTCAACTATCAATGATGGAAATAGGCCCACGGTGAAACTCTAGGTCATATTCTCAAAGAAATGTTTCAGATTTGATAAGAGGATACCCACTATCTAGAAGTCAATGAGGACCTTCTATACCAACACGAGTGAGATATAAAGATACTTGTGATGATGATATGTACTTGACTGACACAAAAAGGTTGAATTGAAAGGTAAGAGACTTTATACAGAATGGTCGAATCAGGCTGAAATTCCCTTGAACAAAATCACGACACATTATGTGACTTAGGTAGCATGGATTATAAACTGGGATACATTTTTGATACAAGAGATATCAACAAACACTCCATATGGTTGCAAGAATTACCAACCGAAGGAGATTATGCTCGAACAAGAAAAAGCCTCCTAAATACATACTAAACCCAAAATATTGAGACACTGACTCAAGGATTGTGCTTTGTTCAAGGGTGACAAGACTATTTCCAACAAAAGAGATTGACGCTTTTCCCCCTTCTTTTTTTTTTTTTGTCTTTTTCATGTTATTAAAGCCTGAAAAAGCATAAAAGAATGCTATAGTACAATGGAGGAAATGAATATCGTGGGCAAGAAAACTAGTTCTAGAGCACAAGGAACATAACTATGCTCAATGCAAGGAATCATGTGCAGGATACGGACACTGAGGGGAATGTCTCTTCCAGGGATAAAGGTGTCAAGTTGCAAAGGCATAAATTGCAAGGCTAGAAACTAGTAGGAATGCATAATCAAATGGTTCAACAACATCAAGTTGAAGCCGACATTAGGCCTAGAAGCGTGAGCAATTAATATGCAATGCAATTACAACTCAAAAACAATTTGGAAGCCCCATGGGTACATTAGCCACAAAGAGATTGAGAGGAAGTGATGAGGCTTCAATGAAAATACATGGTGGGACTAAAGGGGGATTTTGATTCTACAGGAAAACTTCAGCATAGTGTCAAAAATTCCAATGAGGTACTAACTAGGACACCCATAGAGAGGTAAGATCTATCATTCATAACGACACATTTAAAGCAGCTTGAAGGTATGATGTTGAAAACCAATGGGGTGGATCCTATATAATATATGTGTTCAATACAGATATATGCATTATGCAGGTGGAATTTAACCTAGCCTATATTCCAGTAAAGAACACAATACATGTTGAAGAATCTAAAGAGGTGTTGACATAAGAATCAGCATGTGGTAGGGGGAGTCTTGTAGATAATGACCCTAAAAATATTAAGAGGAAGATACATAGCTTCAATTCAAATTCATGGTGGGACTAAATAAGATTCTCGAGCCTAAGAAAATATTTCATCATGGGTACCAAACTGTGAACAAGGTTATAACCACATGAATGGTAGGCTCTGCCACATGAATTATGACACTTCTAAACAACAACAAAGGTTCCACGTCACAACTCAGTGGGGTTGATCCTAAGGAAAAATGAAATAGGAAACGGATAACTAAAAAATTCTTGGAGGGGGGAATCTAACCTATATGCTTGTTTCGAGATCATTACCTATCAGAACAGATCGACATGGAAGAAAATGTACCAAATAAAAATGTCTTCAAAGTCCTGCATATAAGACAAAAAACACTCACACAAAAGCTAATAAGCCCAATATAAAAACCTCTTATAAAAACATGTGCTAAGGGATACAGAACTATAAAACAAGAAACCCTAAAAATATAATATGTATAAAGGATCACACAGCCTTGCAGCTTATGCATAATAGTTCTCCAGGTAGATCAAATTGCTAGGCTCAGGCCAAAGGTTTCATTGGTAACCATCCAATAAAGCCTCTAGTTTAGGAAGAGGTCAAGGATCCATAATCATAACTTCAAGGATAGCCTCATCTGAAGGCAACTCAACATCCACGAAACAAGGTCTCAACAACACACAAATACTAGGGCTTGAGGTCTCACAAACAATAATATGAGACTCAAGAGGAAACACCAAATTACTCAGGCCAAGAGGGGAAAGCAAATGCTCACATGCCCCCATTGGATACAACACCTAATCAATTGCCAAGACCTTATCTCAATAAGGTGAACATAACTATAAATATCCTTTCTCAGAAGAAATTGAACATCAAGGATAAGACGCCACATAATTCACCCGTGGCGGGGAATAGTCTACTCGAACTGTTAGGGTCCTAACCCGCACATAGGTAGAGAAATATATTTGGATGTAATAAAGGTCAATATTAATAAGGTCTTTCAATAAAATAGAATAAGGTGGATGTAATAAGACCTAATAGAAGCTTCTGCTTCTAGAAGGATCTTCCTCTAGATGCTTCTCTTGATAGACATATTTAGTATAAATAATTGTCGAGGGTATGAAAACCCTAGCTAGGAGATTATTGTAACAGAGCGTTGCTCGACTGGAGGTTGCCTCCTCGAAGAGGCCCGTGAACATTGCTTTTTGAATCAAAGTGATATTGTTGTTGTTGTTCTTATATCATTTATGTGTTATTGTGGAGATTATGCTAGTTATATTACTGTTATTCTTCCATTTCTAGCATTTTATTTCTGTTCTGCATACTTTTTATATCTGGTATATTACAAGTGGTATCAGAGCACTTTCCTTGGTAGAAATTGTGGGAAAAAAAAATTTCAGGGTAGAGATGTATTCCAGCGTCTTTAAGCCACAAAGATCTGTCATTATGCACATAAACCCGTGATTGAGGGATTCATACACACAGGAAATACAAGTGGTTCTTAAGCGCAAATCTATTGGCCACCCTTGTAACCCTTGTTGGTACCCCTTCGAGTGGTAGCACATCATACAACACCTGTGTACAAAATCGGCCTATATTTCCTAAAGCCCTCTTTAGATAAACCAATCGACCGCCTGACTGCTATAGTGCCACCGAGAATAGCACTCAAGAAGATACTCTCTAGTACCTATGTAGTCGAGTAGTACGACTAAGGGTACAGTCTATCCTCCTTAGTTAGTGCCCTAAGATATTAGGAAAAGTACTATTGTTGGACCCCACGCGTATATCAGAGAGCTATAGCACATGGAAAACCCTTGTCTGTAGAACCCTTGAATACCTAACCCTTGGGGAACAGAAACATAAACAAATTAAAATAGACAAGATTTGTTGCCGCGCAACTGTGTTCGGGTTTCCAAATCACTACACTTATCTTACTGGTTAAGAATTTGGGGATTTCATCGCTGCAGTATTCTTTAGACCGGAGTATAACTCCGCAGGTAAAAAAAAAAAAAGTCAGGAAATTTTGTCACCATTATTTGAGACCTATTCCATTGGATCCATCTCTTCACCCTTATCACATTCATCCATATCATTTTTTGAAAAAAAAAATTGACCCCGCCCACCCCTTAGTTCACCCATCCTCATGGCCCATACCCGTAGCCAAGACCTAGAAGCTCACTTCAACACCTTGCAATCTGGTTTCCTCGAGACCCAAAAAGAAATGAAACAACTCAATGCTACTATTGCCTCCATCGATACATCCATCAATACAACCATAAATACAACCATGCAGTCCTCAATCGAGGAAGTCAAACAAGAACTGACCACCCAACTTCAATCTGTCTTTGCATCACTCTGCACCAAATTGAAGATCCCTATAGATGACCCTTTCTCTGATGCACCTCCAAACACTGAAGGTGAACATTCCTCCCATTCACACACCTTTCAGCACCATCACTTTCAACGTGACCTGCGCCTTCCGCAGGTGGATGTGACCAAATTTGATGGCTCAGACCCCACTGGTTGGGTAACCCAAATGGAACATTATTTCTCTTTATACGGCATTACAGATGACTTGGCCAAACTCYGGTATGGTGTTCTCCATCTAGATCAAGAACGTTGGCAATGGTGGAAATGGAGAAAAACTTCCTGTCAAGGGTATATTGCTTGGACCCAATTTGTGACTGAGATTTATGAATGCTTTGACACTGAAACCAACCATTTGGGTCGTTTAACAAAGTTGAAACAATCAGGAACCGTAGAAGACTTCATATCTACCTTTGAGCGCCTGACTTTTCGAACAGAGGGCATGACTGATGCTTTCTTTTGAGAGTGTTTTATCAGTGTCCCCGAGGATGAGATTTCGGCCCATGTCCTCATGGCTCGACCTTCGAGTTGGGTGGAGGCTACTAAAAAATCTAAAGAAGCACAACAGGTTGTATCCTCTCAAAACCGTAAACCCTCCTTTATCCCTTGCCCTAAACCCGAAAATACCACTACTCCCTCCGCCCCATTAAAGATCCAAAAATTGATGAGGGTTGAAATGGTTGAACACCAACTCAAAGGCCTTTGCTATAATTGTGATGACAAATATTTCCCGGGCCACAAGTGTAAGGAGAAAAATCTTTTTATGGCCATCTCTGAGGATATTTCAGAATAGGATGTTGAAACACTCCTTGTGTCTGAGTCACCTGACATCACTGACATAACCCCTCCCTTAGACCCTCTCGAAGTGGAACTGATCATTTCCCTCAATGCTATCACTGGCTTCTCTGCCCCCCAAACCCTAAATTTAATCGGTTACATCAAGCATAGGAAGGTCATCATTCTAGTTGATAGTGG
>ML789710.1:164400-218781 GCA_009831015.1 Picea engelmannii | reverse complement strand
AGTCCTCTCATGCTAGCAAATGACTTAAAACTGAGGATCCTCATGTGAAAGACAAAGGTAAAGCTGCTTCTTCCCCCTCATCTTCTTCATATGACTCAACAAAATCAATGTCCTCCTGTATGCACCTGAGGGACGATTGTTCCCATGTTATTAGTGAGATTAAGACTCAAGGTTTGAATCAACCTAAGGCTAATTCTAAGAAGTCCAAAGGGGACAACAGTGAAAGAAGAAGGATTGCCTCTCAAAGTGGAAAATATGGTTTTTGATTTATGTGTTTATGGTTTTGTTGAAGACAATGGACTACATAAACTTTTGGACAACAAACTATTTTCTTGGATAATGTGGTTATTTACATATTTTGGATATATTTGAATTATTTCTGATATTTAATATTCAAATTTTGGAAATATTTATGGGAGTCACAAGGGGTCCCACATACTTAGTTATTATTTAGTAAAAACCCTTAATTATTATCATTGTTATTACTTCCCCTAAACTAAAATTAGTTAAGTTTAATTAACTTAACTAAATGAGGTAGTTGAGCTATTTCAACTGATATGGAATGCATAAAAGCCAAATGAGAAGGAAGAACAAAGGGAGAATAGAAGGAGAAAGAAATACTAAGGTTTTCTCTTGTGTTTCCATGAGATAATTCATTTTTCATTCATTCTTCAGTTCATTAAAGGCCTAATTCTCTTTTTGACGGCAGGGTCCTTTTGTAGACAACAAGGTCAAATGTTGAACCATATCATTCAGATGCTTGTTTCATAGGTGTTGATCTATCTTTGATAGTCTGTGTATACTTGTCTATTTATTGATTGAGTTTCATAGTTGATAAAGGATATTGTGCATAGTCAAGTTGGCAACAGTCTGTGGCAAGCTGATCCAGATTTTAAAGTTCATTTTTTCTTTCTTGTCAGAGTCCTTTTGTATGGTTTTCATCGAGGATATCTAAATTTGACTTTGGTCCATGCCCTCACAGAGATTTTGTAAAGAGAAGGATACGTTTTATTTCTTGGAATGAAATAAAGTGTTTTCTATTCTGTCTCATTTGTGTGAAAATGTGACTTGGTTACTTTTTCTTTTGATCTCCATACTTACTTTTGGCAGTTTGTATATTTTCAGAAAATTATATAAAAATTTCACATTTTGCAACAATCTTTTCATTTAAAAAATCAGCCTAAGCCCTTGTAATTAATACTTGTGGATTGGGAAATACTTTTTGAGGCTATAAAACATAGGGTGATATTCCCGAATATATTTTCTTAGCTAGGTAGGATTCAAAAAAGTTTGAGTAAGATAAATCATATATTTTCCTCACCATTATTTTTTGGCGACCATACTGGGGAGATCTTCCGTATCTCTCTGGTTAATTATATGCTTGATTATCATTGAATATATTTATAATTCTTCTTTTTATTCTTTCTTTTCTTCATGACTGTACCTGTTACAAGGAATCCAAATATCGAGCCTGGTCTTAAAGATCAGACCAACATTGCTTTAACCTTATTCGATACCATCTTAGAAATCACTAATACCCTCACTGTCAAGTTTTTGGGTTATAAGTTAAACGACTGTGGTGATTTTAAAAGATCATAGGCTCTCTGTTCTGCAAAAGACTAGTCCTTGATTACTTCTGTACGACAATTGTTAAAGAAAATATGGCACAGACCCTCTGTGTTTCAAAGACTGTTCCTTGAGTAAACCATCTTTTGTCACCTCTCTGCAATATATTTTTTAAAATAAGCATGATATTTCTCTGAAGATCATCTCTTGATCGAACCTCTATTATTGCCTCTCTGTGATAAATTTGTTTGAAAAAAAGGTGCCATTGGTTATCTTCATCCCCGAGGACTTTCCACTTGGTCGATTTATTGTGATTTCTTCCATTACTATGTTAAACCCTAGTACAAATTAGGTTTGTTTCTATTTGAGAACGACTTGGCTCTGCTGAGCTTGACTTATTTATGTTTCTCCTCGGGCACTTTTTAGATCAGTCAATTGTTGGGAAATTATTTTAAAGAAAGTCTGTACATGTTCGATTTCCAGAAAAACTCAGGCTCATAGTTACATGTTTGTTTTGGTTAATTGTTGTTGTCAAATCAAGAATTGGGTTGATTATATGAATGAACACCTATGTGTGATTAAATCGGGCCCCGATTATGAGTTTTGATGACAGTGTATTGTGTCAAATATTGTTGAACAATCGACTATTGGTGGTTAATATTGGGTCTATTATTATTTGATTTCAAAGGTTGAATATTGGGTATGGATATTTGGGATCACTATGCATATTATACTTTGTTTTTAAAAGAAAAGGGTTAGAATTGGAGCATGGAAGACTGTGGATCAAATGATTATGATGTTATTGTGAAGTTGGAAACAATATTAATATGATGTTGCATAGTTATTGTATAAGATGAAAAGGTTGATATAATTGAAGTTTTTTGGGAAATTGAATTATCTTTTTATTGAAGTTAGCAAGCTTTCTATCTATAAATAAGAGACAATTAAATGATTTTGGTTGTAGAGTGGATTCTTATTGGATTGTGATTTGAATAGAGATATGGTTGTTGTTTGATTTAATTTATTTTTTTATGAACATTATCCATATTTTTCCCTCTCATACTATCACTTTTTCTCTCATTACACTCCCCTCACAATCCAATTCTCATTTTTACACACCCTGCTCTCTAAAATAAATTAAAATCTTTGTATGGCAGTGGTAAAGATATGACACATAAATAGGTGGCAGCTGATACATTTTGGTATTGATTGCACAGTCAGTTATTTAATGAATTGTTGAGCAGTACTCATGTTATTACTCCCTGTCATGCTACCATTCTTTCTCTGATTATAATCCCTCTAGATATCCCATCAACCCTATTTCACCACTTGCTCATTTGGAAATTATTAAATAATTTATTATGGATTGAATTGCATGGGTCTTATGTCAATTTCTGAGCCAAACTTTGTTTCATATTAAGAGAATGTCATGTATGGTCTGTTAAGGGCTAGTTTCTAATGAATTGCTCCATATAGGATGAGTTTCTTCAGCAGAAGTAGTTATGGAAGAAACAATAGTGGAAGAGGTAATTAGAACAGAGGTCCTAGAAGGCCCATATTCTCAATTTATTTTGATGTCGATCCTTAGGAGTTGAACCAACATTTTCAATATGTGTTCTTCAATTGGAATGGGAAAGGGATAATTCAACCTAGATGAGAGAGGCCTCCCTTCCAACCCCAAAATATCCCTGGTATCCCTGGGCCTCCTGATGTATCTATGCAACCAAAAGTTCTCGAAAATGGTGGATGGCAGGAGATTGTTCATCTGTATGTTTCCCACCAATGTGGCTAGCCTAACTTATCATTGCCTCCTCCTTATCCACCTGTAAATCCAAATGCTCAAATTGCCCCTACACACTCGTCGGTTCAGTCCTCTCATGCTAGCAAATGACTTAAAACCGAGGCTCCCCATGTGCAAGACAAAGGTAAAGCTGCTTCTTCCCCCTCATCTCCTTCAAATGACTCAACAAAATCAATGTCCTCCTGTATGCACCCGAGGGACGATTGTTCCCATGTTATTAGTGAGATTAAGCCTCAAGGTTTGAATCAACCTAAGGCTATTTATGGGAAGTCCAATGGGGACAACAGTGACAGAAGAAGGATTGCCTCTCAAAGTGGAAAATATGGTTTTTGATTTATGTTTTTATGGTTGATTTGTTGAAGACAATGGACTACATAAAGTTTTGGAAAACAAACTATGTTTTTCGGATAATGTGGTTATTTACATATTTTGGATATATTTGAATTATTTCTGATATTTAATATTCAAATTTTGGAAATATTTATGGGAGTCACAAGGGGTCCCACCTACTTATTTATTATTTAATAAAAACCCTTAATTATTATTATTATTATTATTATTACTTCCCCTAAACTAAAATTAGTTAAGTTTAATTAACTTAACTAAATGAGGTAGTTAAGCTACTTCAACTGATTTGGAATGCATAAAATCTAAATAAGAAGGAAGAACAAAGGGAGAATAGAAGGAGAAAGAAATATTGAGGTTTTCTCTTGTGTTTCCATGAGATAGTTCATTTTTCATTCATTCTTCAGTTCATTAAAGGCCTAATTCTCTTTTTGACAGCAGGGTCCTTTTGTAGACAACAAGGTTAAATGTTGAGCCATATCATTCAGATGCTTGTTTCAGAGGTGTTGATCTATATTTGATAGTCTGTGTATACTTGTCTATTTATTGATTGAGTTTCATAATTGATAAAGGATATTGTGCATAGTCAAGTCGACAACAGTCTGTGGCAAGCTGATCCAGATTTTAAAGTTTAGTTTTTACTTCTTGTCAGAGTCCTTTTGTATGGTATTCATCGGGGATATCTAAATTTGACTTTGATCCATGCCCTCACATGGATTTTGTAAAGAGAATGATACTTTTTATTTCTTGGAATGAAATAAAGAGTTTGCTATTCTATCTCATTTGTGTGAAAATGTGACTTGGTTACTTTTGCTTTTGATCTCCATATTTACTTTCTGCAATCTGTATATTTTCAGAAAATTATATAAAAATTTCATATTTTGCAGCAATATTTTCATTTAAAAAATCAACCTAAGCCCTTGTAATTAATACTTGTGGATTGGGAAATACGTTTTGAGGATATAAAACATAGGGTGATATTCCTGAATATATTGTCTTAGCCACGCAGGATTCGAAAATGTTTGAGTAAGATAAATCATATATTTTTCTCAACATTATTTTTTGGTGACCATACTGGGGAGATCTTCCATATCTCTCTAGTTAATTATATTCTTGATTATCATTGAATATATTTATATTTCTTCTTTTTATTCTTTGACTGTTTTCTTTTCTTCATGACTGTACCTATTACAAGGCAACCTAATATTGTGCCTGGTCTTAAATATCAGACCAACATTGCTTTAACCTTATTTGATACCATCTTAGAAATCGCTAATACCCAGGTTGAGCTTGAACGCTCATGGGAAGTGATTGAGGAAGACATAAGTGTTCGAGAATGTTGGGAAGCCAGGAAAATATAGCCTAGGAATAAACCATAGATTTCTTTTTCCTAAATTTTTGATCTTGTTTTCATGTCCTTAAACCCTCGCATATCTAGGAGAATAAGAGGTTTATCACCTAAGATCAACCCTATTACTAAAATAGAAAGAATAAACGTTGTTTTGTCAACCCAACAAGGTAATCTAAGAAGAAATTTGTCTGATTCATCCAGTTCGTCTTTCTCTCCCTTACCTATCGTTCACAAGATGGCATCTAGTGGTGGCTCTGGTGGCACTAGAGGTGCTTCTTCATCTCAACCTTCAACCTCATCAATGATTGGTAGCTTGTGTAGTCATTAATTCCCTCTCCAATCTACCACCAATCCCACTAAGGTCATAACAAAGTATGGACTATTTCAATTTGAAGAACATTCTACCACTACTCCATGGCATGTTTCCTCTCCTCTAAACCTAGCACCTGCTACTTGTCCACTTCCAAAATTCAAAGAACATCTCCTTAGGTTTTCAAGAAATAACATGGTCACTATGAATGAACACTTGGTGGAATTTTCTAATGCCTATCACAACATAAGAGCCAATGATAATGAAACTTGTATGCTCTTATTTGTTAATTCCCTTGAGGGGAAAGCAATGACCTATTTATTTGATCTTCCTCCCAAGATTATTTCCACTTGGGAGGAGTTAGTTTATTGGTTCAAATATACTTATGGGCAGTCTAAGAGCCCAACCAAGAAGTTACAAGAGTATAATAACATTGCTTATAAATATGGTAAGACTATAAAGTCTTTCAACTTATGTTTCACCAAGTTATATTGCTATAATTCCCTACCTTCCCCCTACAGTAATAGGCTTGAAGAAAAGGCCATCGACAAACTTGGTTCCTCTCTGCATACTTGTTTAGGGTATGAAGAACAACTTGAAAGAACATTTCTTCCTAAGGGAGACTCAGTTAAATAAATGAACATGTCTGCCCTCTTACATCTTGTACAAGACACGAATAATCGAATGATAGCATATGAGCGAAAGGGAAATGTCCCTTCACTTACCCCTGGGGTCTCATATTTTTCTTCACCACCCTTTAGGAATACTAATGAAAATAACTTTCAACCTAAAGCCATCATTCCTCTCAGTTGGTGTAACTTTTTCCAGGAACATCATGAGGAAAGAACTTTTGAGGTAAAGAAGAGTGCCAGAGATAAAATATTTGGTAAAAGGCCTGAAACTACCATTGTTGTTCTAGATTTCGTAGAACCAGAGGATGTCATGATCATTAATAATAGGAATAAATCCTATGCTCCGAAAGGTAAATATGATCCTCCTCGCACTTCTTCTAGCCCAACTTCATGTTCACCAGCTGCTACTGTACAAGTTACTAAAAATCCCAACAGTCAAGGAACTCCCTCCCCTCTCCCCTCTTCCAAATACAACATTCTCAATCAATTGACTACTATTAAAGCTAATACTACCCTCCTGGACATGGTTTTCGTTCGTGAGCAACAAAAGCATCTGAAAAATTTCATGGAAGGAAATGATTACATCGTAGCCAATCTCTCTAAAGAGGTAGATGAAGAGGAATCGATTGTAAATAAAGTAGGTGTACATAAATTTAGACACCCTATAAAAAAACCCCATTTTTCATTTATCTAAAGATTATGGAAAAAATAGCCCATTGTTGTTTGGGCCCAAGCATAATGTCGAAAATTATTATGGAAGAGCTAGGTTTGTCTTGTACAAATGAAAATTCCAGAAGCATGCTCTCTTATAATAGTTTACAACAATCGACCATAAGTGAAATCAAGGACGTGACCTTGGTTTTAGGCACGCATCTTGAAATAAGGACAACCCTTAATATTCATGTAATTGACATGCTGGTGAGTAATTATTCAATTATCTTAGGAAGAGATTGGAAAGCCTTGAAAGGTGGATGCCTCTCACTCGACGGGACACACTTATCCATTCCTCGAAATGGGAAAAACATCATAGTCCTAAGGGAGGGAAGAATTTCACCTTATATAGAAAGCATCCTACAACCTAATTTGAATTATATCAAGGATGACCTAGGAGTGTATTTCATATTTGTAGATGAGGACAACACTACCTTGGAAAAAATCAAACTAGAGGATGGGATGTGGCATATGCACTTTGATGGTTCATTCTCCAATGAAGGAAATGGAGCTGGCATTATCTTGTACTCTCCTCTGGGTAAAATTCACAACTTTTCCTACAAGTTAGAGTGTTCTTTCATAAACAACGTCAATGAATTTGAAGTGTTACTGCTAGGCATTGAAAATGTCTATAATTTAGGTTGTGGTCACCTTACAGTTTTTGGGGACTTCGACCTTGTTGTAAATCTTGTATGAAAGATATATTATCGTAGAAAAACGTTAATGAAACGATACACACAAACTATTTGGGCACTTATATTGAATTTGATATCTTTCAACATCACTCCTGTTAAAAGGGAATTGACTTCAATGGCTAACAGGTTAGTTGTTTTTGCAGCCTCTCCTACTCGACAACTTCTGCCACAAAGACCTAATTGCACCTTTCAATCTTTGTATTGTCCTCATATCCCTGACAATGTAGAGTCATGGAAAGTCTTCCCTAGTGATGAGAGCATCTTTTCTTTCATACAAAATGAACCTTATAATTCTAAGGAGATTATATCAATGGAAGATAACAAAATTTTGAAGGGCTTGACTCCTCTAGAAAGTTCATTTTCATCGAGTGATGTAGACAAAAAATAAAAACAAAAAGAAGAGGAGTCGAAAAGGAGAGTGGGTGAAACCATTTCCTTGAACATTAGGACACCCGACTGTCCAAAGAATGTTAAGATAGGTGCCCAATGTTCCGATGAAGAAAAATTCAAGTTGACTGAGTTACTTTGGGAATTTCAAGATGTTTTTGCTTGGTATTATGAGGATCTTCATGGTTTTGATTCTAGTCTTATACAACATGCCATTCCTATCAAGGAGGGCATAAAAATTATTAGGAAAAAACAAAGACCCGTTAACCCTACACTAGAAGCAACTATTCAGAAGGAGTTGGAAAAACTCTTGAAAATTGGATTATTTTCCCTGTTAAGTATTTTAAGTGGGTTTCCAATTTGGTTCCCATTCGAAAAATGTCTGGCTAGATCAGATTATGCGTTGATTTTCATGCATTGAATAGAGCTATCATAAAAGACCATTTTCCTCTCCCTAATATGGAAATGATTTTGCAACAAGTTGCAGGGTCACAGATGATGACCTTACTTGACGGTTTTTCTAGTTACAATAAGATCAAGGTAAAAATGATAGATAAATATAAAACCACTTTTATTACACGTTGGGGCACTTTTTCTTATGAACATATGCCTTTTGGTTTATCTAATGCAGGTGCCACTTTACAAAGAGATATGAAAATAGATTTTGATGATTTGATCAAAAACATTATTCAGATTTATCTTGATGACTTAACTGTGTATTCAAAAAACCGATAAGATCATTTTGGTCATCTTAGAAAGGTTCTCATGCGATGTGGGAAATTTGGCATTTTTTAAAATCCTTCTAAGTCTATCTTTGACATTACCAAGGGAAATATCCTTGGACATATTGTCTTTGATTCAGGATAAGCATAGATCCTGAAAGGATTTCTGCTATCCTAAATCTTCCTGCTCTTACTTCCAAAAAGGAGGTTCAAGCCTTTATGGGTATTATCAACTTTGTCCATAGGTTTTTTCCTGATTTTGCTGTAATGGTCAAACCAATTCACAATATTCTTAAGCAATATCGCTTCTTTTCTTGGACTAATGGCATTTAAAATTCTTTCGTAAGGGTCAAGAAGGAAATCAATTCTGCACCGGTTTTGGCAAAGCCGAATTTTGAGAAAGAATTTGTTATATATACTAATTCCAGAGAGGAGACAATTTATGCTATCCTCATGCAATGTGATGACCAAGTTAATGGGAATCTAATATCTTACATGATTCAAATCTTGTTAGATGATGAATTTAAATATTCTTATATTGAAAAACATGCTTTCTCTCTTGTTAAAGCTGTAGAAAAATTCACCACTTTATCTTATGTAAGCACACGCTGGTAAAAGTCCCTTTACCTGCTGTCAAGTTTTTTCTCTCACAGACTTATCTTTCAGGAAAGCTTGCACATTGTCTTGCCAATATCCAGGAGAATGATTTAACTATCATGACTTCCAATCATTAAGGGACATGACTTAACCCTTCACTTAGCTCATCATGCAGAAGCAAGTGAAGAAATGGATGAACAAGATAGTTTTATGTCAGCACTATTTTATATTGACAGTCAAATCCTTCCTGTAGTTGAACATCCTTGGTACAAGGATCTGGTGTATTACTTGCAAAATCAAATGTGTTCAGATAACTTAGATACCCATCAAAGGAGAAGTATCCATCTTGAATATTTCAGATATGTCATTTTATGAGAATTCTTGTTTAGGATATTTGCCGATGGTATGTTACTTCGCTGTGTGAATAACGAGGAAGCACAAAAATTGTTACAAGAGACTCATGGATCTTCAAATTTTGTTATTCATGTAGGAGGCCACTTTTATGCTAAAACTACTGCTTTTAAAATTACCAGGAAAGTGTACTATTGGCCTTCAATCTTTCGTGATTCGTATAATTTTTCAAAATCTTGTGACAAGTGCCAGAAGTTCGCTGGGAAAGAACGTATTTCTTCCATGCCTTTACAAGCTATCCTCTTTGAATTTCCTTTTTCTAAATGGGGTCTGGAATTTATTGGTACTATTAATCCTCCATCTTTAGCAGGGAAAGTTTTTATATTGACAACCACAAACTATTTTATGAAATGGACTGAAGTTGTCCTGCTTAAGCATTCACAGGATGAGCAAGTGATTTCTTTCCTTGAGACTAATATTTTTTCTAGATTTGGTCTTCCTTTGGAAATTATTACAGACAATGGTCCACTTTTATTTCTACTAAGTTGACTCAATTTCTAGCTAAATTGGGAGTTGAACATTTTACCTCATCAGCTTATTATCCCCAAGAAAATGGGCAAGCCGAGTCTACTAACAAGAATCTGGTTAGAATTATCAAGAGGCTCATTGAAGATAAGCCTCGTTAATGGCAGACTCTCCTCACTTACGCCCTTTGGGAAGATCACACTACCACGAAGGTAAGCACCAGTTGCACTCCTTTCTTTCTTGTTTATGGTCAAGAGGCCATTCTGCCTATCGAGATGGAACTTTCTTATCTAAGGCTGATGCTACAAGTTGAAGAATTAAATTCTTCCAATATCTCTCAAAGAATGAATGCACTCTTGGATTTAGAGGAACAAAGGATGTTTTCCTTGGATAACATAAAGAAAAGACATCAACTTGTTAAAAGATATTTCAGTAATAGTGCCAAACCTATCAAATTCAAGGTTAATAAGAAGGTATTGCTGTCAGATTCAACTCATGTTAATAGAGGAAGGAATTCAAAGTTTCAAAAGTTATGGCTGGGTCCTTTTAAGATCGCTTTTGTCCTGGGCGCAAATTACTATATCCTAAAGGAATTGGAAGAGCGATTGTTTTCCTATAGCACCAATGGTTCCCACTTAAAACACTATGTGGAACCAACTTGAAAGCTTAAATGCTGTATGAAATTTTTACTATATTATAGTTTTTCTTATTTTCTTTGACTTTACTTTGCTATTATTTCATTTCTGCTATTTCATCTCTGCTATTTCATTTCTGCTATTTTATTTCTTTTATTGACTTCTTTTCTTGTCAAAATAAATGTTGGATCAGGTTTTCCATGATGACATTATTTTGCAAGTATTGTTAATAAATAAAAATCAGGTTACACAACTTTCATGATGTTCCCCCTTGAAGACATCATTGAAATTGTTATCTTCTTCAATTGTCGTTAGATAAGATAATTGGTTTTATTCCCTATTATGCTTTCCTTTCCTTCCATCCGCTCCAAGATTCAAAAGAGCACACTAGTTTTTTTTTTCTTGAAGTCAGGAATGCTTTCACTATGATTAATCGAATGATTATGCGTACAGGGATAAACCTCCTCATACTTAACACTTTCTATGAGTTATTCCCAAAATCCCAAATCATTTTTTCCTTTAAACCGCTCACTTCCCCCTGTTGAATAATCATTCTGATGTCTATCCCACTGATCTAATGTTCACATGGTATGCAAAACTAAATAGTTTGAGTTCTTAATCTATTGGAAACATATTTCTCTATGGAGTCACCAATTTTTTGATGCTTAAAATCACAACGATGAATACTGGTCGCAAATGATTGCTATGCTCTATTATTTATTTATGATAACAATAATAAACTAGTAGGTGGGACCCGCTTGTTGACTAGAGGCACTATGATGGATGCGTTACACTTATATGTTTGTTATTGTTATAATTATCCCTACATAATATTCTACAGTTGATGATGCAAGTCTTGGTTTCATTCGTTATGACAACATGGTTGGTTGATGTATTATTGGGAAATGCTATTGATGGTTACTCGCAATACAGGAAAGTGATATGGATATAAGGATCATTTTGTTTTATAGGTGTTATGTTATGCATCAAACATTGATTAATGATCTTATACATGATTTTATGCAAAAGGATAATATGATGATATGGTATCTTGAACAAAACAAAAGGGGGAAAAATCTATGGATAAGTCCTAAGGTTATTACAAAAGAGATTATATACAAACCTTAAGGTATACGGATTGACACAAAAGAAGGTGTATAGCCTTGCTGCTATATTTAAGCACTTGATTAAAGGATTGTTGTGAGGCATATATGGTAATGTTATACATATGGTTGTTGTTAAATGTTTTGAAACGACTTAGGGTGGAGAACTATGCAATGGATTGTTGTTGAATTAATGTTGATGTTATGGTGTATGGGTTGGATCATATGTTGAATTTAATAGGTTTGGGGGAGGAAGCGATGTGCATTTACTGCACGTCACTCCAAAACACCCTAGATCCTATCACCCTATCCATAGTTGCATTTGGTTTTTCAGCCTTGGTGGTTGTGGAAGCTGCATGATTTCTGGTTTTGAAAGGAAAAAAATAGTCCAACTCTTCCCTCAAAGTGATTTTTCCAGATATGGCTCCTTTACTTTCCATCCATGATGGTCCCTCTATATTATGAATCGATTTGTTGGCTCAGGGTTGCATGAGATCTATGTTTTTCTTGATTTTTGACTGTGTATCAACGTTGTGCTTATGGTTTTTTTTGTGAATACTCTTGAATGTTGGCATTTTAAAATAAAGGAATAGATTGTATTTCTTTGTGAAGCATGCACATTGATTATTGGTTTAAAACATGTCAGTTAGCTAGGGGTTTTATTTTGGTTCTCTGTGGAAAATTATGATAATGGGGTATCATGCTCTGAGTATTTGTTATTGCACGGGTTTTACAACAGTCTTGGAATGAAGTTGTTGTCACTCCTTTTCATCTCGGTCATGTTATGATTCATTTCTCCAGGTTGTATTACAACTGTTGAAAGTTGCACTATTCTTGTTTTATTTGGCCAAGCCTCGAGCTATCGTTGTTATGGCATTTACTGTCATGATTGATGGAAGCATTGCAAATTAAATTCTTTATATCACCCATAACTTTAAATGGAAGCCTGTATATGTGTTGGGTGGCCATGGGTTGTGCCTGGGCATTCTTTCCACAATGTTTATAAGAATTCACCCTTCTCTAGGTGGCAAAATGTTATGTTTGATTACCCTCACTGTTAAGTTTTTGGGTTGAAATTTAAACAACTGTGGTGATTTAAAAGAGCACATGATCTCTGTTCTACAAAATACTACTCCTTGATGACTTCCCTGTGACAACTGTTAAAGAAAATATGGCACAGGCCCTCTGTGTTTCGAAGACTCTTCCTTGAGTAAACCATCTTTTGTCACCTCTTTGCAATAATTTTTTTAAAAGAAGCACAATATTTCTCTGAAGATCATCTCTTGATAGAACCTTTGTTATTGCCTCTTTGTTGTAAATTTGTTTGAATAAAAGGTGCCATTGGTTATCTGCATCCTCGAGGACTTTCCCCTTGGTCAATCTATTATAATTTCCTCCATTACTATGTGAAACTCTAACATGAATTGGTTCTATTTCTATTTGAGCATGACTTGGTTATGTTGAGCTTGACTTATTTTTGTTTCTCCTCGGACACTTTTTGTCTTAGTCAATTGCCGAGAAACTCTTTTAAAGGAAGTTTGTATATGTTTGATTTCCAGAAAAACTCAGGCTTAGAGCTACATGTTTTTTTTGGTTAACTGTTGTTGTCGAATCAAGAATTGGGTTGATTATATGAATGAAAACCAATGTGTGATTAAATTGGGGCCTGATTATGATTTTTAATGATAGTGGATTGTGTCAAACAATGTTGAATAGTCGACTGTTGGTGGTTAATACTGGTGGAGACATTTCTGTTTTCGACACACTAGTTCAGTGGGAGTAACACTAGTTCAGTGGGAGTTAACTAACTAGTTCTATTTTAGAATTTCTAATCTTATACCATCACTATTATGCATGCATTCCTAATTATAGGATTTCATTGCCTATATGAGTGAAGATCACTCACTTATTTATTAGATCATAATATACATTGATTCTCATTCTTCATTGTGTATCTCTCTTTCTTTTCTTGATAAGCTTTGTTTGTGTATGATTTAGCTACATCTCCTGTGCAAGTTTCCATGAAACAATGACATGGTATCAGATTCACGCTGCTTGGAGTAACCCAAACAAGCTAGAGAAGAGAGAAAGAGTCCTTGAGAAAACCTAGTTTCCACAATTTTCGTGGCCTATCCCTATCGAAAGGTGAAACGATTGGAATCATTGTGGCCTATCCATCGTCGCGACCTATACACAACCAAGGTGTGATGTCGTCGCAATGTGTTCTTCATTTGGGGTGCGACAATTCAACATCGTTGCACTTTACTCTTATCTAGGGTGCAACGATTCAATAACCCTCCAAAAATTGGTTTTCTGCAGTAAAATTGCGATATCTTGAAATCCACAATTTGGGTCGAGCTAAAATTTTTACTAGAGACGTATAACATAGGGATGCTCATGCTCACCAAAAGCATCCAAAACCCACTCATATTTTAGGAGAGATAGATGTTTAATCATATATATAGCTGTCATAACATCGTCAGTCATATCTCAAAATCCACGATCTGGGTTTTCAGGATCTTTTCAGAATCAATAGTAGGGATGGAGGTGATGCAACTTCTTCACTCAAGTTTGGTGATAATACTAACGATGTGAAATTATTTTTAATGGAAGATGAAGGCCACATTCCAACTCAAAAGAAAAGGACTATATAATTTGATGATGGTGACATAAACATAACCTACATCAGCGCTTGAGAAGACCAGATGGGCGAACCGTAAGGATGAGGCCACATGACTACTTATTGAGTTAATCTCCACTGATTTATGGTTTCTTGTTGCTGCATGCAAGAATCCAAATAATATATGGACCACCTTGGAAGGACTCTTTTGAAAGAAGGATGAGATGCAAGGTCATATGCTTGAGGTAGAGTTGAATACTTTAGACCCTAGAAGTTTTGATAATATACATGATTTTTTTACTAAATTTAAATCCTTCATTTTGAACTTGGGTGAATGTGGTATTGACAAATTTACATAAGAGAAACAACTTATTCTAACAATATTTTCCAAGATAGGACCAGAATATGCTGTATATGTCTCCAATTTCCATTATGGAAGATATCTTTTTGGAGCAAATTGGAAAAATCCTACGATGGCTCCATTCATTGAGTCTCTCACACAAGAGAAGACAAAACTCATACAGATGAGCCTCATCAAGGATCCCAAAGAACATGCACTCACCATGCATAATGGAAAATGATCATGCAAATAGAACGATAAGGAGAAACAGAACGAGAAGGGGGGATATTCCAAACCCTTTAAAGATTCTTCAGGTTCCAAAGACTCTTCAAATTCCAAGAAGAAGAAGAAGGGAGAGCAGTGCACTTATTGCAATAAACTGAATCATGAAGAATCCACATGCATGAACAAAAAAATCGATCTTATGGCACATGCACTTCAACATAACAACCTTGGAAAATTCATTTCAAGGGGAGTCAAGAAGCATAAGGAAAAAGATCATGCTCCTACGCAAGGTAATAATCATTCTTTGGTTGCAATTAATTCCTCATCTGATTCATGGATTATAGATTCTAGTGCATCCCATCATATGGCAACGAAAGAGGAAGTTTTCTGATGATGACTCTTCTTTTCTACTTACACATAAGGGGACTACTTTGCATGCACCTCCAGTGCAACATGCATATGCTCTTGTGCTTCCATCAATTTCATACATCAGATATGATTCCATGCACTCAAATTCTGTACATGGAAATAATAAGGTAGTATATAAATATAAGAAGCCAACATCGAAGCTTCAACAGATGACCATGAAGGCACATACCACACTTTAGTCAGTAGTCAACCTTGCAGGGAATCCATTGGATTCAAGGAGGACTCGATCTCAGTGTGAGGATCCTTCTCATGTAATTTAAAATTTATAACCTACGATGCCCATGCATTTCTATATGGTTCAATCCACTGATCCACATAACTACAATAATAACGTGGGAAATCCATTATGGAAAGAAGCCATGCAAAAGGATTATGACTCACGCCTAAATAATCTAACTTCACATCTAGTTCCACTTCCACCAAAAAGGAATATTTTCAGGTGCATATGGGTCCACGGGATCAAGAGGTACAAGGCTAGACAGGTTTCCAAAGGACTTCATCCGATCCATAAATATTTCTACATATTCACAAAGAATTTTAGTGAGCAGAAGTATCAGACTTTGTGGGATCATCTTGCAGTGAAGAACACAGTTGCTTAGCATCTGCCATTTTCTTCTTTCGATACATTATCTTTTGAGGGGGTTTTTTTTTCCCACGTGGTTTTCCCTCTTTCCTCACTTTTATTTAGTGTTCATTATTTTCATTGTACATGAGTACCTAATATGGCATAGTAGCCATGACTCATTTTTTACTCCATAGTGATGTTCAGAGGGGGTGTTGGAGAAATTTCTATTTTCGACACACTAGTTCAGTGGGATTTAACTAACTAGTTCTATTTTAGACTTTCTAATCTTAGACCATCACTATTATGCATGCATTCCTAATTATAGGATGTCATTGCCTATACGAGTGAAGATCACTCACTCATTTATTAGATCATAATATATATTGATTATCATTCTTCATTGTGTATCTCTCTTCCTTTTCTTGATAAGATTTGTTTAGGAATGCTTTAGATAGGTCTCTTGTGAAGGTTTCCATGAAACATTGAAAAATACTGGGTCTATTATTATTTGATTTCAAAAGTTGAATATTGGGTATGGATATTTGGAATCACTGTGCATATTATATTTTGTTTTTAAAAGAAAAGGGCTAGCATTGGAGCATTGAATACTGTGGCTCTAATGATTATGATGTTATTGTGAATTTGGCAATGATATTAATATGATGTTGCATAATTATTGTATAAGATGCAAAAGTTGATATAATTGAATTTTTCTGGGCAATTGAATCGTCTTTTTATCGAAGTCAACAAAATTTATGTCTGTAAATAAGGGAAAATTAAATGAGTTTGGTTGTAGAGTGGAAGCTTATTGGATTTTGATTTTAATAGAGATATGGTTGTTGTTTGATTTAATTTATTTTTTTATGAACAATATCCGTATTTTTCCCTCTCATACTATCACTTTTTCGCTCATTATACTCCCCTCAAGATCCCATTTTCATTTTTACACATCCTGTTCTCTAAAATAAATTAAAAAATCTGTATGGAAGTGGTAAAGATATGACACAAAATAGGTGGAAGCTGATATATTTTGGTATTGATTGCACAATCAGTTATTTAATGAATTTTTGATAAGTACTCATGTTATTACTCCTTGTAATTCTACCATTATTTCGCTCATTACAATCCCTCTAGATATCTCATGAACCCTATTTCACCCCCTACTCATTTGGAAATTATTAAATAATTTATTATGGATTGAATTGCATGGGTCTTATGTCAATTTCTGAGCTGAACTTTGTTTCATAATAAGAGAATGTCATTTATGGTCTGTTAAGGGCTAGTTGCTAATGAATTTCTTCATATAGGATGAGTTTCTTCAACAGAGGCAGTCATGGAAGAAACAATAGGGGAAGACGTAACTGGAACAAAGGGACTAGAAGGCCTAGATTCTCAATTCATTTTGATGATGATCCTCAAGAGTTGAACCATATTTTTAAAGATGGGTTCTTCAATTGGATTGGGCAAGGGAGAATTCATCATAGACCATAGAGGCCTCCCTTCCATCCCCAAAATATCCCTGGTATCCATGTGCCTCCTCATCTATCTTTGCAACCAGAAGTTCTTGAAAATGATGGATGGAAGGATATTGTTCATTCGGAAGTATCCCACCATCATGGATGGCCCAACTTCTCATTGCCTCCTCCTCCTCCACTTGTAAACCCATGCCTTTGCATACTCGTCGATTTATTCCTCTCATGCTAGAAAACGACTTAAAACCAAGGCTCCCCGTGTGGAAGAAAAATTAAAGATGTTGCTTCCCCCTCATCTCCTTCAAATGACTCAACAAAATCAGTGTCCTCCCATATGAACCCGAGGGATGATTGTTCCTATGTTATTAGTGAGATTAAGCCTCAAGGTTCAAATCAACCTAAGCCTAATTCTAGGGAGTCCAAAGGGGACAATAGTGACAGAAGAAGGATTGCCTCTCAAAGTGGAAAATATGGTTTTTGATTTACGTGTTTATGGTTGATTTGTTGAAGACAATGGATTGCATAAAGTTTTGGACAACAAACTAGTTTTTTGGATAATGTGGTTATTTATATATTTTGGATATATTTGAATTATTTTTGATATTTAATATTCAAAATTTGGAAATATTTATGGGAGTCACAAGGGGTCCTACCTACTTAGTTATTATTTAATAAATACCCTTAATTATTATTATTATTATTACTTCCCCTAAACTGAAATTAGTTAAGTTTAATTAACTTAACTAAAAGAGGTAGTTGAACTACTTCAACTGATTTGGAATGCATAAAATCCAAATGAGAAGGAAGAAGAAAGGGAGAATAGAAGGAGAAAGAAATACTAACGTTTGATCTTGTGTTTCCATGAGATAGTTCAGCTTTCATTCATTCTTCAGTTAATTAAAGGCCTAATTCTCTTTTTGACAGTAGGTTCCTATTGTAAACAACAATGTTCAAAGATGAAGCATATCATTCAGATGCTTGTTTCAAAGGTGTTGATCTATCTTTGATAGTCTGTGTATACTTGTTTGTTTATGGATTGAGTTTCATAACTGATAAAGGATATTGTGGATTGTAAAGTTGGCAATAGTTTGTGGCAAGATGATCCATATTTTAAAGTTCAATTTTTACTTCTTGTCAGATTCCTTTTGTATGGTTTTCATCGGGGATATCTAAATTTGACTTTGGTCCATGCCCTCATAGGGATTTTGTATAGATAAGGATACTTTTGATTTCTTGGAATGAAATAAAGCGATTTCTATTCTGTCTCATTTGTGTGAATATGTGACTTGGTTAATTTTTCTTTTGATCTCCATATTTACTTTCTACAATCTGTATATTTTCAAAAAATAATATAAAAATTTCATATTTTGCAGCAATATTTTCATTTAAAAAATCATCCTAATCCCTTGTAATTAATACTTGTGGAATGGGAAACACTTTTTGAGGCTATAAAACATAGGGTGATATTCCCAACTATTTTTTTTTAGCCAGACAGGATTCAAAAATGTTTGAGTAAGATAAATCATACATTTTCCTCAACACAGTGTTAATGATTTTGGTTATCACTTATGGGATTATGAAAATAAAAAAATCATTAGGATTAGAGATGTTATATTAAATGAGAAGGTCATTTACAAATATTAGTTGCAAGGAAAGAAACAGGAGAAAGAAAAACCAAAATACACAGTGCTTGATGAGATTACTGAAAAAGAAATTCCAAAGGTACCAGAAAATCAAAATGTACAACAACAGGTGCATCGGGTACCTCAAACTCATGCAAGTTTTGTTAGAATATCTAACAGGTTAAGTAGACCCCTGAACGATACTCTCCTTCATCGTATTATTTATTGTTGATTGATTCTAGTGAACCAAAATGTTATGAAGAGGCAATGCAGGTAGACACTAAAAAGAAGTGGGAGCAAGGCATGATAGAGGAAATGGATTTCCTGGTAAATAACCAGACTTGGGATTTGGTTTAGTTTCTTGCAGGGAAAAGAGCATTGTAGAATAAATGGGTTTACAAGTTGAAGGAAGAATATGGAGGCAACAAGTGGTACAAGGCTAGACTTGTTGTAAAGGGGTTTGCACAAAAGAAAGGTATAGATTTTGATGAAATATTTTCTCCTGTTGTTAAAATGACTTCAATTAGGACTATTTTAAGTCTTCTGGCAGTAGTATATTTACATCTTGAACAGTTAGATGTAAAAACAATTTTTCTCCATGGGGATTTGGAGGAAGATATTTATATGCAACAACCGCATGGGTATGAGGTCAAAGGGAAGGAAAATTTGGTATGTAGGTTGAAGAAGGGATTGTATGGCCTAAAGAAATATCCATGGAAGTGGTATTGAATTTTGACAGGTTTATGATAGAACAAGGTTATAGTAGATGTCATTCTGATCACTGTGTTTGTTTTAAAAAGATAGAAAACGGAAGCTATATTATCTTGATATTGTATGTAGATGACATGATTGTTGCAGGGTCTAATATGCAAGATATAAATGTTCTCAAGAAGAAATTAGCTAATTCATTTGCGATGAAGGATTTGGGTGCTGCAAAGAAAATACTTCGTATGAGAATAAGAAGAGACAAGAAAACTCACAAATTAACATTGTCTCAGGGTGAGTACATAGAGAAGGTGTTGGAGAGGTTTAGAATGCAGAATGCAAAACCAATTAGTAAACCTTTGGCAAGCCATTTCAAATTAACTAAGGAAATATGTCCCAGAACATTGGAGGAGATAGAATACATGTCCAGGGTCCCTTATCAATCAATATTTGGCAGCTTGATGTATGCGATGGTTTGCACAAGACTAGATATTTCACATGGACTCGGAGTTGTGAGTAGGTATATGAACAATCTAGGTAAAGAACATTGGGAGGTAGTAAAGTGGATGCTCATGTATTTGAAAGGTATTTATACTCATGCATTATGTTTTGGAGGATCAGACACTGTTCTACAGGGATATGTTGATTCAGATATGGCAAATGATAAAGATAGCAGGAGGAGCACCACAGGGTATGTTTTTACTATAGGTGGAACAAAAGTAAGTTGGATTTCAAAAATGCAAAGGTTGTTGCACTTTCAACAATAAAAGCCGAGTAAGTTGTTGCTATAGAGGCTATTAAATAAATAACTCAAACTTCCATTTGAAGACTAAGAATATACATCTCAAGGACCATTTCATATGACCCATCTTGTAAGATGGACATTTGAAGTTGGAAAATATACACACTAGCCAGAATCTTGCAGACATGTTAACAAAGAGAGTAACCAGAGAGAAACTGAGTTCCTGCTCAGTTTCAGTTGGTCTTCAAGAATGAAGGTGAATATGAGAAATTTTCCAGGTCCAAGAAGGATCATAGTCCAACAAATACAACAACGGTGGAGTTGTTGAGATCGGTCTCCAAGTGGGATATTGTTGGTTGTGGAGCCTAATTATCTTCTTGATTTAGAGGTCTTTGTTTTCAACTGTGGTTATACCCCATGAAGACTTTACACCTTAGAAGATTTAAAAAACCTCCATGTGGGGAAGTACAAGGGGGACTTGCCCCTCCTGCGGGGTCTGGGGGCAAGCGGGCTCCTGAAGGAAAATTTTCCTTGTAAATGTATATTGTAGTTTCATAATAAATCTGAACCGTTCATTATAAGGTCGCAGATCTGACGATGGAAGTTATTTTAGGGTTTTTTTCCCTAGAAGGAAACCCTCTTTTATGAGGGAAATGTATTGCGTCTATGGATCATTACGAATATTGTATTCTGAGAGAGGAGACTATGAGAGAAAGAAGAAGAAGTTACATTGGGTGTGTTGTAGGTTGTATCAATTCATTTTCTAGATAATAATAAAGGAAGGACTTGGAAATTTTACTGGTGGAAGTAGCCCACACTGGGTGAACCACATATATTTGTGTCTCTATTATATTGTGTATCTTTTGAGTTTTATTTCCTCATTTGTTTTTATTTTATTGCTTCGCGATCCTGTTTTTCTAACATAGAGTTGGAGTTTTGAGATCCTTCTTTCTTATTTATTTCTTCCTGGAGTGACTTGTTTTTCTTTCTTTCAATAATTATATTTTCTAGGGCATTGATCAATTCTACTCTGTAATCGGCTTCTGCGTCTTCGTATTCTTCTTCTTCTCAATCTATCTGACATGATGGACATCTTCCTTCTTGTTTTGTACCTACATCTTCTTTGGAATTATCTGAATCTATGATGGAAGAGAAACAAATATTATGTAGCTTATCCCAAAGTTCTTTAGTTGATGAAAATTTTCCCACTTTGACTTTTACCAAATCAGGTAATCCTTCGATGAGGAAATTCATTGTTATTTTTTTGTTCTTCTTCAATTCCTTCTTGGTTGCAGTATTTGGTTTCTTTGAACCATTACATCCTTGTTGATAGTCAAATATGAACATATTCAACATTCAGGAATTCGCCTGATTAGGATCATGATTAGACCCTTATCTGTTGTAAATGGCGATTCCGACTGGTTTAGGTCTAGTTACCTTTAACTATCCTAAACTACAAAAAAAAAAAAAACTAAATCTAAGAGAAATATATATGCTTGCTAACTGATTGAAAATATTTTATTCTCTATCAAATAACAAACTAAATTATAAACATATACATATTTACAACTATCTATAAGAAAAGACTAATTCTAATTATCATAAAAGTTACTCCTACGAAAAGAGATTTTGTTTTCTCTTTTTAAGAATAGGAAGTATTTGAAATGAGAATGAAAATTGAATAAAGTCTAATTTAGCAAATAAAAATAATCTAATGCCCGGGTATAATTCTAATAGTATATGAATTGAGTAAGATAAGAAATATTGAAAAATATATAGATCTTCAGAACACATGCCTGAGTATAATAATTGTGTGTGAATTAATAGATCTGTCTTAGTAATTAACACATATCTTTAATCAGGAGGAAAGTTGAGTAAGACGGACTGGAGAAACTACAAGCTAGGGTTTGGTAGCTGAGGCCACAACAGAGGACAACATGAGTATCAAGAGGGGCGGTAATGGAACTCCCTCATACAAGTAGGTAGTAGTATATAGAGGGAAAGGCCCACAAGGTGTAGGTTTCAAGGCACCAATGACAAGAACCACGAGATCAATACCAGAAAAAAGTTAGGAAAGCAACCAGAGGAAAAGCGATGGCACGTGGGAAGAAGCCATAGAAACTCAGAATGATGCACAAGAAACGGTGAGCCCCAATGTGGCAGAAGGGCGCAACCCATGTAAACCAAAGACAACAAGGATACCCAAGGTAATACTAGATGATATCCAAACGCAACTCTATAGGGACCAGATGAAGACACATGCACTAATCTGCAAGTTTATGGGTTTGTGGCCCACAAAAAGAATGCTGGGCAACTGGATTAAATATCAATAGAATCCAAGTGAAGAAGTGGATCTTCACCTGGGCTTGAAAGGCTTCTTTACAATAGTTTTCATGAGCCTGGAAGATAGGGATACGATCTTTGAGGAGGGGGCCATACTTCCATGCCTCAACAAGACTATACATGTGACCATGGAAGGAAATATTCTCCCCAGAAAAAGAAACCTTCAAAAATGTTCCTATATGGATGAGACTTTACTCCTTGCCATTATATTACTGGCTACCTTCCACCTTTGAAGCAATAGGGAAAAAACTGTGAAAATACGTGAAGAGATTAGAAGAAACCCTAAAAGGATAATACACCTCCTATGGAAGAATCTGCATAGATATGGATGTGTCGAGGGAACTCCTAGAATCCATAAGCCTAGAATTCAGGGATGAGAAATGGATACAAAACATTGACTATGAGAATATCCCATTCAGATGCAATATATGTCATGAACATGGACACCTACTCAGAGAATGTCTGATCATTAAAAAACAAGAAGCGGAAAACACCAAACTACAGCAGGATGAAGATGGGTTTATAAAATCAAACCACAGAAACAGAGACAACAAGAAACAAAGTAAAACCCCAACATGGAGAAATTCAGAGGTCAGGAATAAAGTAAAAGGAAGGGACAAGACCAACAAAGAGGATGAAGGAGGAAAGGAAAAGACAAAAGATAAAGAATCCAGGGAACACACAACAAATGAGGATGTAGATAGCCCAAGGAAGAAGATGGGACAAGGAGGTAGAAAAAATCCTATGGACGGAGAAACCAGAGATATCCCCACCCCCATGCAGGATACAGACAAAGACGCGGAAATGATTCTAAGCGAGGTAGGAACAAAAGATCCTGATCTTAGAGACATTGTAGAAAGGGAAGGGATCGATCTACCGAACATATTAGATAAATGGAAAAGGTAAGGTGTAGACAATGTACCAGCAGAGCAACTAGATCACATCCAAAACCTGCTCCTCTTAAGGGAGGAATCCAAATATAGAGGGCTCAAGCGCATAGACAGGGATATAGGACACCTAGGAATCAAAGTAGGTGAAGGACAATCACAACTCTCACCCAAGCAGACGAGAAGGAAAGAAGGAAGGAAATCAAACAACGTAGCCCTACAGGAACTAGGAGCTCTACTGATAAACTTAGGTAAGATCAAAAAGCTATTTCCCAACTCCCCCCCTACATGTTTAAATGAATATTATAACATGGAATATAAGAGGCGTAAACATCCCATAAAAGCAGAGAATTATTAGGAATAAACTGAGGAAGGAACAACCAGACCTCTTTTTCATCCAAGAGACAAAATGCATTGTAGATAGAATGGAAACAATCAACAAAAAACAATGGATCAAGTACAAGATGTTTGTTGGCGAAGGACAACATATGGCAGGAGGAATCCTCACATTGTGGAATTAACAAGTGATGAACCTAATAGTAGCCGAGGCTACCAGGCACACACTTTTGGTTAACATGCAAATCGTTGGGAATACAGAGATAATTCTATGCAGTAATGTCTATGGACCCCAGATGATAGAGGAAAGGAGCATAATGCTTCTAGACCTATAAGACCTAAAAACCCGCTCCAAAAACCTCCACTGGATCCTGACAGAGGAATTCAACATCATCACATCACTTGTAGAAAAAAAAGGAGGCACCGGGATATTGGATAGAGACGTGGAAGAATTCTCAACGTTCATACACACAGTGGAGATGATGGACATCAGAACCAATAACGAACACTTCACTTGGAACAATAAACGGATAAATCAACATCAGGTTGTGACAAGAATCAACAGATTCTTAGTGTCAGAATCCATCATTATGTAGGGGTTAACCTTAGAATTCAACATCCTTCCCTAGGGGGGTTCTAATCACTGGCCAATCCAACTGGAAGTAGACTTTCCAACCACCCCAAAGAATATACCATTCAGATTTGAGAAATTCTGGATTGAACAACCCACCTTCAAGGAGAACATCAACTGGTGGTGGTAGGAGGAACAACCGGAGCAAGGGACACGGATGTTCAAACTTTATAAGAAACTAAAGTACATCAAATACAAGTTCAGAGAGTGGGACAAGGAAATTTTTGGCAACATAAACTAAGAGAAGAAAAATATTGAAGACAGAATGAGAAAACTCCAGGAAGTTTGCATAGCAGAGGGCTACACAGAGGACCAAAAAAAGGAAGAGATCCAAATGACCCAGGAATGGGAAGGAAGATGCCACCAGGAATAAATTCTATGGCGCCAAAAGTCCCGAATCAGATGGCGAAAGGAAGGAGAGAGGAACACCAAGTTTTTTCATAGAACAACCATTGCTAGAAGAGCCCACAAAAGAATCCTGCAAATTAAGGATTAGGATGGGATCGAGCGAGAATCCCACAAGGAGATTGAAAATACCCTGGTAATTCATTTCCATGTTATATCCGAGGAACCCAACAAAGACCGAAAGGAGGCCATCTAGAGGATAACGCAACACATACGTCATCTAGTCACTAAGGAATAAAATAACAACCTAAACAAACCCATAGATAAGGAGGAAATTGATCAAGTGATCCAAGAGATGCCCAACAGGAAAGCCATAGGTTTAGATGGTTTCATAGTGGAATTCTTCAAAGAATATTGGGAAGTGGTCAAACATGATATTTATAGGGTGGTGGAGGACTCGAGATGGTTGGCCTCCATCATAAAAGCATTAAATTCCACAATGATTACTATAATCCCCAAATAAAATGAAGTAAGGACCCTTGATCGCTATAGAACCATAGCTTTATGCAATGTGGTTTACAAGATAATATCTAAAGTCATAGCCAATAGATTGAAACCCCTCCTACCTACATTGATTTCACAAGAATAGGTGGGTTTTGTGTAAGGATGAGAAATCATGGACAACATCATCCATGCTCATGAGCTAATCCACACCCTGAAAATCTAGAGGAGAGGGGGGATGATAATACAACTTGACCTAGAAAAATCCTATGACAAAATTAGATAACACTACATGGTTAAGACTCTGGAAGCCTTTGGTTTCACCCAACACTAGATCAGTTGGATTATCAGCCTAGTCTTAATGACAAGTTTCTCACTCCTGATAAATGGAGCCCCAGCCAAACCCTTTTGGCCCATTAGAGGAATCAGACAAGGAGACCCACTATCCCCCTTCCTGTTCATCCTGATGATAGAAGGTATCAGTCGAAGCATAAAAAGTGAAACAACAGCATGAGAAATAACATTCCTCAAACCTTTTAGAAAATTCCCTACTTCCACACACCAACAGTTTGTGGATGACACCTTACTCCATGGCATACCCACAGTCAAGGAAGAAAAAATGTTCAAAAGTATCTTAGAAGAGTTTGGGGAAGCCTCGGGAGCCGAGATCAACCATTCCAATCAATGATCTACTTTTTCAACACCAACCCTACAATCCAAAGGAACCTGGCAAGTATTTTGGGTTTTGAATGCAAAACTCTCCCAAGTAAATACTTGGGCATCCCCCTGATGGAAAGATCTTACAAAATGGTAACTTGGGAAGGAGTGCTCAACAAGCTACAAGAGAGGGTGAAAAAATGGATGTACAAATCCCTCAATCTAGTGGGGAGACTGGTACTAACCAAGGTGGTTTGGTAATCAATTCCAACCTATATGATCTCTATTTTTCCTGCCCCCAAAGGTATACTACAAAAAATAAGGACCATCCAAAGGGACTTCCTATGGAAAGGAGCAGAAACAAAGAAAAAATGGGCCTTGGTGGCTTGGGATAAGTGTTGCAATAAAAAATGCAAAGGGGGACTGGGGCTACAATATCTATAAGTAACCAATGAATCCTATGGGGTGAAACTCTGGTGGTGATGGGTTAAAGAAACTTCTACCCCGTGGGAAACCCTTTGGAAGGCCAAGTATGTCTTGGACATAAATGACTAGGACCAAATTTGTTTTATGGGAACTAGGGAGGGATCGACCATCTGGAACCTAGATTGGTGCAATAAGACCTGGGTCCAGACACACAGCTTCTGAGAAGTAAGGAAAGGTAAAAAATCCAGATTCTGGGAGGATGCCTGGCAACAGGAACCCAAGATGGGAAATCCAAATCGGGAGGAACGCCAACAGGACATGATCGCCCAAGGAAAAACTAACATCCACCATTATTGGAAGCAAGAAACATATCGAAACAAATGGAGAATTTGGGACAATATCAATTCCAAAACTAGTGATCGGACCACAACCATCGCAAAAGAGGTGGTGGAGGAACTGAGGAAACGAAAAATTGCAGTCTCGGAAGAAGAAGGCCAATTAATATGGGGCCGAAAAAATGGTGGGGAATTCAACTTGAAGGAATCCCGACATTAAATCATGGACGAAGACCAAGAATGCCCAACGCAACTATGGGATAAGCTCTGGAGCAGCTCCCAGTGGCCAAAAATAAAACTTTTCAAATGGTTAGTACTTCACAACTGAATTCTAACCTGGGAAAACCTAAGGAAAAGGGGCTTCATAGGTCCATCATAGTGCCACCTCTGTCAAGATAAGGAAGAAACAATGAATCATCTCCTCGATGAATGTATCTACACAACAAATATCTTGGATTGTGCGACAGGTATTTTTCAACAGTCCAATAGGACCTGAGGTAACATCTGCGCAACTATCAACAACTGGAATGAGAGTTACAACAAAAAATGAAGAGGTGAATCTATGCTAGAATCTCATTTCGGGGATGATAATATGGACAATATGGAAGGAAAGGAACCAACACATATTCAAGAATGAAATCCTCCTGGAAGGGAGAATGAAAGAAAAAATAATCTCCATGACAAGAGAAATGGTGCAAATCCACAACTACTAGAACAGGAAAGCGCAACTCACAGGTCAGGACTCTAGAGTCCTAGAAGATTTTCACATAAAAGATGGGTGCAACCGCACACATATAGGACAACCACCGCAACTCCAACTAGGTGAGCGCAACTGGAATGCCCCTCCAGTAGGGTCCCTTAAGTTGAATTTTGACAGGGAGACAAAAGGAAACCCAGGCATGACAGTAATGGGTGGGGTTATCAGGGATAGTGGTGACAACATAATCCGACTGTATGCCGGGAGTATGGGAAAGTCAACTAACAACGCGGTGGAATTTAGAGCCCTAGAGATTGTCCTTGATATTTTAAGCCGTGAAAGGATGAAAAACACTATTGTGGAAGGTGACTCCACTTTGGTAATTAAAACGGTGAAGAGACTCCAAAATTCCACCAGAGTGGGAAAAGTTCAAAGACACTGGCGCTTGGCACACTCCCTGCAAAAAATCTAGGAGCATCTGCAAAAGATGAACAAAGTGGAGTTGCGCTGGGTACACAGGTCAACGAATGGCCTGGCAAATAGAGTCACTAATGAAGGGGTTAGCAAGGAAGGATCAAAGTTAGACACCACCTGGAGAAACATCCCAAATGGGAAATTCAGAACATACTGCACAAAACTAGCGACAAAAGACCGTGACGAAAGCTTAAGTATGAAAGGTCACATCAAGAGGAGTGGTTCAAGGCCAATAGGCGGGCACAATGAATCTAGGCAAAATCTTAAGGGCCAACACCTAATTAAAAGTGACAATGCAGGATCAAACCACACAACAGATGGGGGTATGACATCAAGGTCACATCAGTAGGAATAAGCACAGGGTTAGTGCAGGGGAAAGTACAAATGAGACTCAATAGGACATGAGTGACGCAGGATAAAAGATGTTATCACACACCAGTAGGGTCACATCCCTTCCAAGAACAGGTACGGGGAAGAGAAAATTTGGTTACACAATGGACAAATTGTCATGGTCACACATACCGAGACAAAGAAAAATGATGGGAAGGACCACCCCTATGGCCAGACCATGATTGCAAGGATGAGTCCACATCAAGAGAATTTCCATAAGAGGCGAAGCACTAGGAATAGATGCAGTCGGACAAAGCGCAACAACAGAAGCCATAAAAAAAACAAGGGCCTAGCAAGAAGGAACCCCTAGGTAGATAGGAACAGGAGGAGAATTCAGGGAAAGAACCGCCAAAATCCAGCCAAGATGATGCTTATGAAGAAAATGCACGTCAAAAGAAACACCCAGATGGATGAAAATCTAATAAGCCATAGGAATATTTCAAGGATGGAGCAAGTAGCCCGAGATGCCAAGTGCACCTTCCAGGCACTGGTCAAATTGAAAGGTCAAGAGACCATCACCAGGTGGGAGAAGGAAATCATTGCCAAACACAAGGGAAAATCCTAGGAGGAAATGAGCCAGGAAGAGGACTGGATAACCAACCCAGGGACCATGCAGTCCAGGGAAACCCTCTACCATAAGACGATAGAGATGGCATGGTGGAAAAATATGTTAATAGGAAAAGTGAGAACAGAAAAGAAAGTTTCCAGCCGGAAGGGTAACAAGGCCCAAAACAAATTGCTAAAATAAATCCCGAGTCACCTATGCAACCTGGACGCTAGTAAAAAATGAATTGTAGAGGACCAGAAGAACCAGAAGGAGAAGCTGGAGCGAATGGCTGGCCAATTCCACTTATACTTGTGCTAAGTCCACCATATGGACATCACACTTGCTGATGGGAATGGAGCACCAACCCAGATCAAGAAGACCCACATGGTGGCCCAGAGGGAGGAGAGCAAGGACAAGGAGAATGATGGAAAGAAAAATCTCATAATCTTGGCACTAGCAAATTTGGGTCATTTTGTGATGGCTATTTCGATGCTCTTGCAACGTTATGTCGTGGATATTGCGATGAATCTCAAGTCTCTGAAATGTCATTTTATGTCACGTGGAAATTGCGACGAACTTGAATTAACGTCACAAGAGGGACGACCCTAGGGAACAACACACAATTGCGACAAAAAAATAAATATCGTCACCAATACGACAATATAGGAAAGCAATGTGAAACTAACATTTTGTCTCAATTGTGACGACCATTGCGATGACAACTTTCGTTGTTTATATAGAAAAAGTGTCGTAGCAATTTAAGCTGTTGTCACACTTGAGATGACAAATTTTCGTTGTTCATATAGAAAAAGTGTCACAACAATTTTAGTAGTCGTCGCACTTGAGACAACAACTTTTCATTGTTCATATAGAAAAAGAATCACAACAATTTAAGTTGTTTTCGCACTTGCGACGACAACTTTTCATTGTTTATATAACAAAAGCATCACAACAGTTTAAGTTGTCATCTCACTTACGACGACAAATTTCGTTGTTTATATAGAAAATGCATCGCAACAATTTAAGTGGGCGTCGCAAGTACAACGACAACTTTTGTTGTTTATATAGAAAAAGCATCGCAACAATTTAAGTTGTCATCGAAAGTGCGACGAACAATATTTATTTAAAAAAAAAATTAAAATTATTTTAGGCTGCAATTTTAATATTAATATTACCATATCCTCCAAGTGGAACATGGTTTATCTTATGATTCCTTGGATAATGGGGATAGGTCTCAATGCCTTGATAATTTGCATGAGAGGACAATAAATCCCGTAGGCTCTAAATGAATCTTTCGAGGACCTACAAGGGCCATGGACAAGGCCACAAACCACAAAACATGCCCTATATAATATATCATTATAATTAGAGTGGTATGTTGATGCCATTAGAAGGTTTTATGCATTAGGGATGGGTGCTAGAGCCTTGACCATGGTTAGGTCATAAGTCGAGGGAATTAGGAGCTAAGTTAATATTCTTGATCTAATAGGCCATGATCAAGGCCTCAAACTACAACATAGTTCCTTTAAAGTGAATCTTTGTCATATAAGTAGGATATGGGTATAATAATGAGTTTTTTCATAGTAGGAATGGGTCTCAAGGACTTTACCATACCAAAGGGAGGACAATAAGGGCCTTATTCCATAAATGGATTTGTAAGGCTCAATATCCATGAACATCACCTTCAACATAATCCCTTTAGAGGAAATATTTGGCCTCCAAGTTGAATATGTGTACCATTATGAAATATTTTTCACTAGGTACATGTGCATTAAGTAATTAGCCATGGTCAAGCGAGGAAAATAAGGCCCTTGGCTAATTTATGAATCCTTTAGGGATTAAGGGACATAATCAATGCCCTAAACCACATAACATGTTGTCTATAGGGAATCATGAACCTTTGAGTGAGATATGGGTATTGTTATAATATTTTGTGTATCAAAGATGGATATGAAAGATTTAACCATGGTTGGGGGATAAATCCAAGGAATTAGGCCTTGAAAAAATATTATTGGGTTAATAGGCCATGATTAAAGCCATGAAATACAACATGAGACATTTAAAGGGGATCTTTTGCATATGGGTTGGATGAAGTTTCCATTAGGATTTTTTGTGTAGTAGGGATTTATGTTGTGGCCTTTACCATGATTAGGTGATGAAAATAGGGTCCTTAATCCATAAAGTATTATCAAGGCCTTTAACTACAACATCATCCCTTTAAAGGGGATATTTTTCATATGAATGAGAAAGGGTTTCTATTAGGATATTTTGTGTAGACGGGATGGGTCTTCGGGACTTGACCATGATTAGGGGATGAAAATAAGGTCCTTAATCCATAAATGAGTGTAACTAGTCTTATGGGACATGGGATATTCTTCAAACAACTAAAAAAAAACTGATCATTTAGGTTTCTGTGGTGAGAGATTTGTTTAGAAATTGTCGAAAGAACCACAGTGCTTTTGATAGCTTGTCGACGTTTCGGATCTACAACAGGATCCATCTTCAGGACAAAAAAGCCTAAGGAAAAATAAGAGAGGAACCCTTAATAAATAATGCTGAGGAGGGTGGAAAACTAAGGTCGGCTAAGCGAAACCCTAGGTTTGAGGAGATTTTTCAAAAAATAGGTATTTGACCATATGGTGTTAATATTATTAAAATTAATTATATGTTAATTAGGTTAAATTTAGGGTTAATTTAATGAGGTAGCATTAATATTATTATTTTTATATTAGTGGTCGGCTAAGTGAAACCCTAGGTTTGAGGAGATTTTTCCAAAATAGGTATTTAATAGTGATTTAAATATAGGTTAAATTTAGGGTTGACCATATGGTGTTAATATTATTAATATTAATTATATGTTAATTATAGGTTAAATTTAGGGTTAAAAGAGGTAGCATTAATATTATTATTGTTATATTAGTGGTCGGCTAAGTGAAACCCTAGGTTTGAGGGGTTTTTTCCAAAATAGGTATTTAATAGTGATTTAGTTAATTAATGAATTAAGTGGTTTAATTTGATAACCCGATGGTGTTAATATTATCAATATTAAATTTTATGTTAATTATAGGTTAAATTTAGGGTTAATATAATGAGGTAGTATTAATATTATTATAGTTATATTAGTGGTTTAATTTGATAACCATATGGTGTTAATATTATTAATATTAATTTTATGTTAATTGTAGGTTAAATTTAGGGTTAGTTTAATGAGGTAGCATTAATATTATTATTGTTATATTAGTGGTAGAAGATTAGGTTGGTCTTGAAATGGTTTAATTTTAATTATCCAGTAGATGTTAGTAATTAGTATTATGTTGGTTAAGGTTAAGTTAGGTTTAATATGTAAAAAGGTAATAATAATATTATTATTGATGTATGTCAAAGGGATTTTTATAGGTATGTTGGTATAAATTGGTTTTAATAAGGTTGGTTTTTAATGATCAAGTTAAGTTAAGGTTCGGGAAAAGTGAGGGTGTAAGTACTGAGGGTAGGTTAATAATGTTTTCTTTCCCGAATGAGCGGGATCCAACTTTCACTAATCTCTAGGCCATTGTCCCTATTTAGGTTATCGAGATTTTTGATATTTTTGATTGGTTCTCTAATTCGTCTTTTAAGAAGATGGTCTTCTTTAGCTAAGATTTTGGTGTCCTCTAGGCGTATGTGATGCTTAGTTGTGAGAGAGTGTTCGGCTAGTGCTAAGGTGCGAGTTTGTTCATTCTTGATGTTATCACTATGCTCTTTAATCCTGGTGTTGAAAGAGTGGCCTGTTTCTCCAATGTAGCATTTGCCACAAGAACAATCTATTCTGTATACTCCTTTGAAATTATGTTGGTCAAGCTTGTCCTTAACAGATCTGATTTTCTGTTTGATGGTATTAAGTGTTCTGAATGAGGTCTTAATCTCCTTCTTGTTTAGGATTCTTGCGATTTTATTAGTGACTCCTTGGATGTAAGGGAGGACGCTCATACCTAGGATTTCTTGCCAATCTTTGTCTATAAACATACCGTGTATATTTTAAATATTCACTCACTGCAGATGTGACTGCTTTTGTATTGAATGTGTCTACACCAAAGAGGCCTTCAAGATAATCCATAATTTCCTTTTTGAGGTTGGAATTATGGAAATTCCACCTCATGTGTAAGGTTTCCCTAGAAATATACAAGGCCTTGCTCTCTACGTGCCTATAAAAAAGGTCATTTCCTACACACAAAAAGATATGATCATTAATTTAAAATTAATAATCTATATGATTTATGTATGAGGACAACATTAAACGATTAAAATATGAATTAAAACTACCTAGGAGTCTTGATTGTTTTAATGGAAGTCCATTATCGTCGACCAAAATTGTGCACGGAAGGGTCCCTATGCTTATCACATGTCTAACTCCACAAAATGCAACCATGTCAACCACATCACTATGATCCTCATCTCTGCCACCATCTCTAGACTCTGATTGAGGTGTGGATGCCTATAGGTGCGTGTCATGGCTCCTATCTAATTGAGGTGTGGAATATGGAGAATTAAATAGTGCTTTAGCAGATGTATGACCACCCGCATAAGGACTCTGTAGCATCTCTGTAATGAAACTACTACCAACCCTAGACTGACCAGGCTCCAAATATTCCTTTATAAAAAAGAAAATGATTTTTCGTGAGATAATGTAAAAGTTAAAGAACAAAGTATCATAATTTAACATATGAGTGCATTAAAAAAATAAAAATAATTTATGATTATTACCTTATATGTGTTAAGTTGTGACATAAGGAGCTTGATCCTTTCTTTGACGTCTGGAGTTTGTTCTGGTTAATCTAATAAGCTAACAAGTTCCTTGTTAGATTTAATGATCTTTTTTTTTAATAAGAGGATTAGATCAACGCAAGAATAAAACCCCTCCTCATTGGCGGAATCATGATCCACATGGCCTGTTGACTACATATAATTTAAACAAAAACAATGTTATTTCAATAAAGTTATATAAGAAAATAATAAAAACAACGTAAAATTAAAGTGGAAATTGATAATCATTTACATGTTCTGCGGCCAACCCTTTTCCACGATCATCCTCCCACATTAAAATATAATTAGAACCCCCAAATATTTAAAAAATTGTTAATGATAACAAAAAAACAATGTTAAAGATAATATTTACAACAATGTTAAAGATAATAAAAAAATATAATGCAATAAGTAGAGGTATATTAAAGAGATGTTGCATAAGAACCTGCACACTATTAGTCAATGTTTCTATTCGATTCAAATGGTAATCCACTAATAACTCTTCACTGGGAGCTATCTTTTTTATTGCGCACAGGACTACCCGATTCTCTTCATGTCCCTCATATATGTAATTCGGTTGTTTGTTTGTTGTCTCGGGTCGTGTGTTGTTTATTAACCCTGTGATATTGCCGGAAGCTTTAGGCCTTCAATCAATAGAGATAGTCGCTCCCTTATTTTTATCCTTGTTTATTAGTTGTATATAATTTGCAGCGAGTGTATATCTCCGCATACTTCACATGTACCGGTCCACTCGCATCCAATCGTTAAAATTTTAACATGGTCTGACATAGTCCATCAATTCAGTTATTGTATTGTATTTTACAATTATTGCATCCATGGAAAATATCCCCAAGCCATGCAGGGAGGATGGTGCAATGTGATATGTCCTATTGTTGACAATGAAGTCAACATCTATAGAAGGTAGTTCCTTAGGTGCCCATTGCTTCAACAGATGCTTATACCTGAGTGGAAAATCTATGTCTCCTATGCTCTCATCATCATCAGATCATGATCCTCCTTCGACAAGAAAAACTTTCATGTGTCTACAAAATTTTATTCTGACTTTTTCACCTCTGGTCTTTATTTGCTTATCATATCTACTAGATGCAGTTGTATTTCCAACCTCTATTTGTCCTAAGCTTTCCTCATTCGATGAAGAAATATCTGACAGGTACCTGTTTAGTTGTACCTTCAGTTGCATGTGCACATGTTGTTAGTTAGTAGTCCATCATCATATTCATAGTTCTAAATAGAATTTTTATATCTTTAGTTTTGGATGCACAATTAGACTAGGGTGAAATTACCAATATTAGTGGTCAACCACCTAATTTAATGTAATTTAATGTGATTTTGGACATATTAAGGACATATTAAAAATGTCAAAACACTAAGGACATGATAAATGTATCATATGGATCTAAGAAAAAAATAGTATTAAGGTCGTTGTTTGTTGGATTTGTGCAAAATGAACCTAAGCAAAAAATTCTCACTTGAACTTGAGCAATGCCATAACTTCTAGAAATGGTATAGAAAAATATAAATACTAGACTAGGATAACCCAACTAGGCACCCTCTACTCAAGGAAGAGGAACCACATGACACAAAACTCTTCTAATTTTTGCAAACCCCCATGTGTTACATTGTCAACTCCCACAAGGCCATCCTAAACCCCAATACTATAGGGAAACAATAAATTTTTTGAAGGAATCAAAGAAACCTAGGGTTGAACATGGGACATAACAACATGAAACCCATATCACATACAAAAAGAAAACACACAAGGATAGATCCAAACCAAAAAACATGTTAACAAGGAAAACACATACTTTTCTATGTACTAAAGACCAACTTGAAAGGAAAACACATATGGAAAAATCCAATTTGAAGAACATTGTCACAAGGAAAACACATCCCTTTCTATGTGCCAAATACCAACAATTCCAACCAATCTACCAGTGTATGCAAGAGGTAGCAATGAAACTACCCACAATCCTATGGAAAAATAACCCTCCTCCATGAAATGTTTTACCACACATCGACAACCACTACAAAACACCATAATCAAGACCAAACCCAAGAGAGGAATGCAAAACATGGAACAACAACCAAATTCCAGAGTTCACTATGATCGCCAAGACAACCACAAAAAAAAACCATAATCGAGACCACAAGCATGAAACCCATGGGAAACATAGAGCACCCACAAAATTTTAGGCTATGCCACAATGAGCACAATTCATGGCCCACTAAATTCTATAGTACACCATGATCTCTAATAAAACCATGACCAATCACCATATTAGAGACCAGATATAGGAAACTCCATAGTGCACCACAACAACCAAGATAACCACAACCATATATAATAGTTGATAATACATCTAAAAAACCCATGACAAGAACACACCACCCACCCAATTCTAGGCTACACAATGACAAGCACGAAACACCAAATCCCGAAAACAACAAAAACACATGCTAAACCATATTGCATGATAAACCTATGGAATTAAATAAGGACTTAAGGGTGGCAAGGGAAGTGGTGGTAAGATAGTGTAAAAAATAAGGTGAAACACATTCCCTTAAAACCTACCTCCCCATCATCTTAACAACCGACCCCACCATTACATACTTAGCACCTTAGGACCTCCATCTCAGATACTGACAATACAAATGGAGGTCATGACTAAGGATTTTATGGTAGACCTAAACTTTATTCATAAGGATATTATGATGAAATTGTTCGTTTGTATGTTGAGAGGAATTGCAACACATTAATGGTTTCGTAAAGATTATCCAAGGGTCGTGCCTTCAATTTCAAGTTTCATCAAAGAAATTTTCAAGATTTTGAGATTGTGAGTAGGTTCTTGAAGAATTATACGACGAGGATTTTTTTCTTCAACAATGCATCGAAAGAAGGAAGAAACTTGATGATACTTTGCAAGCCTATCAAATAATCCCATGGATATGCTTTTCAATAAGTTGGTTGAAAGGTATAAGGCAATAAATTATTTTTCGATGTTGTAGAAAAGAAATACCTTCAGAGTGATGATCAACCCATCATATTATGTAAAGAGTTGTTAGAGCATCATGTAGTAGGGGAACAACTTCTAGCCACCTCCATCCTTGCAACAAGCCCCACTTCTACCAAATGATTTGGGCCCCTATCATATGAAGATGCCATTGTTGGATATGATGCCATAACTTCCCCCACTCCCCTATGAGAAACCGTAGTTAGCAACGATATGATTGAAATGGTAATAGAAATGGTAAGAACAAAGCACCATGCATATTTTTTATTTCTTTGACTAAATGTAATGAATGAGTAAATGGGCGATTATCAATTGTTGGGTTTGAAAATTTGATGTAGAATTTATTTTTCCTACAATTTTGTTGGGAATTGGCCTTGGAACCACAACCAATTAAGCCGAGAAGTGAAACCGTATTTTCACAAAGCCATTTCTTCATGGTAATGAGTTCACAATGGAGAAGCTTGATCTCAGGTCAAAAGTAATTACACATACTTTTACATTTATTATTTTTCAATGAATATATGTCTTGGTAAGATAGACAAGATGTCATAGGCCTATCATTTATGGATCATAATGGTATGAGAGTGGTTGGCTACAATAATTTGATGAAGGCATTTATCTTGTCTTATTACCATTTGGTGAATCCACAAAGGAAAAAAACCACGTTCTAGAAGATCTGAACTGAACTTGTTGTTTGTAGAGGTGAGACTTGAAGGTATTTGAAGAATCACCTAGAAACTCCATTGATATTGAAATAAGGTATGATGAATATATGTTTTTCAAATTTCATATCAACTTATCAATATATTGGAAGTAAAGAAATATGGCATTTTTAGAAGAATCATTTATGGAAGGATGGTTCGACCCATTATATTTCTCAGGTATCCCAGAGTATCCAAATGATCTCTTTGATCCAAACTAGGGAAAACAAGTTCCAAAGTTCTAAGGACAAATTGATTCAGCTCCACTACATATTGCATCTTTCATTGAACCCATTCCATATATTAATGTTTCCAATGAGGATCTCATGATGAAGATATTTCTAATGACCTTCGAAGATGATGCATTGGAATGGTTTTATGATTGTATTACGAAGGAGATATCTTCTCTTTTAGGTTTAATCAAAGGATTTTGAAAGGTTTGGGATCTTGGTTATGTTGAAGGATCACACACGAAATATGTTATGATTGATATTTGTCATAGAATGAGAAGAGATCTTGATGATTTGGTGCTTTTATACAAAATTGATCCTTATAATCTCCTATTTTATAAAACCAAAGATAAATATAATTCACTAAACTCATTAATCACCATTGTAGAGAAGTACCTAAAATCATCCTAGGTAAAGCTTGGAAATGAGTTTCATGAGGATGACCAACTTTCTCTTTCATCCCATGATCCACTTATACATAAGTTGTAGATCCAAACAATAATCCTAGTGATGAAATCCTTGAATACAATGTTGCATTTATTCATATAGAAGATCTCCATGGTGAAAATCGTGGTGAAGATTCTATTTAAGATAATGCACTTCCTCTTGTTCAAACACATTGTGATGATAGCACACCCTTGCATGAGGAGGATATCCAAGCATCCAATACACCCTACATCGGATTCAAGGGTTTGGTGATCTATCCACATTTTCAAATTTTTGAATTTGATGATGGATCCATTGATGATTTGAAGAGGATAGAGCTTGTAGAAAATCCCTTGGAGCAACATAAATTTGCAAGTACTTCCACTAAATCATGTAATGAATAACATGATAGCCAATAGGATGATAATGTGAGCACTATTTTCGTGATTGTGATACATAGATGAGATATAGATCTCTTATATTCTCATGGATATCCCATCTATGACATGGATGGTAAGAATTTTTTGAATCAAGACATGAATTTGAACCTTCCTTTTTCAATCAACCTTGAGAACCGGCTCATCGAGCATGACCAAGACATTGCATATCTTATTTCCTATGAACTTGGAGAGACAAAATATGATAAAATATATGATTCACATTCTATTATCAGTCAACATTAACGTGTCCTCATTAATGGGGTATATTGCTTGTAACATAAGGGGATTTTTCATCACATTACACATGCAAGAATTTTCCAGCCATTGATATCTTTGACTCGTACTATATATATGAAAAACAAATTTGCAAAGGGATGTAATTTTACAATATTTTTGGGCAAAAACATGCACAATTGTTGATGTATTGCAAAATTTAGCATTCCAAATGACAACATCAAGCCCCAGAGCATGATCTCATTTGTTTTCCCAAATTTGATTTTTAATGGCATGCATCATTAGATAGCAGTGAAAAGGGGCAGCAAACATTTTGTGGGTTTATCTTCAAGATGCTTTCTAAAACCTTTTTTCTAGACTCTATGACAAATGATTTGTATGGAAACAAAGGAGGACAACTATTGAAGCTTGTGCATCAATGTTTGGAGAGGCATTTTTTAGTACATGGAGGTGATTCATGTCTAAATGATTGCCTACCCTATTTATATGTTGAAGATGATGACTATAAAAATGTAATAGAATATTAGATAGATCAAGCATGTAGCAGCACACACCAATATTAATGTGATCTTGGTATTTTCTTTTCTCTTGAAGATTTCACCTCAATTTTCAACCATATAGTGACAAAGATTCCAGAAAATGCTTGCATGAAGTTTGATGTAGCTTCGTTTTAGTTTGTTTCCAAACACAAGGGGATATCTCTTTCTTTCAACGAGACAACATGATTTTTGCATTAGCTCTTTGATTTCACTTAGATTTTCATCTTCTTGTTGTCGAGTATGGTAGGAAGAATACACTTGTTTTTCATAAGCAATAGATTTCATTTATACTCTCTTTGGCATTTTGTGCTCATGCATTTATTTGTAGTGCACCTTAAGAATGGTTAGTTAGATGGAAATTCTCAAGCTTTTTTAATGAATTGGGATTGAAGAAATATTATATTATGTGGAGGGGATGTGAAGATTTTGATCTATTCCATCATGGGTAGCCAACCTGTTGATTCACCTTCCAGGTACAATAGAGATTCTAGAGTTCTCTCACACCCCACAAGGGAGTTCAATGCCCAGGTGGAGCTAGTTGCTACCCCCTAAAAATGTGGGTGTCATCCGAGCACAAAAAAACATCCTTAGACTTCAATGGCAGTTACAAGTTGTGGAGGCTATGCACTTTATTCCATCTTTCCATAGCACCATTCATCGACCAAGGTGTGGAGAAATATGGTTGGCTTGTTGGAGGATGTTCTAGAGGAAAATTTCACCAAGAGATTCCATTTTGGTAGACTTGGCACATTTGAGGCATGGATACATGGATTTCATTACATTTTTGTTGCATCATTGATGAAGAGCCTTGTTCCAAATATTGAAACCAAGGCTCAAAACCCATGGCTAAATGAAGCACTATGTAGAAGATGAATGCCACACTTCAATAGGTGGCTAACACATGACATACGATAAGAAAAAACCAAAAATACAAAAAAAATACCTACAATGGAGAAAATCCAGAGTAAGGCATGTGAAAAAAAAAGAGCTAGTGGAGCAACATATTTCTTGAAATTGTGCCATGTGGCATTACAAAATATCTCTATGGTCAAAAAAGGCCCACTGGAGGAATAACACATGCTTCATTGACATTGTGGCTACAAAATAAGGAAATAAATGACCTTAATGGATGACTACTTAAGCAAACAGAAGGTCAAATTCACTTGGAAGGATAAATTTTGATGTTATATTTGTTGATGATGAGGTCATCCCTAGTAGGAGGGGATCCAAATGAAAGAAAATTTAATTAATAGAAACAACATTAAGTTATTTTTAGGTTGGTACTAACCTGAAGTCACAATTAAACATTGTTTTAAGTTTGTACCGGTTCACCCTTACCTAATGAAAAAAAGAGTATAAGTTCCACATCAAAGAAGAATTAGAAAATTTTATGTTGAGAACTCATTCAAAGAGTGGAAGAGGGTGCACTAGGATTTATAGGAGCCTTTGGAGGTGCACCCTAGCATTAGGAACCTCCACATGGCACGCTCAATATTGGTCAAACCCTAAAGGGGATTTATTGTTATAACCCTAAATTGCACCACACATGATTACCTAGCATCAAGCCAACTCATATCCTTTCTTTGCCAAAAACACTGCTGAACAACTCTTTGAAAACCCTCTTGTGTAAAGGCCCATGCGCCCTAACCCATTATTGCACGCATGTACACGCTAGCTGGCCCAAAACAGCCTGTGTGTACCTACTAAAGAATGAAAAAAGGAAAGTTGCGGACAGAACAAAAAGCTATGGGTGAGTTAACTGAAACTCCCAACCATGCATGGCTGGGGGTTCATCCAAATACCTAGCTCCTTCTAGCCTATAAAAGAAGGAGTAGGGGTACCATTTGGATGAGGAAAAATATAGCAAAGAAACTCTACCCATTTATGTATTCCATTGTCCCAACCCTTTAGCCTTTCCTAATGCCAAAGGAGATTTAAAGCAAAGTAGTTGAAGGACAGAAGAAGAGGATCCCAGGATCAGGTTCAAGGAGCGGTGGCCGGTCTCAAATTTTTGTAAGTTGACTCATTTTAAGTAATAAAGAGAATGCTTTTCCCATCCCAATTCATGAACTGTTTATGATACTGATTAGTTTATGTTTGATTTCTAACCCGTTAGTATATTAGTAGCATGCATGCATAGTTGTTGCTTGTCTTGAATGCAGGTTAGCTTTGGAAGGATCATAGCGAACAAGTGATCAAGCACAACGGAGGATCGACATCAAACACTGGTAACAATGTAGGTTGATCTTTCCATGCATTGACTAAGAAAATGGGATTTAAATCTAGGGATGAAGGTAGAAAGTGATTTCTATTTAGTCATATCTGCATGCAAAGTCTGAACTCTATTTTCTAGTTCGTAGGGTGTTTTTACCAACAACAGAATTGGCGATCGTACTGGGGAAATAACTCTTTAGGGTTCCTAGAATTTTATTTAGTTTTTGGGTAGTTTAAAGACTAGTTTTTCTTGCCTGACTTTTCTTTTTGTTTCTGTAAAGTCTAAGCTAGCAGGGAGTCTAGTTTTCCATACCATCTTTCCTTGAATTTTGCTTGGCTATGTTTTTCGGGACCCACAGAGGTACACGCGGCCTGCACAAGGCCTGCATACGTGCACCCGCGCCCTATCTTCTTTCAGCCCGCGTGTGAACGCTAGCTGTAGAGGTAGAAGTAGTGTGTAGGAGTTCAGAGAACCTCAGAGACAGTCCTCCTCTTCCCTGTTAGAATCACACATACTCAGGGGGTTTTCTGAAATTTTGTCTGAGTCTTGTTTGCTAACAGTCCTATCTCAGATTGTTTTTTCCTTGTTGTTTTTCCTTGCATTATTTGTTTTTCTGTTAGAAAGAGTATCCAAGGCTTCGAGGGATCCTCGTTATCAATACCAGAGGTCTCTTATTGGTCTGGTCTGTCTATTTTCTTAGAGTTTGGATATACACGTGACCTATACAAGGTCAACCTGCATGTACACGCCCTCTGTTGTTGTTCAGCACACGTTCGCATACATGTTGTTTGAGTGACAGTCACGTTCTTGAACATGCTACTTTTTGTTCAGGGTGGGGTAGTCATCCTCTCCTTTGATTAGAAGTATTCCTCTCAGGTGTTTGAATCTCTATTTGAACAGTCAGTAGCTTAGGATTATTTCTACCCTTAGCTTTCTTTTTCTCATTTAAAACGTTGTCAGAAAAATATAATTTTTGTTTTTTTTTTACGGTTTTTAGACAAGTGTGAGAGTCATTGTTTTTACAATTGATATTGTGAGATTTTTTAATATGATTCTTTGAGATCTACGCTTTAAGCCAGAATTGTTTTTTCTTGGTTTTTTGCTTGTCAGTATTTTCCCTTTCTTTCTTTAACTAGCAGTTAAATAAAAAAAAATATTCGCTTTTCATTTTCTTCTTTGGTTGAAGAGTGTGTTTCTGCATCATTATCTAGGGAGAAGTATTTTATTTAATAAGTTTTTGAAGTTCACTTAGATCATAAGTAGCTCGTAGTCGAGTGAAATTCCTTTGAGTTTGCTGTCCAAAATCTTAGAAAAGTTTAAAAAATCTTGCTTTTGAAAAGTTGTTGAAATTTTGCATTCAGTAAAAGTTTTGTTTCCATCTTTTTTATTCATTTTTGCTTTCATCTGTTACACATCATTAGTTTCACCCTCATACCCCTTGACGTAAGACAAAGCTATAAAAGTAACGCTAAATTTAAAATCTACTAGACTTTTATGTTTGTAGGGTTCACAAACTAGTTCAGGACTAGGGCCTTGGATTAGGTTGGAGAGGAAACTCTTCAAGGTCATTTAAAATCAAACATTGGAGTCTGAGATAGGGAGTGTCTAAGTCYAGTTTCATGGAAGTTATCTGGGATCCACCTCTAACACAGGGGATAAAAACGAGGTCGCGTTCGGAAAGGTAGCGGAGATAACCCCTCCAAAGCCAGACCAATCGTAGTGGAGAACACATATAGAGGGCTTGTTTTGGTATTCCGTCATTTGCATTTGCCACGGGGCTTTGTGGGTCTCAAATCCATTTGAGGTCCTCAGTTATCTTCCAGAACATTTTCTCTCAATACCCTTAACAGGTTTCGAGCTTGATACCCTGCTCATTGTGGTCTACCCGACTTTCGACTGTACCCGCCTGGTGACTGTTCGCATGCTGGCAACCTAGTTGCCAATCATTGATAGGGACATACATAGGTGACTGCGGGGGTATACCGTGGTACCTAGGAAAGACATCGGGCCACACTTTGCAGAGTATACCTAGAGGGTGCTTCTTTATTCGAGTTGCACTTGCACCGGTAAGTTGCTCTAGTGTTGGCTGTTGTAACTGTTCTTCCAATTAATTTAGTGTTTGCTTGTCTTATCTTCTAGGGACATTTTTATTAGTGTGTTTTAATTTTGTGCATTTAGACTACCTTAGAGTGTCTTGGATCTTCTCACACAGTGGAGGATCCTGAGCTCCACCGGTCACGAAGGATTCTTGGCTTGCCACCGGTTACACTGGAGCCACCCTCGTCACCTTTACGGTGGAAGCTAGACCAACAAGGGTCTTTTGAAGCGACCATCTCACAACCTATTGTGCCCGAACAACACCTGGAGGAATCGACCGTTTTGAACCTTGAAGCAACCGCTCTTGGCTCGGTTGAAACCCCAACCACTGATTTCTTGGCACCTTTTATTATACCAATTTTTCACGAGCGCCAGACAGTGTCACACACAACAATGGAAACACATGTTGTTACTTATTCTGGGAATTATTTGATTCCCACCACGGTTGTCACCATAGGAGATCTTACACCTCCTAACCCATCATCATCGGTCCGAGCCACCATGGTCTCAGACGCAACTACTTCAAACAGTGGACCGAATCCGTCTTTGGCGGTGGCCACAACCCCTTTTACACCTAGTGTGACAGGCCCTCCATTCTCATATGGGATGCCTAGTTTGGGTACAAGTCCTGCACTTTCCTACTCCACTTTACAGACTTTGATTCTGGGGGCAGGGAGCTCTATGGCTCCTTTGCAAGGTCACTTGGGGGGCACTCCTGTCCATTTTAATGCTTTTCATTACGGAGGAGGTCATATCCCTCCTTCATCCCCTTCACTCGGTGGCTCGCATCAGCAATCTGTTGGGCAACCTTCACCCAATAGTTTATTTGGTGCAGGGAGTCAAGGACCACCTGTGCATAGTATGCCGGTAGGTTCGACACCATTTTCTTGGAACTGAACATTTGGTAACAACACATTCTCGTCAACCGCTTTCTCGACTGGGGGAAACCCCATTTTTGGACAATCTAATCCTGGTCAGGGTACTATTCCTGCATAGGGGGAAAACATAACAGGACCTTGGAATTCAGGGAAAAGATCTGTTCCCTTCTCCGGAATGCCGATCTGGGGAAATTATTTTCACAATCAATGGAACCCCGGACAAACTACTATGCCTATCCCCACAGGACCAGCATGGGGTAATCCTTCCCAAATTCCTTCGAATATAATGCATGCCCAACCATCTATGTCCTATTTGGGAAATCAGCCGATGATGTCTCCACATATGCAAAATCCTTACGCTGGTTAGGGCCATGGTTTCTACCAAAACCCGGGCCAGCAGCCAAACTTTTCCTGGCAACCTGGTGGCAGTCAAACTCTAGGACCCCTTTTCCCTGGTTATCAACAAAAACCCAAATTACCATTCCTGGCGACTTTACACTTGCCATATTTGACAAGGTTGTTGAATGACCCCATTTGTCACGATCCGCATTGGCCTCCTATGCCAACAAAGTTGTCTTTGGACATTCCAAAGTTTAAAGCCAAGCCTAATGAAGATCCAGGAGATCATGTGACTAATTTTCATCTTTGGTTCTCATCTAACTCATTGAAATATGAATCTGTACAGTTGCGATTGTTTCAACATACTCTCATTGGGAGTGCCACGAAATGGTACATTGAGCTCGATCACTCAAGATACTTTTCTTTTGTCGAATTGGCAATGGCCTTCCTTAACGATTTCTAGTTACCTGTGAGATACGATGCTGGCACAGAGTTTCTCACTAATTTCGAACAGAAACGGACCATATCTCTGATCACATCCAAGAATGGAGACATCAGAAGAGTTTAATCAAAGTACTAGTCCCACCAACATTCCTACTTGAGTGGTTCATTAAGTCTTTGGTCCCGTAGTTATCCAAAGACGTCGTGACATCCAGAGTTTTCTCTGAAGAAGATGCCATCATGAGGGCTCAACAATTTGAGCTCATCTATTCTCAGTTTGGTTTATTATACAACATCTTCCCAGATGCGCCACATTCAATACTGGAGAAAACTAGATAGAGAGTTGGACCACATGCCGATGGTATCGTCGGTTCAGCACAAAATAGGCCCATCGAGCAATTTAAAAAGCATTTGCAACAGTTATCCATATAGCACATGGAGGCCAGCCAAACTATTGCTTTGGCTACCCCCCCTACCCAAATGTCGGAAGTACACACAGTGCAGTCGACTAACCTAAAGGCCACCTAGTAGCATGAAGGGAAGAAAAAACAATGAAAGAAGGGTAAGGGGAATAAAAAACCCAACGATAATGCTGGTGGGGACAACACTGAAAAATGGAAGGCGAGGTATCCATGCAACTTGTGTGCGGAAGACCACTCGACCCATCTATTTCCTCGACTTGCAGAGGCCCAAAAGTTTGTCACACAATAGCAACAAGTAGTGTTGACTAATCCCTTTCAACATGAGAAAAATCTAACTCAAGCCTCCACAAGAACAGAAGGGGGCAGCCAAGAAAACTGCCCACCTTCGAACAACCCCTCATCCACGAACGTATATATGGTTAGGGGTGATGCTTTCATATAAACTAGAGCACACAATTATAGTAAACCAAGCACTTCTGAGAAGGGAAAAGAAGGTTACCTCCCATATCTTCCTCTACAGATTGAGAAAACATTGGGAGAAACAATGAAACGCATTGCAAAAGGTGCATTTAAAAAGGCTTCTCATAACCCAAATGCAAGGGCCGCCCAGAACTACTTTGTGGTGGAAGATTTATCACAAACCCCTTGTGCAATGTCTGCTTTGGAGGTCCTCCAAAGTTGCCCTGCTCAGAGGAAGGCTTTGTTAACTGCTTTAGGCTCTACTGAGACTTGTAATCTGGGTACCATCATGTTAGATACAACAGACTTAAAACCTCGTCTACCTTACCACGTAGCATTTTAGATAGTAGTGGCTTACCCCACAAATTTTTTTACACGAAACATCTTCCGCGTGGTGGTCGATGAGGGTGCCTCGACATGTGTTATGTCGTTGGCATGTTGGAAGGCTATTGGCCAACTCGTTTTGTCTCCATCACCTACTCTCCTCACTACTTTCGATGGTCATTCTTTCCGACCACATGGCATCATTCCCTCTTTCCCCGTGCAGTTAGGAGGGAAGACCATGTGTGTTGAAGTAGAGGTAGTCGATTCTCCCCTCAACTATAACCTCTTGTTAGGACGGAGTTGGACTTATGCTATGCAAGCTGTGGTTGCTACAGTTTTTCATGTCTTGTTGTTTCCACATGAGGGCCGGATAGTGACCATCGATCAATTGTCTTTCTCCAGACCTGACCCAGCTTTGGGGGCATCTACGGTCCCACTGATTGATGATCCTCAACTGGGTATCGTCAACATAGGAGTTGGTTTGTGCCCATATTTGATGGGTACCTTCGATTACCCACCTCTGTAGGGCGATATCAAATTTATATCTAATCACCATAAGGTTGAGATTTTTCAAGTTTCGTCGTTCCGCATGACTTACTTCGAGGATCCATGGATTTTTCCTTCCCCATCAGCCATGATGGATGAGACAGGGCACCCCAGCATGTCCATGCTCTTGTCAGCCACTGAAGTAGCATACTCTCTAGTCCAACAAGCTTCAGCTAACCCTGATCCGACTCCTGCACAATATTTAGATCCACTTCTAGAGCCTATTTGGGCTCAGGGTTCTCTCACTAACGTCGATTCGTTAGACTTATTCTTTCCTTCTGATGAAGCAGTAATCAAAGAAATGACTAGTCCGCACAAGCCTTGGGAAGATCTTCATCACCGATCATATTTTCTCCCAGAATTAAGCCGAATCGAAGCAGGAGAATTCACTGTGACCATGACGAGAGGTCAGCCGTGTCCTATTAATCTCTTAGCTACACATGAAATTTATGATGAGGGAAATATGGTGACTATCGCTGAAACTATACCAATCAACATCTCTTGAAACCCTGGCATCATGGGAAACGTCTTCGTTAGAGCAGATTGCTCCCCTGAAGAGATTTAAATCTACACGGATATTTTCAAAGAATTCCGCGACGTTTTTGCTTGGTCTTATGAGGAAATGCCAGGTATCGATCCAAAAATAGTTGAACATGAAATCACAACGTATCCTGATGCCAAGCCTGTTTGACAGAAACTTCGTCCAGTTAATCCTAAGAAAGAAACAACCATCAATATTGAGGTTGAGAAATTGATAAAGGCAAGTTTTATTTATCCTATCCATTTGACTCAATGGGTGTCAAATCTTGTGCCAGTCAATAAAACACAAGGTACGATTCGTGTATGTACTGACTTTCGTGATTTGAACAAGGCATGTCCCAAAGATAATTTTCCAACACCATTCATCGATCAGATCATTGATGAATGCGTTGGTTGCGAAGCCTTTTCTTTCATGGACGGTTTTTGGGGTATAATCAAATCCAAATCAAACCCGAGGACCAACATAAAATGACATTCATTTGTCCGTGGGGTACATTCGCATATCGTAAAATTCCTTTTGGTCTTAAAAAAGCTGGAGCCACATTCCAGCGGGCCATGTATTTTGCTTTTCATGATCTCAAGCATATAGTCGAGGCCTACCTAGATGATTTAGCATCACGATCTCGCAAGAGAATGGATCATCCCATGCACCTTAGACTAATCTTCGAACGTTGTCGCTACTTTAGGATTCTCTTGAATCCAAACAAGTGCAGCTTCTGTGTAACATCAGGACGTTTGTTAGGTTTCATCATATCAACAACAAGGATCATGGTCGATCCTCTCAAGGTGGAGGCAATAATCCAGTTGTCCCCCCCACGCACAATTTTACAACTTCAGATTTTACAAGGGAAGGCGAACTTCTTATGAAGCTTCATCGCCAACTATGTCGAACTCACCAAGGGTTTTATGCGTTTATTAAAGAAATACGTTCCTTTTCTCTGGGACGAAGCCGCTCAATGCTCTTTCGATGCATTAAAACACACCCTCACAACTGCACCTCTACTACGACCACCTAACTATAACAAAGATTTCTTATTATATCTGGTTGCCGCAGAGTCTACCATTGGCATGGTTTTAGTTCAGGAAGATGATTTGTTCTCAGAACACGTTATCTATTACTTGAACTGAGGCCTCGTAGGACTAGAAATCAATTATTCTCATATCGAAAAACTTGCATTGGCAGTAGTTCATGCTGTCCAACGGTTTCAACATTATGTTCTGTTTCGCAAGACCACCGTCATTGCTGTCATGAATCCATTCCAATATATGTTGACTCGACGAGTTATAGGTAGAAAAATTAGTAGATGGATAGTCATCCTATAAGAGTTTGACTTAGACTTCGTTTCAGCGAAGTCCAAAAAGTCTTTGGTCTTTGTAGAACTTATTTCGGAACTTTCGGTGGAGTCAGGTGACGTTGTGCCTGAAGAATCACCTATCCGGGGAGATATGTTTTTGATCACATCTTCATATCCCTGGTACGGAGATATACTTATTTATCTCCAGACTTTGAAGTGCTCCACTTCTACTTCATGTGACGAGCGTCAGCGTATACGCCATCAAGCTAAGAATTATCTCATACTCGATGATACGTTGTATCGGAGAGGTGTAGACTGCATCTTACGTCAATGTCTCACACATGAGGAGGAAGTCATCATGCTCAATGATTGCCATACCAAAGCTTGTGGTAGTCATTTGTCTGGGTTGGTAGCAGCCCAAAAGATACTATGAGTAGGTTACTTTTGGCCGACACTTATCAAATATTGTGTTGAATCGGTCAAGAAATGCCATCCGTGCCAAATATTCTCTCGGAAGATGAGGGCACATCCTGCTCCTATGTTTCCTGTCATCACAGTTGGTCCCTTCACCAAGTGGGGGATTGATTACACTACTTGCAACCCCCCGTCAGCAAGGGGACATCGCTATATCATCGTAGCTGTCAACTAATTCACTAAGTGGGTCGAAGCTATGCCAACGTTTAAAGATGATGGAGAGACTGCAGCTCTCTTCTTATTCAATCAGATCATAGCAAGGTTTGGCGTCCCGAGAGAGATTGTCACAGACCATGGCAGTCACTTTCAGAACCAAATGATGACTGAGTTAACATCAAATCTTGGGTTACGGCAAGAACATTCATCACCTTAATACCCCCAAGCCAATGGGCAGGTAGAAGCTGTAAACAAAATTCTTAAGACTATTCTACAACGAACTATCAACTCAGCCAGTTCAAATTGGCATTTGATGTTATACTCGACATTATGGGCTTACCAAACATCTGTTAAGACTGCAACCGATTTCTCACCTTTTCAACTCATTTACGGGTTGGAGGCAGTCTTTCCCATCGAATGTCAGATCCCATCTCTGAAATTGGCAGTATAATTATTTCTAGACACTTTTCCACTTGAAGAATGGTTAGTACACCTTGAGCAACTCAATGAGCAACGTCGTGATGCATCCCTGGCCAATGAGGCTCACAAACATAAGGTCAAGTGTCAGTATGATAGGTCTGTTTGTCCTCAGATTTTCTCTGAAGGCGACCTTGTCCTAGTCTATGACCAAGACAAGGACCCCCTGGGGGCAGGAAAATTCAAACCCATGTGGTTCAGACCCTTCATCATAAAAGAGGTATTTAAAAAGGGTGCTTATCATATGGTTGGTTTTGAAGGGAATGCTTTGGTGGAGCCTAGAAATGGGCTCTACCTCAAGAAGTATCACTCATAGGTAGGTCACTATGGGTAACTTTTGTAGCATATGTATAGTCTTTGTACTATTACTTTTTAGTTTCTTTTAAAAAAAAGTGTTATGGACATGTCATTGATGTTATCTTTCGTCAATATGGCAGATGTCAAGTGATTCCAAGGTGTCCATTGGGTATGCAGACGGTGCTATTCGGCACACTCGGAGGCTTGCCTCCGCATCTTGGGTAATCTTTACACCCCATGGCCAGTTATTATCTTCCGGAGGTATATGCTTAGGTGACACCACAAATAATGTCGCCGAGTATAGTGCAGTTATTGAGCTACTTCGTGATGCCTTGTCATTGGGTATCTCTCATCTTTGGGTCTATCTCGACTCTCAACTGGTTGTGTATAAGCTAAACAGAATATACCAGGTTCATGATCCAACCTTACACCGATGATTCCTTAGGGTACGTCTCTTAGAACGAAACTTTGATTATATTACATATTTTCATGTTCCTAGGAGATTAAACCAAATTACAGATACTCTAGCTAATCAAATTTTAGATTGGCATCTCGCACACATATGAAAGAACATTGACATAAGCATGTAAATACATTTTTGCACACGTGATCCATAAGACACAAAAGATAAAAACCATATATAACATCATAAAATAGCCAGAGTACATAGATGGACGCAAGCGCCTCAAAAATGGGAATAATAACGAGTCACGGGGCTTATGCCCTCAAAAAATATATACAAGTAGGTACTCATGGCACATAAAAAGTCTAAATAGGTTCAGAGCCTATGGGCCCTGTTATAATCATCCACAACACGGGCTAAATGCCTAAACAATCAGACCCATGTCTAAGGTGCCCCCACTACATGAGGCTACATGGATGGCGGCAGGTCCTCTATCTCTACGATCGGGACTATGCGAGTGAGTGTAGTGAAGTTTCGCTCAACTCATCTAAGGACCCTCTCAGCCTCCCCGACTGGGTGGTTCCCTGTGTTGGAAATGTTTAATAGATAGCATATGCTTGTCATTGATGGCAAGTACAGTAATGAAGATGGCATGGGTACAGGAAGAATGTACAGAGGATTGTTGGCATGTTTTACAGGAAGCATATGCTTGTCATTGATGGCAAGTACAACATTGATGATGGCTTGAGTACAGAAGTGATGATCAATAGCGCAGTGATATTCAGGAAGATAAGTTCAGGTTGATCGAATGATCGAAGGCCCGTAAATCTTGAGAAGCATTTATGATCGTTGGATCCATTCAAAATTCTTGAAATAATGAGGGTCGTCAGATCTGAATGAAGACAAGAAGAACGCACTGAAAAGGAGGAAAGATCTCAGATGTTAGATCCAAGCATAGGACCCGACCACTGTTGGATCAAGGAGAACCTGCACGATCCTTAAAGAACAAGGAGAAGCGGGCGTAATCGCGATATGCGAAATTGTGACTTAATCTGAGGCGTCATATCGAGGTTGAATCTGGACCATTGATCCCTGTCCATGTCGGAGTTTCGAGGATCGAGAGTTGGAGATGTCAAAGAATTTTGACATCAAGAATCCTGATTTCATGATATGTGAAATCACGATGCAATCTGAGTCGTCAGATCAAGCTTTGATCTGGACAGTTGATTCCAGTCAATGGAGAGGCATTAGGGATCAAGAGTTGGACATGACAAAGATTATTGACATCAGGAACCCCAATTTCACGATATGTGATATCGCGATTCAATCGCAGCCATTGAATCGAGAATGAATCTGGACCGTTGATTTAACTCCTTATCAGAGTTTCATAGATCGGGACTTGAAGGTGTCGAGAACTCACACGGTGAAGTGGTGAAATTGTGAGAAGATCTGGGCCATAGGATCTGGGGGAAGTACGAAGGACGAATAGCCGTTAGATATGGTGAAGCTGCAAGGCAGATATGACAGTCGTGGTTCGTTGGATCAAGAGGATGCATGGCGAAAGATCAGAGCACCACAAAGACTCCATTTCAGAGTTTTGCAGGTTAGGAAATTCAAAGGAAAGAGGCTCAAACTCGCAATATGCGAATTCAAGAAAAGATCTTGGCTGTCAGATCACCAAGGAATGTGGACAATTGATCCTACATGAAGAAGGCCTGTGAAGTGTCGAAATCACGACAAGATCTGAACCATTGATTCCATAGGACACATGGCGAAAGATCGTCATGTCGCTGACTGGAAAGTCAAAGGAATGGGGTTTGATCTTAGCCATCAGATCGAGGTTTGATCTTAGCCGTCAGATCAAGGTTTGATCTTGACTGTTGATCCAAATCCATCTCAGAGTCTCGGCTATCGTGACTTGGAGTGATGAGACCCTTCATCACAGGAACTGCGAGATGTGAATTCACGAAGAGATTTGGACCATCAATACACCAAGATTCTGGACCATTGATCTAGCTCCATCTCGGAGTTTCGCCTATCGTAACTTGAAGTGACGAGAACCTCCACCTAAGGAATAATGAGATGTGAGATCACAAAAAGATTAGGACCGTCGGATTACCAAGAACGTGGATCGTTGATCTGAGCTCCATCTTAGAGCTTCGCCTATCGCGAATTGGAGTGACGAGAACCTCCATCTAAGGAACAACGAGATGCGAGATCGCAAAAAGATCAGGACTGCCGGATCACCAAGAACGTGGATCGTTGATCTGAGCTCCATCTCGGAGCTTCACCTATCATGACTTGGAGTGACGAGAACCTCCAACTAAGGAACAACGAGATGCGATATCTCAAAAAGATCTGGACTGTTGATTCATCGAGATCATGGACCATTGATCAGGGTCTATGAAGATCATGAGTTCGCAGCGCCTTTTAGCGCAACCTGTTGTCACCACGTATGGTCACGTGGAGGAAGGACCTAGTGAAGATGAGCTCTGCCTCAAAATTTTGGAGCTCGTGACATGGAGAGTCAAGATGTCTCATCGTAGAATCTCCGAATTGTGAAAGTGAGAAACGGGTAAATAATGACAATACCCTTCAGAGTTAATCCAACGGTGTAGGTGAATTTGAACAAGATCAGAGGGCTACTGTTGCACGACACAATGAAACTACTAGTAACCATTGATAGTTTCTACCAGAGGATGTGAAGAGACTTCGGGGTGATTTCCAGAGGAGCAGAAGAGTCAAATGGAATCTGCGAGTGGAATGAAGATGACTCGTGGAGGCGATTGACAGCTAGATGGGATTGAGGCTGTAACTGAAACAGAGAAGGTGAGCTCGACTGTCACAGAGAAGACGAAGAGTCTCAACTACCAGAGAGGCTGAGGAATCTCAGCATAACGCCCAGTGATGCTGAACGTGTGGGAAAAGACTACCAGAGAAGCTGAAGAGTTACCATGATGATTAGGTAGAGCACTTGAGAGGTGGAGGATATCGACGCGGTGTGAGCATGCAGAAGAATGGCGAATATTGCATGCACAAGATGCACATAAGCTATATATACACGGTACATAGAAGAGAAGGGTTGCTGTTCCCATTGTTGTTGGAGTTGTTGTTGTCGCTGTGTAGGAGAATTCAGGGGTGTGCAAGGAGGCAGAGCGCAGGAGCAGAAAATGCACAGTAGAGGAATGTTGCATTGAAAGGATATGGAGAAGAGAGCATAAAATGGACAAGAATAGAAAGTGCAAGGGGTGTGCAGAAGACACTAATGCAGATAGGGAAAAGTAGTGTAACAGAATAGCCACAAGGCTGGTAAGCCATTGAATAACTTTATTTCGCTGTAATGAGTTGTAGTAGCAAAGATTTATATTTCAGGGTGGTTGGGAGGTGCTCAAGAGGACTGTTTTCCTTAGAGGTTCAAGTGGGTGCTTGAACACAGGGAGTTGTAGCTTCCATCTAGTTGCAGCCAAAGAAATGAGGGTGGCAGGGTGGTGCAAGGGAGAACTCTTGTTCTCTGTTATACAGGTTGGTGCATGTATGATTGGAAGTTGGTGCTTCCATCCAGTTGGTGTTGGAAACACTCAGGGAGTTGGTGCTTCCTTCTAGTTGGTGCTAGAGAA
>ML789710.1:137117-158297 GCA_009831015.1 Picea engelmannii | reverse complement strand
GACAAAGCACATTGATGTTCAATATCACTTTGTGAGAGACATGATTGAAGAAAAGAAAGTATCACTGATGAAGGTGGACACTTTGAAGAATGTTGCAAATTCATTAACAAAATCTGTGAGCACTGAGAAGTTCTCTAGGTGTAGAGGATCCATGGGCATTGTTGACTATGTAACCCTGTAACGCCCTGTGTGCAAAGAAAACAACAAGTGGGAGAATGTTGGGTATGTTTTATATTCTTTGCATGAGTAGTAGTGTCTAAGCGCCTATGCCAAGTGCGCATTGGGGGTTAGAGGGGGGGTGCAGGGGGGTGGAGCCCCCCACGCGGGGGTTCGGGGGCAGCGCCCTGATTTTTTTTTTTCGGGCAGACATATTTTCATCGGGCCGAGCCGACATATTTTCGCCAGGCCGGCATATTACCGGGACGACATATTTCCGGGACAACATGATATTAGGTGGTTTTTCGGCACATGGTTTTTTTTGCCGATGGTTTTCTATTTTCGGTTAAGGAATTAGGGTTTTGGACTAATCCAGGTCATTGGGTTAGGGTTTTGGATGCCGCTGGCTCCTATATGTATATTGTATTGTAAACAGTGTAAAACAGTGTTATGAATATAATATATGCTGGTTTTCCCATTTTGGGTTTCCAGGTGGAAAATCTCTGTGTAATGTTTGTATTTGCCATTGTATCTTTTCTGTTCTTTTCTGAATATCAATTTGCAGTAGATATTGTACAAGGTTAGAATTTACAGTACTTACTTGGTCCAAGCAGAAGTTCGTTTCATCCACTGTAGCTCCCAGAATCACTGTTTTTAGCAAAGGGGGTCTTTTGGCTCCAAAGTCAATTTCCAAATCAACAATGGTGATAATGAGCTGCCAGCTTCTATTTATAGATTTTTTGGCCTCTTTTTTTCATTTTTGTGGCCTCCCTTATCAGTTTCTTTATACCAAAAACCATTTAGAGTGATTTAGAAGTTATATGGGAGGGATTTGATTGGATATGGGGACATTTTTTTTGAGTTTTGAGAAAATTTTGATGGTCCATAATTTTTTTTCCAAGAGTCAACTTGAGCATATAGGTTAGGTTACTACCCCAACTTTTGCGTCTCGTTGTCTTTTTCCTTTGCTATAAGATCGATCCCATCAGGTTGTGACACAAAACCATCATATCTGCTTTAGAAGTGTTACAACTTGGCGGTAGAGCTTACCAGAACATGGATTCCCTAGGTAGGTCCTAGTTGCATTATGGTGTCCATGCCATTTCTAAAACATTGTAGGCTCGGGAGTCCATATAGTCTTTCCTGAATATGAGTTTGAGCCTCATTTGCATGATTCTTCTTTGCTCTTTGTCTCACCCTCAGGACTCCAAAAAATAATGGGTCTCCTTTTAAGCCCTTTTCAGACCCTCTAAACATGAAAAGATTGTTGAGCGATCTTGTGGCCTTTCACTCTCGTTAAACTGAAATTTGAAGTCACGTCTGTCCGGTGGTAGTTTACCCCTTTTTTGGTCAGGATGGTCAACTGTACGAACAAAGGTATACTCTATGGAACTTTTGTTCTTTAGAAGAGTACTCTCAGGTATAATTTTATCCCTTTTTCGGGCCTGAGGGACTAAACTTATGAAAAAGAAACCCCCACGGAATCCATAGTTAAGCTCTTTTTAGACTCCCTAAAATTGAAAAGATCACCGAGTGATCTTATTCTTTCACACTTGTTAAATTGGTCCAGAAGAATATCCATGACAGAGTCCATAGTTAAGCTTTTTTCAAACTCCTTAAAAATGAAAAAATGGCCGAGTGATCTTGTCCTTGTCACACTCGTTAAAATGGTTTTGAATCGACGTCTAATCGGTGCTAGTTTACCCCTTTTTTGAATCGATTAGACTATCTTCAAAAAAGGCACCCCAATGGAATCTCCTTTTATGTTTTTCCAGACTCTCTAAATATGAAAAACCATCGAGCTTACCTTCTCTGGGCTCGTTAAACTTACATTGAAGGATGTTACCATTGTGTGTTTTATCAACTGCATTTGCATACCTTATCCACCAGCCTTGTGACAGTTTGCTTCTGCGTCTTAACACCTTTGGCCTCTAGAGGATTTTTCCCGAGTATCATTTTACTAGAACATCAGTCTTGTACTTGTGCCTTGAGCTTGTATGTTTGCAATCCTCATTCCTCCATTGTAACGTAATATTCCTTTATTCTTTTTCCAACATTATCGAAAAGAAAAAAAATAAAAATCAAATATACCCCAAAAAGAGGAAGGGAAAATTATTTTCTTTATTGGCAGCATAATGAGTCGCCCTTGGATAAAGCACATCTGTCTATTTGTTCATCAGACTATGGGATATAGTATGACCTTAGGAAGATTTTCTCGCTATATAGAGTTGTGTCCTCCACCGTTTGGTTATTCTTCCAAACATATGGAGAGTTTGCGTTGCCTCCTGCTTCGTAGACTTATGGTTAACATATATGTTGCCTGAGTCTTATCACTTGTCTTGCTATTGTCCAAGGGAAGTTTGTCACTAAGACTAAGTCGGCCCCTCTGTAATATGTCTCTTGTCCGCATACCTGGCCATACTGAATGTCCAATCAAGTCCTTGTTCGAAATCACTGAATCCTTCAGTCTGATCATCAAGATTATCAAGTCCATGACCAAAGATCCATCAAAGACCTCTAGGTAGTGCAGTTGTACACTCATATTACACTCCTACCCAATTTTTGAAGATTTTGAAGTTGTTGCTCAAGATCTGAAGATCTCATCTCTAGCCATCAGGCCGAATCAACTTCTGGAATATGGATACTCTATATGTATATCTTTCTGATTTCGAGATGTAGCTCTACTGGGTATTGTTCGCGGCTACTCTTTATAGTTATTTGACATGGATCTACAGTGTATTTGATCGGTATCCATGGTTCTATTTTTATCCCGAGCATTGGTATGCCCACCTCGGTGAGATATTTGTTGTTTTGCAGACGACACCTCCTGGTTCCTGATTCTTGGGCTCAATCGTTCGACACATCAGTAAAGATTGGTAATGTATTTCGGCTATCAGATGCTCTTATGACCTCACCCATTAGGGGGAATCTTTTATAACCCTAAATTGCACCACACATGCTTACCTGGCATCAGGCCAACTCACATCCTTTCTTTGCCAAAAAAATTGTTGAACAACTTTTTGAAAATCCTCTTGTGTAAAGGCCCATGTGCCCTAATCCATTACTATACGCGTGTACATGCTGGCTAGCCCAAAACAGCCCACATGTACCTACTAAAGCATGAAAAAAGGAAATTTGCCGACAGAACAAAAATCTATGGGTGAGTTAACTGAAACTCTCGGCCATGCATGGCTGGGGGTTCGTCCAAATACCTAGCTCCTTCTAGCCTATAAAAGAAGGGGTAGGGGTACCATTTGGTGGAGGAAAAATATAGCAAAGAAACTCTGCCCATTTATGTATTCCATTGTTCGAACCCTTTATCCTTTCCTAATGCCAAAGAAGATTTAAAGAAAAGCAGTTGAAGGAAAGAAGAAGAGGAGCCCAGGATCAGGTTCAAGGAGCAGTGGCCGGTCTCAACTTTTTGTAAGTTGACTCATTTTAAGTAATAAAGAGAATGCTTTTCCCATCCCAATTCATGAACTGTTTATGATATTGATTAGTTTATGTTTGATTTCTAACCCATTAGTATATTAGTAGCATGCATGCATAGTTGTTGCTTGTCTTGAATGCAGGTCAGCTTTGGAAGGAGTATAGCGAACAAGTGATCAAGCACAACGGAGGATCGACATCAAACACCGGTAACAAGGTAGGTTGATCTTTCCATGCATTGACTAAGAAAAGGGGATTTAAATATAGGGATGAAGGTAGAAAGTGATTTCTATTCGGTCATATCTGCATGCAAAGTATGAACTCTATTTGCTAGTCCGTAGGGTGTTTTTCCCAACAACATTTATGGAGGAGTGCTCTAATTAGGGCTTGTTCAAGGTAGAAGCCTATACATAGAAAATAATTTAAGTGGATAGAAGCATGGTTGGAATTGTGGGAACTCCCCTCCATGCTTAGTTTAACATATTTTGGAAGGAAGGAGTGAAGGGGCACTTATATGTCATTATCCAAATAATGAAAAGGAAAAAATCCTCCAACCAACACCTGAACTATCTTAACCCAACACAACTGCTATGTAGAAATCCTTCACATCTAGATTCATGTAGAAATCTCTCTGCCTTGTTGTTGTTGTTACCTATCTTGTTAAAAATATGAGACTATTAGGATTATAGTAAAATAATAGTCCATGTCAGAAAAAATCAATTACGAGTTTAGGGGTATTCAAAGATTATACTAGATGAGAATAAAGCTATGAGGAATGGCCAATCTGGATACCGATCCTTATTTCTTAAATGAGCAATGTATTAATGAAGAGATTTGTGTGCATTTAAAACTGTAAAATTCCCACTCAATTATTTTTGGTCTTTTTCTTGGTTTTACTGTGTTGGCCTTTCGTCAAACAATTTTCCACTGAAATGTTTATAGAGATTGTTATGAATTTACTCATTGCTGTAGCAATTTTATATGAATTCTTGAGTGTGGAATTTTGACAAACATTTGGACTGTAGGATATTTCACATTGATTGACTGCCCAGTTTGCAGTTATGGTAATTTAGATGGATTCTTGAAGTGTTTTAGATGGTTGCCATAGATTTCATGTTATCCCTCTGATAACATTGTGACTAGGAAAACCCTAGGAACAAAAGTTCAAATTCGAATATGCCCTAACTCAAATTTGTAGAATATGTAATTCAAACATGGTGTCGTAGATCGAATATATAGAATATATCATTCAAATGATGATGTATGTGTGCCCTAGACTTTTTAGAATGAAAATTTTGAAAAGGACAGAGTGAGGAAAATTTACCGGAATGGAAGTCATTATTGGTCTAGTTCGCTTCTCTGTCGCTCTTTGTCTCTGTGGCTCCTTGATGGGGTCACCGTGTCTCTTGCTGGGGTCTCTGTCTGCCTTTGTGGATCAGGATGAATGTGAATGGGGTGAGTTTAGGGATGAATGTGAATGGGGGCGAGTTTAGGGATGATTGTGAATGGGTTCGACCGAGTTCAGGGATGAATGCGAATGGGGTTGGCCGAGTTCGAACGAGATGACTGCGAATGGATTTAGGGGTAGGGTTCTATTCAACTGTGCAATCTGAATGGGGTTAGGCTGGTCAGGTAAAGTTCGACTGTGCAATGCAAATGGGGTTAGGCTAGTTGGGTTTTGTTCGACTGTTACATATATATGTTATATATGTAACATATATAACATATGTATGTAACATACATATGTTATATATGTTACATATATAACATATATATGTTATGGTTCGAATGTTACACATATATTTTATATATGTAACATATATAACATATATATGCTACATTTATAACATATATATGTTACATATATAACATATATATGTTATATATTTGTAACATATATATGTTATATATGTAAAATAGATATAACATATATATGTTTACCATATATAAAATATTTTCATTTTATAAATATTTTTTATATTTTATATAATATATATATTTTTATTTTATAAATATTTTTTATATTATATGTCATATTTTATATAATATGTTATATGAATATATTATATAATATATAGTTTTTGTTCATGATATCAACATGTGCCCTTGGTGCAAATCTTGGTGGTAGAAGAAAATATTCAAATGAGAACTTTGAAGAGTGAAGTGGGGAAATGTTCCATGTGAACATCACTTGGACATGGCCGGTTAGTCGATCCTAAGAGACGAGGAATCCTTGTATCAAGGGTGCACTCTACATGAACATCGAAAGAGAATTGGGTTAATATTCCTGAACCGGGACATGGTGGTGGACGACAATGTTAGGAAATGTGGAGATGTCATCGGGGGCTTGGGAAGAGTTATCTTTTCTTTTTAACGACTTTCCCACCCTGAAATCGGTTCAACCAAAAATAGGGTTCAACATATGGAAGAGCACCACATGTATTGYGGTGTTTGGTGACCCCTCATCAGCCATTGAAAATCTGGAGAACCGAGTACCATCCATGCCCAATTGTACTCATATYTGCCTCCTTGGATTTTTCAATGCCCACTAGGTTAGCGATCTTGATGAGAGAATATCTACCTTGGGATACTTGTTTTCTCTTGTCTTTGGACCAATTTGTTAGTGTTCTAAGAAGAAACAAGTTGTTATTCTCTTCTCCACTAACAACAACTATGCTAGTGAAGTTCATGTCAGGTGACGTAGGGGCATGTCCCCCAGGGCACGTCTTCTCTCACAGGACCTTCTTCTTCTCTGCCCAAAGAACTTGAAGGTTCTTCTATTTCCCTATCGGGAAATCTGCGCCCACAACAATCTTCTCTGAGGTCTCCTCTTTACTACCGGGAGATCAACTAAATCTCGCTATCTCACGAGTTCGGGACTTAAAACCTCCAACTCTTCCCTTCAGATCTGGCGATACCCGATATGGTGATACGGGTATAGCTCCTTCCTCATGCGACCGTGGGCTAGGCTTAAAGGTTAGCGCTTCTCGCAACCTCGTGACCTCGCAACCTCGCCGATTGAATTGTCGAGTTTTTGCCCTCCTATTCCACGAGTCCCCGAGGTGCATGGTCCCACCTTATGCTTTGCCACGCATCCACAAGAATCTCGGTTCCTCGACACTTCGCGACTCGGCATCCACACGAGCCTCATCTCCTTAGCACTTTGCGACTCGCGAATCCTTTGTGACACCTGTATTCCACTCGCGCTCCGCTATGGGCCACACTGCTCCAGCTGTCAGGATATCGCTATCTCGCAACCTCACGATCCCCGTGGCCAAACTCTCAGACCTTTTCTTGTGAGGTCCCGAGACATGATCCCTCGCTCAAATCCAACGATCCTCCTATGTTCCGGATCCAACGACTATCCTTCTCTCGCGACCTTGCGACCTCGTGACTTGGAGTACCTAATATTTGGACTTTCGACCTGCGAACTCCCGAGTTCGCGAGATCCCTCGATCTCTCGCCACCTGTCCTCCTCAGATGGACGGCTACGATCTTCTTGCTCCTTCGTCGCCTTGCATCCTCTTGCCTCGCGACTTTGAGTATCCAATATTTGGGCCTTTCCCCTGCGAACTCCCAAGTTCGCGAGATCACCAATCTTTGCCACCTGTCCTCCTGGGATGGACGAATACGATCCACTCACCACTTCACCACTCGCGAAGCTAAAGGGCTTCCCTTTCAGTCCTCCAATGTCCGAGTCTGCGAGATGAGGATCTCCTTACATGCATCCTCCACAACGAACGACCCTGATCTTGTAAGGATATCACGTCTCGTGATATCGCTGCTCGTTGTTGCACAACTTTCGGGGCTTCAACTCCTGAGTCCCCGATACACGATACCACGTGTAAATCCAACAGCTCTCGTGACTCCGAATCGATGGCCTTGCTCCTCCTGAGCTTCAATTCTTCAGAATCTTCTCTTCGTAACCTCCTTGCACCTCTGCAAGATCTAACGATCCTCGAAACTTCATGAAATCTCTTCAGAACATTTCGACCATTCATTCTTCCTTGGGTGATCCCCGGAAGGAAAAAGGGTATCTCTCCATGAGATTCCTTCGCCTTTTCGCCAACCTGCGATGCTTCTTCCCGACTTCACATCACACTGATCTACGCTGATCTTCAACAACTCAGAGGCCTATCCTTCCTGATCTTTTCTAAGTTACTTCAACCTCAATGAGTTTTTTGCATGCACTCCTAGCGGCAAGCCTACGAACACTTCAACTGTTCGAGCTTCCTTGACTCTGCGTATGCCCGTAGCAGTAGTCCTTCAATACTTCTGCTCAATTCACAACTGAGCCTTTCCTTAGCCTGCACACTCCTTGCACAACTTCAATAATCCACTCTCACTTCTGAGTATTTTGAGAACAAGAGTTTAACTCCCTGAGCCCTCCGTCAACGCACTCCTTGCGAACGACTTCAACTGCATTCCTTGCAGGAATCCTTTCTCAAAAGAGAAACAATTGTAGCTCACCTCACTTCCTCTCAGATTTCGATCATAACGCATGAAATCATACACACAGCATAATAACAGATGCATTAATAGGAAGTAATATTCATAAGCAGAGAATTCAACACCCATACACAGAGAATAACACGACAACCATGAATCTGAATCAACTTCTTCTATTAATTCAAGATCTGTACATGGGTGTTCTTATACAACTCTCTGCTATTATCCTATGCTTTAGACTCTTCTTTCTCTTATTGCTAATGTTACAATGATACAAATGAGGGTGCCTATATTCGGTTTTCCCTCTCAGACTCTAAACTATCAAATCTAGACTTAAAATCCTATCTACCAGCATTAACTAGATTAAATGCCTCCTATCTACTTCAGACAAGAGCGTATGGCTCGAGGTCTGATACAATATACAAAAGCTGCTTTTCATAAATGCATCATTTATACATTGGCACATCATCTTGGATGAAATTTCAAAAAGTTTCGACTGGACTTGTCTAGCTGTTCATTGTCTTTCATGCTGGCTCGCTTGTCGTGGGTGATTCTCCTGCATCATACTCCTCGGCTTGAAAACTTTCATGGGCTCCTGTCCATGAGCTCCTGCATAGTTTGTCCATGCTTTCGAATCACTACTTCAGTATCCTAGCTGGCATCTTCCACTAGATGGTTTTTCCATTTGACCAGATACTCGAAGTATTGCTTCTGCCTGGTCTTTTTGCTCACCCTCTTATCAAGTATACGCTCCATCTGTGGCTTTTCTGCAATCGGCATCTGCTTTTGCCACTGGATTTCTGGATTTTCATCATTTCTAGCTCCTACTTCCTCAACCTTATAAGGATATAAGTCTGAGACATTGAATGTCGGAGATATTCCGATCTCATCTGGCAACTCAATTTCATAAGCATTTTCTCCCAATTTCTTTAGGACTCTGCATGGCCCAATTTTCTTCATTTTCAGCTTGTTGTATGTTCCTCTCGAGAACCTTTCCTTTCTCAAATGTGGCAGAACTAGATCACCAACTTCGAACTGAAGTTGTCTCTGATGTTGATCCGCTCTACGCTTATATTCTTGGTTTGATTCCAGCAATCGCTTCTTCACCCTGCTGTGAAGTTCTTCCATCGCCTCTGCGAATTCTTCAGCGCTTGTGCTCTTAGTCATTATCTGTGTTGAGTCTCTCAGTTTAGATACTCCTCTTGGCTGCCTGCCATATACAATCTCAAATGGACTTTTTCCTGTTCTTCGGTTCACCGAGTTGTTGTATGCGAACTCTGCTTGTGGCAACACATTATCCCAACTGCTGTGGTGCTCTGTCACCAAGCTTCTTAATAAGTCTCCCAGACTTCTATTTACCACCTCTGTTTGCCCATCCATCTGAGGATGATAGGCAGAACTAAACATCAAGTTAGTTCCCATCTTCTTCCAGAGTGTCCTCTAGAAATGTTCCATGAATTTCATATCCCTGTCCGATACTATGCTTCTGGGTAACCCGTGAAGTCTAACGACCTCCTTGAAAAACAAATTTGCGATATGAGTCGCATCGCTGGTCTTCTGGCATGGAATAAAATGTGCCATTTTGGAAAACCTGTCAACCACCACAAAGATCGAATCATGTCCTCTTTGCGTCCTAGGTAATCCCAATACAAAATCCATGCTGATTTCTTCCCACGGCCTCTCGGGTATGGCTAATGATTGATAGAATCCCGCATTCTATTTCCTGCCCTTTGAATGCTGGAAAATGCTACATCTGTCGACAAACTTCTTGACTTCCAACTGCATTCCTGGCCAAAATTATTCTTCGCTCAACTTTGAAAATGTCTTGTCGTGACCAAAATTCCCTGCTAATCCACCACTGTGCTTCTCTTTTAGCAGATTCTCCCTCATGGAGCAATTTGGAATGCATAACTGATTTCCTCTGAACAATAGTCCATTTTGGATCATGTAATATATCCATGGGCTTCTATCTCTGAGAACTGGATTCTCAGCTGCTTCATATGCCTCTGCAAAATTTACATCACCTACATACATGTCGCTAAGATTTTCAAAACCCAATGTTTTGACTCAGAACTCCTGCAGCAACAAACATTTCCTGCTCAAAGCATCAGCCACTTTGTTAGCAGTACCTGAAATGTGTTTAATTACAAATGTAAAATTCTGCATATACTCTACCCATTTAGCATGTTTCTGATTCAAATTTTCTTGTTGAGTCACAAACTGCAATGCATGATTATCACTATATAGAACAAATTCTTTCGGAATCAAGTAATGCCTCCAGTTCTTCAACACCTGTATGATAGCATAAAATTCTTTGTCATACGTGGAGTTCTTTACTTTTGCCTCATCCAGCTTCTCACTGAAATATGCAATTGGTATGTCCTCCTGGCTCAAGACCGCTTCCATGGCAAAGCCACTTGCATCACATTTCACCTGGAACACCTTCGTAAAATCCGACAACACCAAAACCCGCTGTTCTGTGATCTTTCACTTCAACAGATTGAAGCTCTTTTCTGCCTCTTCAGTCCAATGAAAAGATTTATGTTTTTTCTTGACTGTGTCCATCATCGCTGCGCTAATTCCACTGAAATTCCTGATGAATTTTCGGTAGAAACTAGCCAGTCCATGAAAACTTCTCACCTCAAAAATATTTCTCGGTGATGGCCAATTTTTAATTATTTCCACTTTACTTGGATCCATATTTAATTCATTCACCGATATGACAAATCCCAAGTAAATGAGTTCAGTCTTCATAAATGAAGATTTCCTCATGTTGATCAACAACTTCTCTTGCTGTAGCTTCCTCATTACTGCAGCTAAATGCTTCAGATGTTCTTCTTTTGTTTTACTGAAAATCAATATGTCATCCAGATAAACAATGACAAACTTACCAATGAATTCCTTCAGCACTTCATTCATCAGCCTCATAAAGGTACTCGGTGCATTCATCAAGCCAAATGGCATGACTAGCCATTCATACAACCCTTCGTTGGTTTTGAAGGCTGTCTTCCACTCATCGCCTTCCCTCATGTGAATCTGATGGTATCCGCTTTTCAAATCAACGTTTGAAAAAAATTTGGCTCCACTTAAACAGTCCATCAAGTCATCCATCTGTGGCAATGGAAACCTATACCTGATGGTTATCTTGTTAATGGCTCTGGAATCAGTGAAAATTCTCCAACCTCCATCTTTCTTTGGACTCAGTACCGTTGGAACGACACATGGGCTTAAACTTTCCCTGATTAGTCCTTTATCCAATAGTTCCTGCACCTGCCTTTTGACCTCTTCGTTCTCCTGCGGCATCAACCTATATGCGGCCTTGTTCGGAAAACTGGATTCTGGTATGAGGTCTATATGATGACTCACACTCCTCATCGGCGGCAACGAATGAGGTAATTCATCTACCACAATGTCAGCAAACTCTTCCAGCAGTTCCTGAATTTCTTCTGGCAAGTCATCCACTCTTGTGCTGGTCAAGAAAATTTTCGGTTTCCTAACCACAAAGAATTGTGGATCTTCTTTCTTCTTTACTTCAGCCAGAAGTTCCTTCCCACTCATGAGAAGTATAGTATTTCTCAGTTCTGGTTTTACTTCCTTATCTTTAATTGGAAGTAGCATATGTGTTCTTCCATTCTTCTCCAAAGTATACATATTCATCTTCCCATCATGAATTACGTTCCTGTCATATTGCCATGGTCTGCCTAGAAATAAATGACATACATCCATAGGAATAACATCACAGAGTATTTTATCATTATATCCTCCTATCTTGATGTCAACTAAGCACTATTTGGTGACATTTACCTGATGTCCCTTCTGTAGCCATGAGACTTTGTATGGACTCGGGTGATCAGTTGTCTCCAACTCTAATTTCTCCACCATCTCGGTTGAAACGAGATTGTCTGTGCTTCCACTGTCCACAATAACCTTGCATTTCCTGTCTTTGGTCATGCATGTGGTTTTGAAAAGTTAGTTTCTCTGAGCCGTGTCCTCCACCTCCTTCTCGGGTGTTAAGAGAACCTTACGCATCATCAACAACCTTCCATCTTCTTCGTCTTCTGCTTCAGCATCTCGCCTCTGTGCCTCAGCGATGTGAGCTTCTCCTCCATCCTTCTTCCTATCTGGACAGTCAATTGTCTTGTGTCCATTCTTCCCACATGTGAAGCATGTGATGACTCCGCCTCTGCCTCTTCCTCTACTTCTGGTATGAGGAAATGTGTTATTATCAGCGTATCCTCCGCTCTGTTCTGTCTGCTGCCTTCGTTGTTCAGCGTGTTGTCCTCACTGTGAACTTACACCTCTTTCTATTCTAGTCTGAGGCTTCTTCCAGTCATCCTTGGATTTCTGAAACCTATCTTGGGCAATTGACTTACCTTTTGGTTGGCTCTTGCCTCGGCCTCGCTGTGCTGGCTTACGACTCAACTTCTCTTCAGCTTTCAACGCCATCTGATACGCATCCTCCACCATTTTGATGGTCGTCATACTTATCTCATCCTAGATATCATATCTCAAGCCATTCATATACCTGGCAACTTTTTCATCATCACTCTCCCGATGACCTGCTCTGATATTTAGCTTATAGAATTCCTCAGTATACTCCTTCACTGTCATCAACTTGTGTCTCAAGTTCTGCATTTTCCTGAACAATGTGATTTGATAATCCCTTGCGATGAATTTTTCCTTCATCTTCGCAATCATTCGATCCCATTTTTTAATCTTTTCCTTTCCTTTGGAACGTCTATCCGCTTGAAGCTCATCCCACGATAATGCTGCGTGTCCCTTCAATTTGGTAACAGCATGCCTAACCTTCTTATCCTCTTCGATATCCTCATAATCGAAGTAGGTGTAAAGAGGTCTAATCCAATCTAGAAGCCCTTCTGCATCCAGACTCCCTTCATAAGCTGGAATGTCCATCTTTGTCTTCGAACTCATCCGGGCGATAGCTTTAATTAATCGCTCATTGGCTGCATCTTCTGCTACAACTTCTCCTTGTTGTTCAACTTCATCTTCGTCTTTGGAGTCACTTAGATTTCCAGCATTGGCTGTGCGCCTCCGCGCTGCTTCCATATCTTCTAATCTAGCTCAGAGATCACGTATTTGCCTCTCCATTTCTGGATTTTGTGCTTGTCTCCCTCTTCCTCTCTGGTTCCCCCTATCCTCTGGATTGGGTGATTGTCTTTCTCTCCTCGGCGGCATGGTGAAATTTTCTCTTCTTCTCTGCTACAGAAAGCAAAGAGATTTTCTCGCTCTGATACCACTCTGACGCAGGGGCGCACCCCCCAGTGCACGTCCACTCTCACAGGACCTTCTTCTTCTCTGCCCGAAGAAGTCGAAGGTTCTTCTATTTCCCTATCGGGAAATCTGCACCCACAACAATCTTCTCCGAGGTCTCCTCTTTACTACCGGGAGATCAGCTAAATCTCGCTATTTCGCGAGTTCGAGACTTAAAACCTCCAACTCTTCCCTTCAGATCTAGCGATACCCAATCTGGTGATTTGGGTATAGCTCCTTCCTCATGCGACCGTGGGTTAGGCTTAAAGGTTAGCACTTCTTGAAACCTCGCGACCTCGCAACCTCGCCGATTGAATCGTCGATTTTTCACCCTCTTATTCCACGAGTCCCCGAGGTGCGCGGTCCCACCTTATGCTCTGCCACGCGTCCACAAGAATCTTAGTTCCTCGGCACTTCGCGACTTGGCGTCCACACAAGTCTCAGCTCCTCGGCACTTCGCGACTCACGAATCCTTTGTGCCACCTGTATTCCACTCGCGCTTTGATATGGCCCACACTGCTCCAGCTGTCGAGATATCGCTATCTCGCAACCTCGCGATCCTCGTGGCCAAACTCTTGGACCTTTTCTTGTGCGGTCTCGAGACACGATCCCTTGCTCAGATCCAAAGGTCCTCTTGTGTTCCAGATCCAACGGCTGTCCTTCTCTCGCCATCTCGTGACCTCGCGACTTGGAGTACCCGATATTTGGACTTTCGACCTACAAAATCCCGAGTTCGCGAGATCCCTCGATCTCTCGCCACCTGTCCTCCTCAGATGGATGGCTACTATCTTCTCGCTCCTTCGTCACCTCGCGTCCTTGCGCCTCGCGACTTTGAGTATCCAATATTTGGGCCTTTCCCCTGCGAACTCCCAAGTTCATGAGATCACCGATCTCTGCCACATGTCCTCTTGGGATGGATGGCTACGATCCACTCACCACTTCACCAATCGCGAAGCTAAAGGGCTTCCCTTTCGGTCCTCCAATGTCTGAGTCTGTGAGATGAGGATCTCCTTACACACGTCCTCCACAACGAACGGCTCTGATCTTGTGAGGATATCGCGTCTCACGATATCGCTACTCTTTGCTGCACAACTTTCGAGGATTCAACTCCCGAGTCCCCGATACACGATACCATGTGTAAATCCAATAGCTCCCGTGACTCCAAATCGACGGCCTTGCTCCTCCTGAGCTTCAAATTCTTTGGAATCTTCTCTCCGTAACCTCCTTGCACCTCTACAAGATCTAACGATCCTTGGAACTTCACGAAATCTCTTCGGAAGATTTCAACCATCCGTTCTTCCTTGGGTGATCCCCAGAAGGAAAAGGGTATCTCTCCATGAGATTCCTTCACCTTTTCACCAACCTGCGATGCTTCTTCCTGACTTCACGTCACACTGATCTATGCTGATCTTCAGTGACTCAGAGGCCTATCCTTCCTGATCTTTGCTAAGTTACTTCAACCTCAACAAGGTTCTTTGCACACACTCCTAGCGGCAAGCCTACGAACACTTCAACTGTTCGAGCTTCCTTGACTCTACATATGCCCATAGCAGTATTCCTTCAATACTTCTTCTCAGTTCACAACTAAGGCTTTCCTTAGCCTGCGCACTCCTTACATGGCTTCAACAATCCACTCTCACTTCTGAGTATTTTGAGAACAAGAGTTTAACTCCCTGAGCCCTCCGTCAACGCACTCCTTGCGGATGACTTCAATTGCACTCCTTGCAGGAATCCTTGCTCAAAAGAGAAACAATTGTAGCTCACCTCACTTCCTCTCAGATTTCGATCTTAACCCATGAAATCATACACACAACATAATAACAGATGCATTAACAGGAAGTAATATTCATAAGCAGAGCATTCAACACCCATACACAGAGAATAACAAGACAACCATGAATCTGAATCAACTTCTTCTATTAATTCAAGATCTGTACATGGGTGTTCTTCTACAACTCTCTGCTATTCTCCTATGCTTTAGACTCTTCTTTCTCTTGTTGCTAATGTTACAATGATACAAATGAGGGTGCCTATATTTGGTTTTCCCTCTCAGACTCTAAACTATCAAATCTAGACTTAAAATCCTATCTACCAGCATTAACTAGATTAAATGCCTCCTATCTACTTCAGACAAGAGCGTATGGCTCGAGGTCTGATACAATATACAAAAGGTGCTTTTCATAAATGCATCATTTATACATTGGCACATCATCTTGGATGAAATTTCAAAAATTTTTGGCTGGACTTGTCCAGTTGTTCATTATCTTTCATGCTGGCTCGCTTGTCGTAGGCGATGCTCCTACATCATCAGGAAGCATCTTCCTTGGATACAGATGATGCCTGATCAAATTGGTCTTCCTCCACAAACTCATTCCACCTTTGTGGCATTCAAAGTACCATTGATCTTATTCATAATCCAATGAATCATCAAAAGAAAAAGCACATGGATATTTGGATGCACTAAATTTGGCAACCTCATGCTCAAGGACATCTTGTGTGAATCTTTGTTCCTTTAGTAGATCAACAAGTAGATATCTTCACCAAATCTCTTCTAGATCCTGCCTAAACCCCTATAACTATAATTTTTAATACATGTACAACCACTATTACCGAGTAACCATCTAACCCCTAAGAACCTATGGCCGTTAACCCCTATAATCACTATAATTTATTTCCCCAAACGCATTTGACTCATAACCACTACAATTTTTAGAATCCCAAACCCCCAAACCCTTGAAAATTTAACCCTAATCTTTAACCCTTATAAGCCCAAACATGTACATTAACTAGTACATCTATTCATTATTAGTACTAGTCTATCACCTATGTTAACCATAATCACTTATAACCTCTATAATTTCTAACTTATAAACCCCAAATAGCTAAATCCTAACTTATTAACCCTAAACACCTAATACCTATATCTCACAAACATTAATCCTTATAATACTCAAACCATATAACCACTTTAATCCATAACACTGTAACCACTATAACACTATAACCCCTAATACAACATCTTGACATGAAGAGTACTGAAACAACATCAAAGCCTACCATAACATGGCCCTACAATCTTGAGAATACAAAGGTCATGGCTATGTCAATTGACATAGGTGAAAAGGAAGATGTGTCTAGTGACACCAAAATAACAGGAGAATCATTAGTAGAGAATTGTAAATTCATTGTATTAAGAAAACAATTAAGTAGAATGTGTTTGTTGACACAAAGACAAAAGAATCTATGTCAACCAACACATACTAGAGAAATCGGGAACCAAATGCAAAGAATGTTCAAACTAGCACAAGAGAGAATTTGTGTTGATTTCCATAGAACATGGAAGGCATGATACAAATAAGAAAACTCTAGAATTCACGTTGAACTACACATAATTGAACAATGAGTTGATAGATGCTAAAAGCTGTAACTAGGGATTCAACAAGGTGATCAATGAGAAACTTGGGAAGAATTAATTCTACATATTCAGAGGGCTATCATGACAATCAATTAGACTATTAATGACATCAATACCAAAAATTTATTGATACGATGAAACAAGGAGTATAGGTTATAAACATTATGATCTTAGACAAGGATGGAGCACAAAAATACATATGTAAATAGGAGATTCCTCTCTAACCAATATGTTATTGGATGATGGTTCCATAGTAAACAATATGATGAAGGATACATGGGGAAAGTTAGAGAAATCAAAATTGAGGCCACTAGAGTTGTTGGTTGACAATAAAATCCATCAATCGCTTCGACAAGGTGATCAATGAACATTTCATATTGAATTCATTCAATAGATTCCAAGGATCACTGCAACATTATCAATTGGACTATTAATGATTTCAATTCGATATGGAAATAGAAAATCTCACTCTACCCAATTTAATAATATTAGATGGTGATTATAGAATAATCATTATGATGGAGACAAAAATAATTAGAGAAATCAAAATTGTGACCACCATAGTTTTGATTAAGGATGATATATCCTACTAGAATAGACCCTTTGGAATATTTACAACATGAGTACACATATATGGAAAGGTATTTATGATAGATTTCATAGAAATTAAAACACATGGAAAATTAAGAACACGTATTGATGCCTTACTAGGAAGGTCACACCTAGAAGGAGAAATAGTCATTGATGATTAGTGAGCCAACACAATTTCATTAAAAAAAGGAGAATATTGAATAATTATTGATTTAATAAGTTGCAATAGTGAATGAGGAGTTGGATATTTCTAGTGAATCCTCTAGAAGCAGGCAAGATGAACTATATGAATGCAAAGGGAAAGGGTAGTATAACTAGAGGATTTATTAGAGGAAATAAATCATTTGATAATGGATCATTGTAGCATTGGAAGATGGATAATCTAATTTTTTGTTGCTATAATATAGAATAAAAACTAATAACTAAACCAAAAAGGAAGAATCCACTCAAGTGAATGATGAGAAGGAAAATTACCCATCACACTTGACCAATGTTACCACTAGTAAATGTAAAATTCAATGAAGGTATCCCATGACCATAATAACTAAGATGTTCTTAAATACAKGGAACGTATACCCACTCAAAAAATTAATGTAGAAATGAAGAATGAACCTCAACACATCATAATGGGAATTGAGTGGAGGATAGAATTGCTAGCCAAGCAATTAACATATTTAAGAATAGAAAGAATTATTTGCATGGTCCTATAAATATGGAAGCTAACTCGTTGTTCAATATGTGAGTGGGGGAAGTTATCCACCCCAAAATATGGAATCTAAGTCCAAGGCCCCGAGGGGACAAAGGTTGATTTCTAATTTGGTGGGAATATTCCATTCGAAAAATCATTTCCTTTCTTAGATGTTATGGTAGATAGTTGATGACATTAAGAAGAATAAAATACAAGGCAATATTGGAAGAGCTCAAGGAAATTTCAAGAATGCCTCAGCTTATCCCCTTAGTGAATAACAACTGACCAAACAATGAAAAATACTAAAGGTTGATGAGACATATAAAGTAAGTGGGGGGCCAAATAAAAGTTGGGTTCCATTGGCTTAAGACATGTGAGAATCCTACTATGATATTTTTCAAAGATATGACATCAAAGGAATTTGTGAAGCATATTAAGGCCCTTAAAATAAAAAAACAATAGAATCATTGACCATGGGAACATTGAAAAGGAGTTTGTTAATCATTACAAACAATTTTTTCAATCTCAAAGAATTATAACAAAGGAAAGAAAGTTGTATATATAAACTTGTGTTGATGTAGTCCCAAGAAAGTCGATGCAAAAGGAATAATGGGTATGTGATCAAAGGATTATAATGTTGGTTTAAATAATGACTACCCTCAAAGAGATGGTTGATGGTCAATTTCTCACATGAGACTACTTTCCACTCTAGTAGTCAAGGATTCCCTTTTTCACTAACCTTTTATGTGATGGTTATTGAAACCCTTAACTAGCGCATCCAAAAAAAATGTCTCGGTGGATTATCTAAGGCTTGCAAATGGAAAATTTGTATATGAATCCTTCCTTACTATCCTAGAAGAGAAACATTCACTAGACAATAACATGGTTTTCTTGCAATTTTTTTACAAATCCTTTGGATCAAAATTTCCTTGGGCCAAGAATTAATGTTACCATGATAGTTATTAAGAAACCCTAAGTTAATTAGTAGGATAGGAATGGACATACATACTATTAAAATAATTTATGTGCTCGTTTTCACCACAAGAAGTTAATGTTACCATCATAGTTAGTATTAAACCCTAAGTTGACTAGTAGGACAGGGATGGTACTATCCATTTTGAGGTTTGGCATAGAGATTGTTCTTATAGAATACACTACATTGCACCATAATATAATCCCTAAAATGATTGAAAACCATGTAACACCATTCAAATTAGACACAATATTCTTGCGACGAATTAGCTATACTATCGAGGAACTTTTTCCGTCGATAGTATAGCAAATTTTTCGCAAGAGTATTTACATTCGTCTCTCTTGCGATGATATCAAATGATGTTTGGATTCATTTCATATTTAGTTTATCAAATTGAAATCTCAATTTTATACTTTGCAAGCTATAAGCTGGAACTCCAGTCAAATACAAATATGAAACTTGGAATCATTAACATATCTACTAGAACATATGAAAAATAGGGTTTATGGTTTCCATGATGAATTGATGATGGAAGAAAGTGGGCGTGTTAGTCAAATTTGAGTTCAAAAACCCTCCCATATCGTTAAGGCATGCCAATAGTCTATCCAGGTCAAATTTCAACGCATACAGGTACAATTTGAAAACATTTCAACGTTGGCCCCATTCACATGTCACTATTGCCCACCTCTAGTATCTTGATGGTGTTGATTAAGAAATAAACGAAATAGAGGGATTTTTCATCAGAAATATGACACAGATACACTGCATATACATTAATGTAGAACTTGAAATCAAAATGAAGAAAGACTGACGAAATCCTAAAACTTGCGTCAACCAAATTGGGTACTTTGAAAGAAAATTAGGGTTTATGGTTTCCATGATGAATTGATGATGGAAGAAAGTGGGTGTGTGAGTGAAATTTGAGTCCATAAACCCTCCCATATCGTTAAGTCATGCCAATATTCTATCTAGGTCAAATTTCAATGCATACATATACAGTTTGAAAAAACTTCAATGTTGGCCCCATTCCCATGTCATTGTTGCGCACCTCTAGTATCTTGATGGTGTTGATTAAGAAATCAAATAAATAGATGGATTTTTCATAACAACTATGATGTAGATACATTGTATATACATTAATGTATAACCTGAAACAAAAATTAAGAAAGACCGACGAAAGCCTAAAACTTGCGTTAACCAAATTGGGTACTTTGAAAATAAATTAGGGTTTATGGTTTCCATGATGAATTGATGATGGAAGAAAGTGGGTGTGTCAGTCAAATTTGAGTCTAGAAACCCTACCATATATTTAATTCATGCAAATAGTCTATCCATGACAAATTTCAGTGCATACATAAAATGTTTGAAAAAATTTCAACGTTGGCCCCATTCGTAGGTCCATGTTGCTCGCCTCTAGTATCTTGATGGTGTTGATTAAGAAATAAATGAAATAGAAGGATTTTTCATCACACCGATGATGCAGATACATTCTATATACATTAATGTAGAACTTGAAAGAAAAATCAAGAAAGATCGATGAAAGCCTAAAACTTGTGTTAACCAAATTGGGTACTCTGAAAGAAAATTATGGTTTATGTTTTACATGATGAATTGATGATGGAATAAAGTGGGTGTGTCACTCAAATTTGAGTCCAAAAACCCTCCCATATCATTAATGCATTCCAATAGTCTGTCCATGACAAATTTCAGTGCACACAAAAACTATTTGAAAAAAATTCAAGGTTGGCCCCATTCGCAGGTCCCTGTTGTCGGTGTCTAGTCCTCGTGTAATTTTCATTTCTCGTTCATCGTTCCTCATTCCTTTACCATGGTGTAGTCCCCGAGATTAAATATTTTTGTACAAAATTACATACTAACCAAGATCCATTTCTCCATCCTCATCCGGCTACGAAAACAAATCTTGGATCATTTGATTTGTCCCATCATCTTCTTCCATGGGATCATTAACTTGATTTGTCCCATCATATTATTCCATGATATCCTCATTTTCTTGGTCATGATGATGTTCCTCATCTTTTACAACATCATTTATACTAATACTTGGTGCAATATTCTGCGAAAAGTTAGAGGGCAACTCTAACTTTATAATTACAAACAATCATGCAAAATTAGTGTATACTATAACAAAAATTCAAATAATACACACACACAGACACACACACACACACACACACACACACACACACA
>ML789710.1:97899-136919 GCA_009831015.1 Picea engelmannii | reverse complement strand
TATATATATATATATATATAATTTTATATAAAATTTGACAAAATAAAAAAAATTAATGAATATATAGCTAATTACGATGGGATGATATTCATTCGATCTGCCATCAATGTGACCATATTTCCTACAATGTTTTTTAGTTGTTGCTATTAAAATTATTACGGGACGTTTGAGGCAACATGTTTTACAAGGGAAATAACATCTACCATCACCCTTTTCACCCACTTTACTTTTTTTCCCACCTCTAACAACATTCTGCGACATTTTTCCACACAAAAATACCCTTTCGGAACCGTCGTTGTTATAGAAAGTTTGTCGCAACATCTTTAAATTGTCAAATATTTATAGTCCAATTTTAGGTCACTATCGTCGCAATTGTGACGATATTGACCTAAAAATATTTCTTTTTCCACCTATTTATTTCAGGTCATTTTAACAGTCAATTTTAAGGTTAGGTGAGGCGTCGCTCTTGCGACAAACAAAATACAGTTGTCTCTCTTGCGACAAACATTGACCATAATATTTTATCCCTCCTATAAGGACAACCTGTAGAGAAGATAATTAGGAGTGAAAGAGAACAACCTGTAGAGAAGATAATTAGGAGTGAAAGAGAACAACCTGTAGAGAAGATATTTTAGGTTTTTCAACTATTGTAATTTAGGTTTTTCATGGGATTAAGTGAAATGAAACTAACATTCAATGCAACAATTTAATATTAAATGTATCTAACTAAATAATATCTAGGAGAAAGTGGCAATGCAACCACTAGTAAGGAGAACAGACCACCATTGCCACCAAAAATGACCATGAATTGGACCCTCCAAAGGCTCGCTCAAAGTGAAATGAATTTATGTATTTGCAATTTTTTTTTATAAATATTTTATTCACCAAATTTCATCTCATTTTTTAAATATCTTTGCTAATAAAGGAAATATGGAGATTCCTTGTGCCTGTTCTGACACCTTGAAGGTACATGTTTTAGGGGATAGATAAAAGTTGCTTATATTTTGTCATCTTTGATGAATGACAGGTTTATGGGTGTCGAGTATTTTGTCATATTTTATCATAAACACGATTATACAAAACATGTGTTTTTTTGGCTCCACAGTATGCTCATAGGAAATGCATTGATCGTTGGTCCCATCAAAAAGGAGGAGATTCCAAATGTGAATTGTGCTGTCAGGTTTCATGAATTTTTATTTGGCCATGTTTTTATTCTTACTATCAATAATTTCATATATATATATTCTTACTATCATTATTATCCTCCACTAATATTCTAAACTAGAAATGCATTCATAATTATTTTTTCTGAATTGAAATGTTGTGGATTTGAAATCACAGGAATACAAGGCGAGAAGGGTTGATCGAATGCCAAGAGGATATCTAGACATCCAGGCGAGTTAGGTAAGTACCGAAATTCTAACTCTATCCATGCTTAGGACACCTATGTTTTGGCCCCTGTTCCCACTGATATAATGATAATAGGGAATAATTTAGACTTAAGCTCTTCACGCTATAGTTATATTCTCGAAAAGAAGTCCTTGAAATTTGAACAGGGATTCCGTTTATCTTGTTGATATTGACATCCTTTTTTTTGAGATGGTCAATGACAATTGTTAGTGTGACCTAGAAGGCAGATTGAAAACATTATGGGTTAAAAACATTTGATCAATGTACTGTCATATAAGTTGCATATCAATAAAAAATTAGTTGATTTACCAAAAGAATGAATTTATGTATTTGCAAATTGTTTTTTATAAATATTTTTATTCACCAAATTTCATCTCATTTTTTAAATATCTCTTCCTTTCATTAATAAAGGAAATACGAAGATTCCTTGTTCTTGTTATGACACCTTGAAGGTACAGGGTTTAGGGATAGGTAAAAGTGGTTTATATTTTGTCATATTTGATGAATGACAGGTTTATGGGTGTCGATTATTTTGTCATATTTTATCATAAACATGTTCATACAAAACATGTGTTTTATGGCTACATAGTATTCTCATAGGAAATGCATCGAGTGTTGGTCCCATAAAAAAGGAGGAGATTCCAAATGTGAATTGTGCTGTTAGGTTTCATGACTTTTTATTTGGCCATGTTTTTATTATTACTATCAACAATTTCATATATATATTCTTACTATCATTATTATCCTCCACTAATATTCTGAACTGGAAATGGATTCATAATTATTTTTTCTGAACTAAAATGTTGTGGATTTGAAATTGCAGGAATACAAGGCGAGAAGGGTTGGCCAAATGCCGAGAGGAGATCCAGACATCCAGACGAGTCAGGTAAGTACCAAAATTATGACTCTATCCATGCTTAGGCCACCTTGTTTTGGCCCCTGTTCCCATTGATATAACGATAATAGGGAATATTTTAGACTTAAGCTCTTCATGCTATAGTTATATTCTCGAAAGGAAGTCTTTGAAATTTATTGACTAGGATTACCATTGTTAATTTATGGAGAGATACTTATTTGTTTAATTAGAATTACCTATCAAATGGAGATATGTTTATTTTTTATATTTAGGTCACTTTGTCGAAGACAGGAATGGTTATAGTGAGTGTCTCTCTTGCGACGAAAACATAGATGAAAGTTTACTTCCATCGATAGAGCGATGAATACGAGGTGTATTTAGATCAAAATTGAAAAATTGAACTTTTTCTCTTAAAGTTTGCGACGAAATAATACTTTTGTCGCAAGTAGTCATCGCAATATTTTCAATATGTAGTAGTGTGGACTAGCTCCGGGTAGTCAATGATCAGTGAATATTACTCGATCAGTCTTAATTGTTGTCTTGTTTTTTTTATGGTTTTGTTATGATTATCTTGTCAAAACTGGATATCATGGGACTGGATCGATTTCCCAATGTGGCGGTCTAGCCATACCCCTCTGCTATATTAAAGAACGCAACTCTGGAACTCCTGGGCTGGTTTTTTTTTTGGCAGACCAGGGAGTTCCTCTTTTTGTACATTAGTCTTTTTTAGTAAACAGATGCTCACACTCACTTACAAAAAAAAAAAACATATCTTTAATCAAAACAATATTCATATATAGAATAATACTGAAACAAAGTGTAAAATAAAAATGAATCAATCTAATTGATTAATAGTAATCAATTAAATAAACTATAATTCATGTAACACATTATTTAGATAAGACTTTGATTTAAAAAATAAACACTTAGATACCATTAACAATGATGAATAATGATGCTTGTATTAATATTCAAAGACAAAATGATCTAGTATAAGTTTCAAAGAGAACACTTCTATAATAGTGCATATTTTCATTCTTATCCCATAAACTGAACCCCTTCTATCATATTTCTTTCTCTCTTTTTTATCAAAAGAGTTTAATTCAAAACTTAACTTCCTTCAATAACTAAAAGTAGTTATATATTTTAATTGTTTAGAATGGGAAATCATAAAAAATGTTTAATTCCCAAACCATATTAACAAAATACATAAAATGAAAAATAGTTTTCTTTTAACAACTAATTGTTCAAATTTTTGAAATTATGTCTGGAAAACTAATATTCCTTCTTGTATTCATCTAGGTCATTCTTTTAACACTTGTAAAAACAACAAAAAAAAAAATAAAAAAAAATAATAAACCATAAAAACAAAATTAGAGTTGGTATAGAATTTTAAATTTTGTAGCTACTCATTTATTTATGAAAATGAAAAAAAAAATGAAAAAATAAAGAAAATGTTTAAATCATACCATTGAAATAAAACACCTTAATCATTGAGAATTATGGGGTAAAGTATTAAATTCTAATTTAACGAAAATGTTGACCTTGGCGAGTTGATAGTAACTAATTCTCCTTTTTTTCCATGCTTGGGAACTGAAGCTTGTCTTTTTTTTTTCTTTTTTTTTTTTATGCTGGCGGAATCGGCAACTGGGTCGGTCTCGTACTCGCATGACACGGGGTCAATTCCGACCGCTACCACTATAACCTCCAGGTGCCATACGTATGCCCCTTCCGCAGGCACGGGTAAGTCGGGGGGATTTGAACTTGGAACCTCATCATACATAACACGCTATATCACGCCACTTGCCAATTGAGCTGCCCCCCGGGGGCTTGAAGCTTGTCTTCTTTGGCTTTCAACCAATTATTTGTTTTCTTCTCTAAGTAGTTGGTTTTCCAGCTCTAAATCAATTGTGTTTTTTTGTAGAACATGGACTATTGAATAATATTTATCTTTCCAAAAGGAAACTTCTCGATTTGGATCAATTTTAGCTTTTCCTTTCCCAGATTCGTCAACAACCGTTTTAGTAGGTTCCTCCATTATATGTGAAGAAATATTCTGTGGAGAAGAAACTTCATGATTTTTAATTAATTCCTCATCTTCAATTTGAAAAGGAGAACTGGCATTAGAAGTCCTCCTAGATTTTTTTTAGAGCATTATTGAAACCTTTCTTCCTTGATGTTTGTTCATAAAATTGACTAACTTCATAGATTCATCATTCTTTTCAAAAACAAGAGGATTTTCCTTTTTACCACATTCAGATGCAAGAGAGGAAAGCATATTTTGTTTGCATTCTTCAGAAGAAACCTGGATTTTTTCTCTTAAAACAATTGACTCTAGTTTGAGGTTCAACTTTAAATATTGATTGCGTGTAACCCTCGCAATATTTTGCTGAGAAACAAAAACCTGTGGGTGAGAAAGGACATTATCCTCTACAGGATTCAAGGTTTCAAACTCTAACTCAGAGTTGTGAGTCTGTAAATTAGACTCAAGGTTATATTGAAAATGATTTCTCTTAATAAATTCCTCCCAAGGATCATTATTATGTTTTAACTGAGACTCAATCAAAATTTTAACTAAACCATGATGGAAAATATTTATTTCTAAACTAAGATGTTTCCTCTGGTAAAAATGAGCCATTTTCGAAAGGATTTTGAGAAAGAAGACCAACATATTTAAATCATAACCCATACAAGCCATCAACAGATGAAAGTGGTATATAACGAAAATACTATATCGACCTTCACAAGTGATAAAACCTTTGATAATTCCTAAAATAAAACACCATTTTTCTTTCAGTAGGGAAATATGCATACCTTTGTAATCGTATTTTCGCTCAGGAGAAACTAAGATTTCTGACCAGGGGATTTCTTTTACTCTTTTGGTCTTGGACCAAAATTCCCACTTTATCAAAAACTTGGCCACTCTAGATATCATTTACTCATTTATTTGTAAATCAATATCTCCATCCTTGGTGAATTCACCATTAAAACTCAATGCAAAAGCTTTAGTAACCTGTGAATTATAGCCATTAAACATTTGCAAGAAATCTAACCAGCCAACTTTTTGAAATGTCAGATAATAGTCTTTGTTACCTTCAATAAGTTCACTGCTAGGTTCAATTCTGGATATCCTACCCATTCTGAAAGTTTACTACATCTCGGAAAAACTCTCATGAAAAGGTGAAAAACTCTAACCCATAGGTAAATAAAATATTTGACTCTCGAGGTAAAAAAAATCGAAATAACGCAAACCCTTCGACAGAGTAATCCTATAATGACTTGAGATGGGTAATCAATTTGTAGTAATGGCGAGGTAGACAAGTGAAAAATGTGGAGGGATATTAACATATCTTGGAAAATATCACCCTTTTGCATAAGGTATAAAAAATCATAAGACTGTAGCAATAAATTAAATTCATTGAAATTCATGATGACAATATAAAGACTCGATTAATCACCTTTTGTTTTGATTTTTGGATTAACATATTAACCCCATTTATGGTAATGAAAACCTTGATTAAATATTTGAAAGAACCTAAGTTTTCATAGATATAGTTAAAGGTCAATAGAATTTTGAAATTTTCATGCTCGTAGATATTTTCAAAAGAAAAGTCTTAGAGAAGCAATATAATCATGAATTTAGGACCTTTTTCAAATACTATAGCTCAGGTATAAATTGTCAAAAATAATGTAGATGAGAAAAATAATCAAGGATATGTTGATTAATAATGTTTAATGACTTGGAAATCAAAATCCCTGATCAAAACATTTATGAGATGAAAAAAAACCATGAAGAAGATATCATTAAAATCTAGATGAAGCTTCATAGGACCTGGGAGCATGATCAACAAAATTTTCAAAAACTAAAAATAATAATCAAGTGAAAACATGATGTTTTTTCGAAAATTTTAAAAGTGTTTTTCTTTTCAAAATAAAAATGAATGAAGGGTACCAAATTTATTTATATCACATGAAAAAATTGGGAGGTTGTTGTCTGCTACAACAAATGGTGACACATTGCTGAAACTAATTATCTCTATATATAAGTAAAAAAAAAATATATCAAATCATAGGAAATAAGAAAAAATTATTAATGTAGATAAATTAGTTTTATGACTAGTTGTTAAAGATTAAGAAATAAAATAGTACTAATACTCTTTCACTCTATCTCATTGGAGGGGATAAAGGGAATTTATTTAATTTTATAGCTGGGAAAGGAAGATTTTGATTGGACTAATAAGTAAAGTTCATTCATCATGTTAGAATTGAAAAGTTTAACTCAATGTACCCGATATTGCTTCGCTGTCAACAGGCATGTTCAGTACCTCGACAAAGTTTCTTAATATCATATAGGCCTTGACCGACTGCAAGCATGCCTATTTAGTACCCCGACATGTTATCATATACTTTCCACATCCTCATTGTTTTTTTTATATATATTTCAACCTTCATCTTTAGTAAATGAATTAGTGATTGCATTTGAGCAATGACGAAAATACAGAAGGTGTGATATAGAGAGTTACTTATATATCTCTGTGCATGAAATAAAACTAAATTGTTTGTATTATGATATGTTATTTCCCAACCAATTATTTTATTTTAGGGGAGAAAATTACTCCAAATAGACTTTGTTGTAGAGTATTTTCCTTGTTTATATTGATTTAAAAACATAAACTAGTCATAAGATTTATCTTTTGAAACTTAAGGAATTTTCCCATTTCAAACAATCTAAATTAATCTTTCTCTGTACTAAAATGGATTTCAAAGACAACTAATAAACATGTGTATTCATTTGTTATATGAGATCATATATCAAAACATAAACAAAAAGTGGTATGAGAGGAAGAAAATAAACAAACTTCAAAAGATATAAATTCAAACTAAAATATCAAAACAAACCAAAATATTTACAATTATCTACATGGATTGAAGTGTTTTTTTTTAAGACAAATATTTTTTGGGAATTAACACATTTACAGGAAAATATTCTTCTATACCTTCAAGAGTTTGTAGAATAAAGATAGATGGGCCAACGGTTTTAGCAACCTGAAAAGGACCTAACCACAACTTTTGAAATTTCGTATGTTTAGCTTTTTCCTCATGGGATTTGTCCCATTTCAGTACTAAGTCACCAACCTCAAATTTTTTGTCACCTCCAAATCTATTATCAAAATTTTTCTTAATAATCATTTGATGATCAAAAAAATTATTCTTATCCTTATCCCTCACTTCCTCTAGTTTGAAAATCTGATTTGTACGATATTGTAGACTAGAGCAAGGTTGTTCCTCAATGGACTGTACTAAATCCAGGGATGGCATGCAAATTTTTGGTGGAAGAATAACTTCCTTCCCATAAACTAAAAAGTAAGGGTAAGTACCCAATGATTCTTTATAAGTAATTCGATCTTCCCACAATGTGTAAATTAATGTTTTGTGCCAATTTTTGTGGTTATCACTGATAGTTTTCTTGATAATTTTCAAAAGATTTTTGTTTGTTGATTCTGCTAAACCAATACCCCGAGGATAATAATTAGCACAATGTTTTATTCTAATTCCTTTTTGAAGTGAATATTTTTTAAGTGAAAAATAAGAAAAATAACTTGTATTATCAAAAACTAATGCGCATGGGAGACCAAATCTTGTAATAATAAACTGATCTAAGAATGAAATTACATGATCAATTGTAACTGATTTCAATGGAATGGCCTCCACCCATTTTGTAAAATAATCGGCAACAATAATAATATACCTACGCTTCTTGGGAAAGTTAGGGACAATTTCACTGATGATATCGAGTGCCCATTGTTCAAATGGTTGTTCAATGATCATAGGATGCAAAGGTAATGCTGGTTTATTTTCTCGTCTGGCTGAAATTTGACAGATTTTACATTTTCAAACATATGCATGAGAGTCTTTAAACAAGGTCGGTCAATAATGTTATGCATGTAAGATCTTGTGAGTGGTTGTATCACCTCAGAAATGACCACCTCCAGGTCCATCATGTAAGTGAAATAAAACTTTATCAACCTCTTGTTTTTCTAAACATCTAAGTAACATTGAATCATAATTATTTTTGAAAATAACACTATTGATGAGATAATATTGTGTGTCTTTCATTCTTAAAGCGCGTTTCTTTTTAAAATCCAAATGAAAAGGTGCAATACCATGAGTTATATAATAAATTAAATCTGAATATTGTGAATCTGGAATATCAGGAATAACACATACATGTTGTATAGTCTCAGTGTCATTTTCATTATCTGCATTTTTAGATGTAATATATGTAAATCCTAAAGTTGTACAATATCTACTGCAAACAAATATTCAGAAAAGAACAGAAAAGATACAATGGAAAATACAGACATTACACAGAGATTTTTCCCTTGGAAACCCAAACTGGGAAAACCAACATATTCTATATTCATTCATTGTTACATTGTTTATAATACAATATACATATAGGAGACAACATCATCCAAAACCCTAACCCAATGACCTGGATTAGTCCAAAACCCTAATTCCTTAACCGGAAATAGAAAACCATCGGAAAAAACCATTTTCCATAAAACCACCTAAATACATGAAACATTTCCCGAGGTAGGTGTCATGTTTCCCGAGGCAAAAAGAATATAACACATACCCAAAATTCTCCCACTTGTTGTTTTCTTTGCATACAGAAGGTTACAGGGTTACATAATAAAAAATCCAGGGCAACAATGCCCATGGATCCTCTACACCAAGAGAACTTCTCAGTGCTCACAGATTTTGTTAACGAGTCTGCAACATTCTTCAAAGTGTCCACCTTCATCAGTGATACTTTATTTTCTTCAATCACATCTCCCACAAAGTGATATTGAACATCAATGTGATTTGTCTTTGAATGATAAGAAGGGTTCTTTGCCAGAAAAATTGCACTCTGACTTTCACACTCTATCCTTACATCTTGTTGTACCAACCTAATACTTGAACACAATCTTTGTAACCATACTGCTTCCTTACATGCATGATTGGCTGCCATGTATTCAGATTTTGTAGTTGAAAGTGCCACTACAGCCTGTCTTTTTGTCATCCAACTTATTGCTCCTCCAAACAGGTTAAACACATACCCACTTGTAGATCTCCTACAATCCAAATCTCCAGCCCAGTCTGCATCCACAAAGCCATGTATATCGATCACTTTGTCCAATCTCGTTCTTCCTTCGTAGCACAATCCATAGCTAGAAGTGCCACACAAATACCTGAAAACCCTTTTTATTGTTGTCTAATGCTCCTTCCCTGGTTTTGACATATACCTTCTCAAAACTCCCATTGCATGTGCAATGTCCGGTCTAGTACAGACCATTGCATACATCAAACTGCCAACTTCATTCACATATGGAACATGAAACATGTCCTCCTCTTCTTCATGTGTCTTGGGACACTGATCCGTAGATAAATTTACACCAACAGGAATAGGAACCTTGACCAGTTTACATTCCTGCATATTAAACCTCTGCAATATTGTCTCGACATATTTTCTCTCATTTAACTAGAGTTTCCTCCTTTTTCGATCTCTTTTAATTTCCATGCCCAAAATGAAATTTGAAGCATCAAGATCCTTCATGTCGAATTTAGAGGACAACTGAGTTTTCACATCTTGGATAATCTCCTTGTTGTTTCTTATTAGCAACATGTCATCCACATACAAGACCAAATAAATCAAATGATCATCAATTAATTTAGAATACACACAATGATCCTCTTTGCTTCTTGTGAAGCCAAGTCCCAACATATAAGTATCCAATTTTTGATACCACATCCTTGGTGATTGTTTTAAACCATACAGGGATGTTTTCAACTTGCATACCAACTCCTTCTTTACTTTCACAACATAACCTTCTGGTTGCTTCATAAATATTTCTTCTTCCAGATCCCCATGCAAGAATGTTGTCTTCACATCCATCTGTTCTACTTCAAAATCAAATGCAACAACAACAAATAACAGAAATATTATAGAGGTTAACTTGGCAACATGAGAAAATATCTCACCAAAATCAATTCCCTCAACCTAGGAATAACCCTTTGCTACTAACCGAGCTTTGTATTTCTCCACTTTTCCTTTTTCATTCAGCTTCTTTTTAAATACCCATTTGCTTCCAATGGGATTTCTTCTAGTTGGCAACTCCACTAGATCCCAAGCCTCATTTTTATCCAGAGATGCCATTTCTTCTTCCATGGCCCTTTTCCAGAGATTTCCATCCACTGAATCCATTGCCTCCCTGACAGTTCTAGGATCATCATCAATAATAAACAAAGCAAAATTTGAACAAAAATTAGATGGACTATACCTTTCCGGTAGCCTTCTTTCTCAATCCGATCTCCTCAAGACTAGAGTATGAGGATCTTCTTCTTCTGATTCATGTTCTTCTATAGAGTCCGATTCATCATCCTTTAAATCAAAATCTATCTTCTCTGGTTCTTCCTTACTTGGTAGGAATTCCTAGTTAATAACATCCTTCATTTCTCTGAATACCACATCTCGGCTATACACTACCTTCGTAGTTTCTAGGTTCCAAAGCTTATAACCTTTGAGACCATCTTTATATCCAATAAAGATACATTTTTCAGCCTTCTTATCTAACTTACTCATGTTTTCCTTTGGAACATGAACATATGCATCGCAACCAAATACCTTAATATGTGTGAGAGAAGGTTCCTTACTAGTCCATACCTCTTGTGGAGTCTTGTCACCCAATGTTGATGAGGGTAATTTGTTGACTAGATATCATGCAGTACCCACTGCCTCTACCCAGAATTCTTGCCCTAACCTGACACCACAGAGCATGCACCTTGCTTTTTCCATCAACGTCCTATTCATCCTTTCTGCAACTCCATTCTGTTGAGGTGTATATGGAGTAGTCTTCTACCTTTCTATACCACACTTCTTACAGAATTATTCAAATTCATTCCCGCAGAACTCTCCGCCATTATCTGTCCTCAACACCTTAATTATTTTCTTTGTTTGATTCTCAACAAGATCCTTAAACTCTTTAAACCTATCAAAGACTTTAGATTTATTCCTAAGGAAATATATCCAAGTTTTCCTCGTGAAGTCTTCTATAAATGAGACATAGTACAAATATTTTCCCAATGATGGGACCGACACAGGTCCAAAAACATCACTGTGAACTAGTTGTAAAATTCCTTCTAACCTTGTTGCACCAGAGGGGGATCTTACCCGATTATGCTTCCCATATAGACAATGTTCATAGAAATCAAAATCTAGAGAGTAGTTAGACATACCTTCAACCATACCTTTATCGTCTAGTAGTCGAAGACCCTTCTCTCTGATATGCCCTAGTCTTTGATGCCACAACATAACCTTTTTTCCAGAGACTGTAGGAGTTATTTATTCTTCAACTCCAATATCAGGAACAATGGAGCTATTACACCCATCACTAATAGTACTTCCTAGCAGCTTATATAGAGTTCCAAACTGAAATCCCTTCATCAACACCATTGCTCCTCGAACCATCTTGCAAGTTCCCTTTTCAAAAATTGTTTTTACCCCTGCATCTTCCATTTTTCTTACAAAAACCAAATTTATGGCCATACCTAGGATGTGTAGAACACTAGGGAGTGTTCTAATCCTTCCATCTATGAGCCTCAACTTGACCCTTCCTCTTCCTATTATTCTTGTTGGCGAATCATTACCTAAGAAAACATTACCTCCATCATACTTTTCATATTCGCAAAACCACTTCCTGTGGGGATTCATATGAAAGGATGCACCAGAGTCAATCAACCATGCCTCATGATCTACATGTGTGCTTGAAGAGGCCAAGTACACATCCCCTCCTTCTTCCTTGGAGGTATTTTCTTCTGTAGAAGAATATTCTTCAGATCCCTTCTTTTTCTCAACTTTGGATCTACACTGATTCTTGTAGTGCCCTTCTTTTCCACACCTCCAACATACCCTTACAAACTTTCCAGGAGACTTAGATATACCCTTAGACTTAGATATCTCACTTGAGAAATTAGATCTATTTCTTTCCTGGGAACTTCCTCTTGCAAATAATGCATCTGTGTTATGTCCTTCAATATTCTTTTGTCTCATCTCCTCCGACAACAAGGATGAGACCACTTCTTCAAAATTCAAAGAAGTTGTATTACTACCTATGGCCACAACCAAAATATCCCACAAGTATGGTAAAGAACACAACAAACTGATACATTTATCTTCATATGATATTTTAATCTCAATAGATACTAACTGACTTACAACAGTATTGAAGGCGTTCAAATTCTATGCCACCGAGTCTCCATCTCTCATCCTCAAGTTATACAACTTCTTTCTCAGGAATAGTTTATTTACTAGGGACTTAGACTGATACAAATTCCCCAACTTTTCCCATAAATCCTTGGTTGTAGCTTCCTCTGACACATTTAGTAATACTGAATCAGAGAGACACAGTCGGATTGTGCTCTTTGCCTTCTGATCCATATTTTTCCAGTCATCTACAGAAGATCCTGTAGGTGCAGTACCTAGATCTACCGTGATCCACTAATCTCTATCCACCAAAAGATCTTCCATATTGATCTTCCACATCTCAAAGATTTTCCCATTAAACTTCTCGATCTCCATCTTTGAATTGCTTTCCATTTCTTTTCACCTAAAAAACAATATTGCAGATCTCCCACTGTAACAAGGCTTATCACATTCCCAAGCCAAACACTTGACCACAAATGCGTCCTCCTGAAGCCAATAAAGATCTGATACCAAATGTAAATCCTAACCTTGTACAATATCTATTGCAAATAGATATTCAGAAAAGAACAAAAAAGATACAATGGCAAATACAAACATTACACAGAGATTTTTCCCCTAGAAACCCAAACTGGGAAAACCAACATATTCTATATTCATTCATTGTGTTACATTGTTTACAATACAATATACATATAGGAGCCAGCGACATCCAAAAACCTAACCCAATGACCTGGATTAGTCCAAAACCCTAATTCCTTAACTGGAAATAGAAAACCATCGGCAAAAACCATGTGCCAAAAAATCACCTAAATACATGACATGTTTCCCGAGGTAGTTGTCACGTTTCCCGAGGACGAATTTTTTTTGCATGTTTTATCTCTAAATCATATTCTTGTAATGAAGTTACCCAATTTTCTATATTTTCTCCTAAATCTTTTTGAATAAGTAGGCTTCTAGCTGAGGGGTGTGGAACTATTACTTTGGTGTGAGATTTGATGAGGAAAGGTTTGAAATGTTTGATGGATTTGAAAATTGCATAAGCTAGTTTTTCAACATCAGTATAATTTAATTCTTCTCCTTGTAATGCTAAGCTTTCAAAAGAAATTGGTACCTCTATATTTTGATCATTTTTCTACGATAACATAGATGCATAAGATCGTTCAGAGGCAAATGTATAAAGAACAAATTAGTTATTGTAATTAGGAGAGAGTAAATAAGGAACTTGAATGATTTATTTCCTTAAAGAATTGAAAGATTCTTTTTCAATTGTATTCTACTTGAAAATAGTGTCTTTTTTGATAATATGTTGCAGGGGTAAGACTATTTATGTGAAATTGGGGATAAAACGCTTCACAAAATTAATTTGTCCAAGAAAAGACAGCATAAATTTTTTATTATGATGAAAAGGAATTTCTGATATGTTCTTAACTCTAGAAGGATCAATTGAAACACCTTGTTTGCAAACTATAAATCCCAAAAGTTTACCTTCTTGAAGGGAAAAAAAATATTTTTTAGGATTTAAAGAAATTCCATACTTACGCCATCGTCCAAAATTTTTCTTAAGATGAAAAATATGATCTGAATGATTCTTGGAATAAATTGTTATGTCATCTAGGTAAATAACAACAAATATATTGATTAAGCCTCGAAAAGTAATATTCATAGCTCATTGAAAGGTTAAGCCTATGTTGACTAAACCAAAAGGCATCTTTTTATAAGCGTAAATACCCCATTTAGTTCTAAAAGTAGTTTTGAGTCTATCATTAGGGTGTACTAAGAATTTAATATATCCATAAAATACATCTAAAAATGACATCATTTTAGAACCTGAGACTGCTTTAAGAATCTGTTCCATAGGAGGTAATGGAAAGTTATATTTTTTTAGAAGCTCTATTTAAGTTTATGAAATCGATACAATTTTTGACGCTCTGTTCTTTTTTCTTACCGGAACAAGATTTGATACCCATTTGGAATGTCTCACTGGAAAGATGATGTTTTCTTTCAACAATTTATTAAGTTCATTTTTAATTTGAGATTCCATATTTGGATGAATTTTCCTTAACTTTTTTTGTACTGGTTTTTCTTCCAAAAGAATAGGAATGGTGTGTTTAATTGCAGATGTATCAAAATTTTCCAGGTCATCACATGACCATGCAAAAACATCCTTATATTTCTTAAGAACTTTTATGAAAAATGTTCTTTCAAAAGGAGAACAACCTAATCCAAGATTGACATTTTGAGGACTTTGTTCTATTCCCATATTAATGAGTTCAATATTCATGGTAGAGCTATTTGTTTTACAATTTATGGGTTTCTTAAATATGTCTTTTAAATCATAAAAATCTTCTAATTTTACAAGAAATTTAGGAATGATGTTTTCAGATTTGATTTTATCATTAGAAGGAGATCTGTTTAACTCATGATCATGTGATTCTTCATTAATGATATCATTTTCATATGTTCCCTCTGAAGAGAGAAAATTGATTATATCAACACCATCATTAAAGACACACCAATTGATTATGTTATTAGGAACAAAAGGTCTAAAAATCAATTCAACAAAGAATCTACCCAGAGAGAAATCTTATGGAGGAATAATTCTAGAAGCTACGTTTTCTAATAGATCTGCGCTATCATTTTGCATTCTAGATATATAAAAAATATTAAATGAATAAAATTTGCTACTAATATCTTGAGCCAATTGTTGATAATGTTTCAATTGATTAGAAAGACAATGAATTTTGTTTTTTACCTGTTTAACGATGATCTTTGAATCACCGAATATGAACATTTCCTACACATTCATGTTGATATATTTCTTTAGACCCTGTATTAACGCTTCATATTCGACGGTGTTGTTAGTGAACTGGAATACTAGTATGTAGGTTAGCATATTTTTTTCACCATCGAGGTTGATTAAAATACAACCTGCACCAGCTCTATCATTAGATTTAGATCCATCAAAATATAATTTCCAATAATTTACAAAACTATTAACAAAATTATCTACAAAATTAATACAACGGGAAAAATCTGTTTGGAATAAATTTTTAATCTCTGAGATTTTAACCATGGGTTGAAAAGGATAAATCTGAGCATTAAAATTTTTAGAAAAAGAGTCAGCAGAATAATTCCCAACAATGTTATTAGAAAAATCCATGGGTTCATTTTCTCGATCTAAATCAGTCACATTATGCTTCATATTTTTTTTCCTATTAACACAAATTTGATTAGGTTTCCCATTATATGGAAGCCAAAGGTAATACCAATCAGTTGAGAAATATCCATTCAGTTTTTCAAACCAATATCGACTTAATATTAATTCGTAAGCATCTGGAATATCAACAATGATAATATCTATTATTTGAAAAAAATTAGAATTAGATGATAATCTGATAAGTACATCCTTCAATTCTCCCAAGACTTTTACCCTTTTTCTATCTAATTTTACAGTTTGAATAGTTGATTTTTGTGCTTGTGCATTGATTTTAAGGAAAATTGAATAAGACATTATATTCGAAGATGCACCAGAATCAACTAAACAAATATGTACATTTTTATTAAAAATTTCAAAAATGAGAAGAAAAGGAGGAGTATGTGACCTTGATCTATCACTTATAAGGATTGAATCAATTTCTACATCGAAAGATAAGGTTTGAACTATTGAAATTTTTTCTTTATTTGTCACTGTAGTAGATGGTGGAATTGTCTTATCCGAAACTCCTAAGGCCCTTAGTAAACTATTCTTTTGAGATTTCAGTTTACTTAGTTCATAAAGGGAAATGTTTTCCCTAGCATTTTTCATATCTTCTATAATATCATAATTGTTTTTTTCAGCAATAACAAGGATTCTTGAAGATGACTTGTTTTCTACAGGCTTTGTATTTGAAGTATTTGCTGGTGGAGAAGATTTAGAAGTTGAAGATATAATTTTACTTCTTGTTTGAGCATCAAGAGATTCTTCTGTATCATCTTCATAAAAAATTCCATTAATATCCCAAAATAAATTAGTATCTTGAACTTCCTCATTATCCTCTCCTTCTTCCTCCTCAACATTAACTCCTTCTGAAGTTTTTCCATTTGGTGGAATATGTGGATTCTTCTTGAAAAAAAGCTTGAATGATTTATTTGAAACTTCAACTATTTTTCCTTTAACATCAACTATTTCATATGCTAATGTTTTCATGAATTTTTGTAAACTGTCCATATCAAAAGCATATTTATCTTTCTTTTCTTCTTTGATAATTATTTTTTGGGTTGTTTGAGAATATCTTGAATCTTCACTTGGATATTTACTGGCAATACTATATATTTTCTTTTCTACATCCAAATCTTTATGCATTGCTTTAGTCAAAGTATTCTTATTTTCATGTTTAACAAACATATCAATGGAAACTGGTAAAGCAGAGGGATAAAGGTCAATGTGAATGTCTAAACCAGGTTTGGATGTCTCAAGCATTTTATTGAGAATTTTAAGGAATCTTTGATTAAAATATTTGATTTTCTCTTTAGGACCCATTTTAATTTTAGATAATTCTACTAACAAAGTGGATGAATATTTATCATCTATGAACTTTTTAATGAATAAATCCTCAAAGGTATCCCAATCTGTAATAGAATTATCATGTAATGAGAAATACCAAGTAGAGGCTTCTCCTTCAAAAGTATATGGAAAATTCTACATACAATGTCTTCATGTTCAACGTCTCTCAGATTAATATCTAACATAAATTTATTGATATGATCGTTAGGAGTTTCTTTTGATTCGGGATTAGATTTTGGTAACCATTTATCTGGATTTTTAGGTAATTCATGTTGATTTCCTAGAACATTAACAGATCCTAGATTTCTCCATGGTGTTCTCGGTACTCTGACCATAGTATTTGGTTTACGAGGAGGATATGGAGGGGGATATGGAAGAGAACACATATGCAAAGGTGTATGCAAAGGAGGAGTAGAAGGAGGATTTTTTCCAACAATTTTAACAATGGTTTTTCTAATTTGGATGGGTCCTTGAAAATGAATAGGTTCAATACCTAATCTTTGTGTCTACGCTCTAGTAAGAACACCTAACTCTTGGATAATAGAATCTATAGAATCAGAGGATCCTTGAGAATTTTCTCCTTGATTTATAAGATCTTGTATTCAATGTCTTATTTGTTGGAATTTTGGTGAACTACGAAAAATGGAAGAAATATCACTTATAGTTCTTTGAATTGGAGATTTTGACAGTGCAACAAAAAATATATATTGTGGGCGAAGATGATCTACTTGAATGGTCTTTAGTTTTGTTTGTTGTTTCAACCATTCATTATCATATGGCCCTCCTTCTAGCGCCAAAATTTTGATATTCAAATATGACAATATTCAACATTCATGAATTCGCTGGGTCAAGATTTCGATTAGACCCTTTTCCATTGTAAATGGCGATTCCGATTGGTTTAGGTCGAGTTACCTTTAATTGTCCTGAACTACAAAAAACAAAAAATCTAAGAGAAATCTATACACTTGCTAACTGATTGAAAATCTTTTATTCTCTATCAAATAATGAACAAAATTATAAACATGTACAGATTTAAAAAAATCTATAAGGAAAGACTAATTTTAATTATCATAAAAGTTATTCCTATGAAAGGAGATTTTGTTTTCTCTTTTTAAGAATAAGAAGTATTTGAAATGAGAATGAAAACTGAATAAAGTCTAATTTAGCAAATAAAACTAATCTATTGCCCTGGTATAATTCTAATAGTATATGAATTGAGTAAGATAAGAAATATTCAAAAAGATATAGATCTTCAGAACACATGCCCGAGTATAACAACAATGTGTGAATTAATAGATTTGTCTTAGTAATTAGCACATATATTTAATCCAAACATTATTCATATACAAAATAATACTGAAACAATGTGTAAAATAAAAATGAATCAATCTAATTCATTAACAATAATCAATTAAATCAACTATAATTCCAGTAACACATTATTCAGATAAGACTTTGATTTAAAAAATAAACACTCAGATACCAGTTACAATATTGAATATTGATGCTTGTATTAATATTCAAAGCCAAAATGATCTAGTATAAGTTTTAAAGACAATACTTCTACAATAGTGCATAAGTTTCATTCGTATCCCATAAACTCAACCCCTTCTATCATCTTTCTTTATCTCTTTTATATTAAAAGAGTTTAATTCAAAACTTAACTTCCTTCAATAACTAAAAATAGTTATCTATTTTAATTGTTTATAATGGGAAATTATAAAAAATGTTTAATTCCCAAACCATATTAACAAAATACATAAAATGAAAATTAGTTTTCTTTTAACAACTAACTGTTCATTTGGTCCCCGAGGTGTAGGACAGTTGGTGACGGAGTGTGTTGTTAAGCCACTCCGTGATGTTAAAGTCACCGGTTCGAAACCTGCGAGGACAAAAAATCCAACCATGTTAAGGGTTGGTGTGGCTCAGGTCGGGTGCGATCCCCGGGTGATTTTGATGGCTTAGATGCCCTTGAGTCGCGGTTTCTCAAGCCACAGGTTAATCGCGTAGCCAACAGGTCTCGCACAAATTAACAAACAAAAAAAAACAACAACTAACTGTTCATTTTTTTTGAAATTGTGCCTAGAAAACTAATATTCCAAATTCTGGTATTCATCCAAGTCATTCTTTTAACACCTGTAAAAACAACAAAAAAATAAATAAAAAATATTAATAAACCGTAAAAACAAAATTAGAGTTGCATAATTTTAAATTCTGTAGATACTCATATATTTATGAAAATTGAACAAAAACAATGAAAATAAAGAAAATTTTTAACTCATACCATTGAAATAAAACACCATAATCATTGAGAATTATGGGGTAAAGTATTAAATTACGATTTAATGAAAATGTTAACCCCTGGCTAGTTTATAGTAACTGATTCTCCTTTTTTGTCATGCTTGGGAGCTAAAGATTGTCTTCTTTGGCTTTCAACCAATGATTTGTTTTCTTCTCTAAGTAGTTGGTTTTCCATCTCTAAATCAATTATATTTTCTTGTAGAATAGGGAATACTGAATAATATTTATCTTTCCAAAAGGAAACTTCCATATTGGGATCATTTTCAGCTTTTCCTTTCTTGGATTCTTCAACAACCTTTTCAACATGTTCCTCCATTGTATGCGAAGAAATGTTGTGGGGAGAAGAAACTTCTTGATTTTTAACTAATTCCTCATCTTCGATTTGAACAGGAGAACTGACATTACAAGTCTTCCTAGATTTGTTTCAGAGCATTCTAGAAATCTTTCTTCCTTGACATTTGTTCATAAAATTGACTAACTTCTTAGAATCATCATTCTTTTCAAAAACAAGAGGATTTTCTTTTTTACCACATTTAGATGCAAGAGAGGAAACCAAAGTCTACTTGGATGCTTCAGAAGAAACCTGGAGTTTTTCACTTAAAAAAATTGAATCTGGTTTGATATTCAACCTTAAAGATTGAATTCATGTAACCCTCACAACATTTTGCTGATAAATGAAAACATGTGGGTGAGAAAGGACATTATCCTCTACAAGATTCAAGGTTTCAAACTCTAACTCAGATTTGTGAGTCTTTAAATTTGACTCAAGGTTATCTTGAAAATGATTTCTCTTAATAAATTCCTCCCAAGAATCGTTATTCTATTTTAACTTACACTCAATCAAAATTTTAACTAAACCATGGTGGAAAATATTTCTTTATGAACTAAGATGTTTCCTTTTGTAAAAATGAGCCATTTTCGAAAGGCTTTTGAGAAAGAAAACTGACATATTTAACTCATAACCCATAAAAATCATCAACAACTAGAAGTGGTATAAAAAGCAAAAGCTATATCGAGCTTTGCAGGGGATAAAACCTTTGATAATTCCTAAAATAAAAAGTCATTTTTATTTCACTAGGGAGATAGGCATACCTTTATAATAATATTTTCACTTAGGAGAAACTAAGATTTTTGACCATGGGATTTCTTTTACTATTTTGGTTTTGGACCAACATTCCCCCTTTAACGACAACTTGGTCATTCTCGATATCATTTCTTGATTTATCTGTAACTCAATATCTCTAACCTTGGCACATTCACCATTAAAACTCAATGCAAAATCTTTAGTAACCTGTGAATTATATCCATTAAACATCCGCAAGAGATCTAACTAGCCAATGTTTTGAAATGTCGGATACTATTCTTCATTAGCTTCAATAAGTTTGTTGCTATGTTCGATTCTAGATATCATACCCATACTAAAATTTTACTATGACTCATAAAAGCTCTCATGAAAAGGTAAAAAATCCTCACTCATAGGTAAATAAAACCTTTGACTCTCGGGGTAAAAAAATTGAAATAACTCAAACCCTTCGACAGAGTAATCCTATCATGACTTGAGATGGTTAATCAATTTGTAGTAATGGTGAGGCTGACAAGTACAAAATGTGGAGGGAGGTTAACATATCTTTGAAAATATCACCCATTCACACGAGGTATGAAAAATCATAAGACTGTAGCAATAAATTAAAGTCATTAAAATTTATGATGACAAGATAAAGGCTTGATTAATCACCTTTTGTTTCGAGTTTTGGATTAACATATTAACCCCATTTATGGTAATGACAACCTTGATTAAATTTTCGAAAAGATAACCTAAGTTTTTATAGATATAGTTAAAGGTCAATAAAATTTTGAAATTTTCAGTCTTAAATATTTAAAAAAAAAAAGTTCTAGAGAAGCAATATAATCATGAATTTGGGACCTTTTTCAAATACTGTAACTCAGGTATAAATTGTCAAAAATAATGTAAATTAGAAAAATAATCAAGGATATGTTTATCAATAACTTTTAATGACTTGGAAATCAAAATCCACGATCAAAACGTTTATAGGATGAAAACAAACCATGAAGAATATTTCATTAAAATCTAGATGAAGCTTTAGAGGACTTGGGAGCATGATCAACAAAATTTTCAAAAACTAAAAATAATAATCAAGTGAAAACATGAAGATTTAAAAAAAAAATTAAAATCTTTTTCTTTTCAAAATAAAAAAGAATGAAGGGTCCCAAATTTATTTATATCACATGAAAAATTTGGGAGGTTGTTGTCTTTTACAACAATCCTGTAAAAACTTAATACCAAATATCATATCACTGTGCCTACAAAAATGTTTTCGTTCTTATGCTCCATATCTCATATCCCATACCATTATGACCATTGAACACTGGTACTCGCTTCATACTACACTCCATGATCTACCTTCCAGTGGTTAAACTGTTTCTTGAAGGAACCTTCTCTTATACTAACTATTGGAATACTGAGAGGGAAGGGGGGGGGGGGGATCAATATGAGCATTTTCTACCACTTTTAGCCACAATATATATTTTTTCACTTTAACAACAATGGTCAACAATGTATCATCAATGTATCATCTATGTTTGCATTCAATATATCATGAGCATATAATCATAAGAAACACCGCATCAACAACAACACATCAAATACAAAGTACACCAACATTTACGTGGAAACCAAAATGGGATAAAACCATGGAATTATTTATTATATATGTCAACAATTCATTCATAGGAAGCACCAAATTCCAAATTTTCCATCTACAAATGAAAGGAGGCTCCAACCCCCTATTCTCAGGATCCATCCTGAAGGAAGTTGCAACTCCCTGAATTCTCTGGCTCCAACCAGAAGGAGGCTACAACCCCCTAATTCTCAGGATACAAAATGAAGGAGGATACAACCCCCTAATTCTCAGGCTACAACCTGAAGGAAGAAACAACTCCCTGATTCTCCAGCTCCAATCGGAAGGGGGATACAACACCATTTCCTTTCCTGGTCCAACCACCCTGAAATATAAGTGTATACCAAACCATCACTACCACATTCACTTCCAATGATTTATCAATCAACCTATAATTAACCTATCACTGTATCTAACTAGTCACATCAACCTATCCAACATGTCAATATCACCAATATTCAACCATATCTTCCCACATGCATCATACACCAAAGACACCTCTCAACTAGTTGTCCAACATCACCAATACATGCCTCTACCAAGAATATACATAGATCACCAACATACCACCACAATATATGTGTCTCAACCAAGTACCAACATGTATCATTCATCAACCTGTGCCACGACCTATACCATCAACCATGTACCATAAAAAGAGAATAAACCATGAACTAGACATGTATCATCAACATCTGTACCATACCATGTGTCAACCATGAACATCAACCATGTACATCAATACCACACCATGTACCAATCATATACCATATCATGCCATACATTGTATACCAATAAACCAAGAAATGCACCAACAATGTATCTCAAGAAGTAGACCTCAAAAAACATGTACCATGCATCCATTGATGTTCCTCAATTCATATACCAAAACATACAAACACATGCCTCTAGCATGATCCTCAATATCACCAAGATGCAACCTCATAACACAATATACTAAGCCTCAAGTATGCACCATAACACATAAGCAAATCATACATCAATATAGCCAATAATGATTCTAATCAATGTATCATAACATCACCAATATGTATCATATCACATACTATCATCACCATGCATGTACCATAAAACCATAACCATAACCCTTAAAACTTACCTTTGATCTTGTAGCTCACCTGTTGTACTATAAATTGACCTATAACTTATTCCACAGTCCTTAGTAACTAGGTACCAACATCTCTTCTCATCGTTTCACAAGATTTTCATAGATCCACGACTTCCTTTACCACTACCCACATATATCCACTCTTTTATCCACTGAATCTTGTGTACATCCGCACCCTTCTGAACTGCAATTCACGGATTCCTTAGAAACTAGGGTTACTCGTAGTTTCTGCAACTTTGATACTTTCACCTTCTACCTTCCTTTGTAAATTTAGAATTAACGTCAAATTTAACCTCATACTTTCTAATAAAAAGATAAACCATAAAATTCACAAGATAGATATTCAATGTAAGCGTGTGTATACTTATGAGATACTCCTTGAGGTTTTTTTATGCTTTTTCATAGTAACTTCTCTCCTTACTTTATGGATTTTTTGTTGCAACCACTTTACCCTTTGACTAAGACTTGTAACCAACTAGGGGATTATTGACCACTCTTTGGGTCTTACAAATTTACAAGGCCATATCTCCCTAACCGTGAGAAACCACGTGGTGTACCACATAGCACTGAAAACTTCACAACAAGGAATATTCATCTATGAGTTACTTACCTGCAATTTAATTGTCCTTCATGTTCATATTATTCAACCAAATTTGGGTCCCATAACTACACCTCAGGGAGTACATGTATACTACATCAAATGCACCCAACTAATAGATCATTAATATCGATCATATAAATGTCAATCAATTGTCCAACAATCGTATCCACATATCTAGACCTCTCCAAGGGTTGACATCAATCTCTAAGGGTTGATATCAATGAAAACCAACTGCCCAACATTCGATATGGACTATTATGCCATCTAGTTCATCTTTGTGTTCCTTAAAGTGAGAATCCCACTACAATTTGGTGGAAGGACACTTTGGCATGGAGAATACAGTGGAATTACTACAAAAAATTTTCTTTTGGCCAAAGCTTCAACAAGATGTCATTAAGTATATCAAATCCTACATTACATGCTCAATTTCCAATCCAGCCATTAAAACAAATGAATGTACACCCCTCTACCTACTCCCTATAGTCCCTCGAACCCATATCGATGGACTACATGTCAGGTATCCCCTTAACTAAGAATGGCAATGACTATGTATTCATGGTTGTGGATCGATTCTCTAATATGCCATTCTTACAACTTGCAAGAAGAGTATCACAGCCAAGGAAACTGCCAAGATATTCTTCGAGTGAGTGAGGATACACTTTGGACTACCACAAACCATCATAGCATATCGAGACAATGGGTTATTGAGTACATTTTGGCCCAGCCTTTGGTCACTACTAGACACCAAGCTCACCAAATCCACCACCATCCATCCCCAAACTAATGGAAAGATAAAGGTCATCAATAGGATGATCATGCATATATTGTGCATGTACAACTATAAGAATTCATCCAAATGAGATGAGAGCCTTTCTTATTTTCAACATAGCTACAACTGATCCCTCCATATCTCAACCAACCAAAACCCTTTTCAATTGGGCCTGAGATTTAAACCATTAGGCTCCATTGATGTAGCACTGAACCTTGCATCTACACATTCATAATCTTCCTATGCTCAATATGAGGTAGAAAAGACACCAAATTCATTGAACTAATCCAACACATCTTCCAACAAGTCCATGATATTTAAAAAAAATCCAATTCTAAGTACAAGTAGCGCCATAATCAACACTGAGTTCCACACATGTTTCAGGTGGGAGACAAGGTTTGGTTGCATTTCCATAAAAAAATGCCTACATGCCCCCATCAGAAGTTGTTTCCACTTCAATATGGACCTTACACCATCAAAAAGGTTGTGGATGACAATGGTTTTGATTTAAGTATTCCCCCCTTCCTTGGATCACACCCAGTATTCATTGTGGACCTCCTTCAACCATATTTTCCTCCACTACTGGAAACTTGAGAAGTGGAAAAGAAACTGAAACCTATAGATATCAACCCTAACTGCATGGAACATGAAACTGTTAGCACTAGAAGTCAGCTATGGATTGCGTCGAAGGTAATACCAATACCCATCATAATGTTTTGTGTCACGAGTTGGTTTTCAAAGAGGTCAAATGGGCACAGACTCAAGATGATATCATTTTAACTCGGGAAAATGGACTAGCATGCATAAGCAATGAGTTATGGAATAAAATTCAGTCAGTAAGTTAGAGTAAGGGTCAGTAGTAGGAAGACTTTGGTGAGAAGATGTAGGGGCATGCTATGAACATCAGGTCTTTCGGCAGCCTAAGGAAGAAAAACTCAAACAAAAGATCTTCTTGGGTTCCAATTTTAGTGAAACTGAAAGAAATCATGACAACATTACAATCGAACATCCATCATAACACAATCACAACAATTCATGCGAATCAGTCATCCATGAACTCTCTCAGTATCAGAGGAAACTAATATGGATGAAGAAAGTTGACTTATATTAATCAAGAAATCTCAGATCACAATACTTAACCAGAGAACCAGAAGCTTCACTAAAACTTTACAATACGGGAGCTTAGCTCTACCATCGACCATAATTTTTTTATCAAAACTGAGTATTTATACTCAGAACAGCTTGCCACCATCGGGAGCATGACCTAGCCACTACAATCAAATATTTGCATTTGCATCTTCCTTGGTTACTATGTACATGCATTCTGTGTCAAACACAAGTTCAGATTAGTATGGGCTTTGCAGGAAAGTCTGCTGATAGGGGAAATTTGGACTGACAGTCTGCTTCCACACCAGTTTTTCCATGCTTTCTATTTATGTGGTGAAACAAGGTTTCAACCACCTTCCCTAATTTCATTAACTTCTTTCATCAAGATCGGGAAAAAACTTGACACTCCTGAATGTTCCAGGCGAGCTCACGACTCCTTCGAGTCAATTCTGGCGCCTCGAGGCCACAAAGATAGTTCTCTATGACCAACTCGGGAATTTCATCCTTTGGTGTGGCTCCTTTCCATCACCCCATACGAACACGGCCCGTGAACTTGTGTTTATCCGCATGAAATCTCGGGATTTCTCATTTTTGTAGTTTCCACTCCCCTTGATTTCAAAATTCCGATGCTCGAAACGCGAAACGACCCATCAGGATCAACGGTCGGATTTTCCTTGAATATGACGACCATGATTAACATCGACATTTTAGAACTTGGGGCTTCGTGGTTTTCTCCATGCTAGAAACCCCTAAACATGAAATCACAACTTCTCTTATATGCTGCCACGTGCTCCCCTAGTTGGACGGCTCGGATCATTTCACAACTTTGCGTTTCGTGAGTTTGCATGACTTTGCCCTTTTACCTTTCTAACTTATGAAATCATGACTATGTTGATCTTGCACCACGTGTAATTCTAAAATGAATGGCTCTAATTATTTCACGATTTCACATTTCGGGAGTTCTCATGACTTTGCCCTTTGACTACTCCATTCTGCGAGTCAGCGAAATGCTTAATTTTGAGCCATGTGTCCGTCCTAGGATCAACGGCTAGGACTGGCTCACGATTTCATAACTCTGATGCTATACTTCATGGAACTCTATGATCCTGATCACTCGATGGCCATCGATCCAATCTGTTTGATGGACCTCTGTCATTGAAAGTCGATTATGCTCGCTCGCTTGATTTAAATCCATACTAGCCCGCTCTAATTGTTGCGCTTATGCTTAGGGTTGTGGCTTCTATGAAAAATTACCTGGATGAATGATTGAGGGCTCGGGAAAACAAATGATCAATGAAAGAGGTCAAGAGAGAAGTGAAGTGATCAGTTTTAGAGAAAACAGGTCAATCAAATGAACGAAGGAAGATAGAAGTAAATCTATAAACCGAGAAGAAAAACTTACAATCGAGTCTGCAAAGGAGGAGAGATAGGCAAATAATACAGACTTAGATAGAAACCAAAAACCCTTAAGGTTTGACAAGTTTATGTGATAACATTAGGCTCCATGGGGGATAGAGTCCTCCCTGTGAGGCTCTAAGAACACTTTCCGCGGCTTCAGTGCCTTAGTGTTGGGTTGTGGAGTCTTCTTATTAAAAACAAAACACAATAAACATAAAACATGAACGATATTTACAATGGTGGGATACCGACTATGACTTTAAACAAAAAACTTTTTCAGGAAGTGGCCATTTACTGAGCCACAAAAAGATTCATCACCCTCTAGATTTTGCAACCTGTAGGTATTATTTGAAAGTGCTTCAGAAATATTGAAGGGTTCGAACCAAAGGGTTTCAATTTTACCATGCTTTCCCTTGTCTTGTCTGAGTGCATCCCATTTGAGCACTAGATCCCCCAACTGGAAATCATCCTTACTGCTTTTATTTTCAAATGACTTCTTGATATTCTGCTGATGGTCATGTACCCTGTCCAACAACTTCTCTCTGGATTCGTGCACTTTTTCCAGTTGTAATATTCTCCTAACCATGTCATCAGGTTCTCCCTAGTAGTCTTGGAATACTTTTTCCACTGACAAGGCTGATGTAGGAGCATCGCTATCATATTAAAAGGAAGAAGATGTGGAATCATAATTGACACCTCAACACATTGAAGGAGCCAAAATTTGACCTTAATTATCTCGGTAGTGGTGTGAAGATATTTTTGATTTGATCGTTAATTAATTAGTTGTCTGTAAAGTCGGGCCACCGTTTGAAAAGACGAAACCATTGTAAATCCTTTACACGACTGCAATGTATTACAGGTGTGGGATATCAGCCCTGATTAGTCATTAGGTTTCATTTATTGAGTAGGTAACCACTTGAACAGAATGTAATAGTATTTATTTAGGAGGATGAAGAGCGAAGAAGCACTAGGTCCTTAGACAAGTTTTCATTGTAATAGTTGTGAAGTAGATAGCCACGGTAATTTATGTCTTCTTCTGAAATGAATAGAACAGAGGAAATTGACCCAAATACATAGTGTTGATATTGTTTACAGTTTGACTGTGTTGTTATGTGTTTGTGAATGTATGATTTTCATAGTGAGTGAATGAATGGATAATTGAATGATTTCAATTGTTTCTCTTATGTAAGATTATGCAAGGAGTGAATGCAGAGCGCACAGAGTGTGTGTGAAGAAGTTTTTTTCGACTTAAATCTCAAAAGAGATAACGAGGAAATTATGTATGCAGAGTGTGCATATTGAGTGCAAGGAGTGAGTATAGAAACAAAGTTGTGTTAAAGTTTGAAAGCTTAGGAGGTTGAGTGCAGAGTATGCCAGGAGGGCGTCATAAAGTCTTTTGAAAAATACATAGAGTGAAAGTGTGTGCTAAGGGGAGATATTTAAATTTCATTTTACAAAAGTTCAAGAGGAATAGTGGTTTTAAGTCTCAAGAGGAAACACTTAGAAAAATTTCTAAGTTTCAAAGACTTGATGTCTTCAAAGGTGAAGCGTAGAAATTGAAAGTTCGAAGGAAGAACGAGTACAAAGGATTGAGCGGGAGAAATCCTTTAGACAAGAAGTTTGAAGACTGGATAAGTTCGAGGGTCAAGATTGATTCAGAAAGAGCCAAAATATTTCAAGCCGTTAGATCACGTAGAATTAACACACTAGTTAATTGCAAGGAGTCATCAGAATTTCATAGAACCAAAATATTTGGAAGAAGCAGAGTGAAATTCATGAAATCACAAAACACGAAATCGTTAAATCACGAGGACCATTCGTTGAAAGGAGACACACAACAAGAGATTAATGTTTCGTTGAATTGCAGAGTGAAAAGGTCAAAGGGTGGGGTCGTGAGAATTCACGAAATCCAAAATCGCGAAATGATTGTGACCGTTCATTTAAGGTAGGACATGTGGTGACAGATCTGTGTTTCTCTAATTCGTGACTTGGGAAGTTCGAGGTAGAAGTTGCGAAAACTTGTGAAATGAAAAATCACGACTTGATCACAACCATTGGTTGGAGAGATGTTGGTGACTGTTGATCTGATCCAAAAATTTCACAATTTTGTGTATCGAGAGAATGAAGGTGAATCGCATCGAGAGTTTCGATAAGTGAAATCCTAACGCGCTCGGAACGATTTATCCCCAGGTCATAGAGAAGGGTCATATGGTTGAAGTTAAGGGAGGATCTAGCACAAACTAAGCCCTTTTCACAGTTTCAGGACTCGAGAGTTCAAAGGACAGAGAGTTGGTTGACTCGTATAGACAATATGCAAAATCGCGACACACTTTTTCGGATAAGTGTGTGGTCACATGGAGGAGACTTGCATTTTAGCTCTTGTACATGCAAGTGGAGGTTTGCAAAGACCTGTGGATTGTTCCTTAGAGGTTCCAATAGGGAATCAAAGACTATTTAAATTTATTATTGAGAATATCCTAAGACCAGGAGGTTGTGCAGCCCTTGGAATGAAGGGGGTTCTGCACCATGTGGTATCAGAGCCTAAAAAAGATTTGAAGTTGAATTCAGTGTGTTAGGAACACTTGAAGCGATGCTACCAAGGATACGCATAGGACCACCTATGGAAAACCATGTTGTAGGAAGAGAAATGAGAGAACTTCGTGCAAGGTTGGAAGCGATGGAAGCAATTCAAAGGAGAACACATGCCGCTGAAGATGTCAGTGATGCAGAAAGTGAAGAAATATAAGTTGAAGAAGTTATAGGGGAATATGCGGCTGAAGAACGCTTATTGAAGGCTGTTGTGAAGTTGGGAACTAGAGAGAAAGTAGAATTCCCAATGTATAAAGGTAACTTGGATGCTGAAGAGTTATTGGACTAGATAAGGTCCCTGGATAAGTATTTTGAATATGAAGATGTCGATGAAGGAAGGAAGGTGAAACATGTTTTCATTGGATTAAAAAGACATGCATCACTGTGGTGGGATGAACTGCAGGCAGAAAGAAGGAGCAAAGGCAAACCGAAGATAAATAATTGGTACAGGATGGTAGCCAAATTGAAGGCTAAGTTCATACCTAGGGATTATCACATAGAGTTGTTCAGAAAATTGCATAACCTGAGATAGAGGGGTATGACAGTGAAAGAGTATACAGAAGAATTTTATAGGTTGAATATTAGGACTGGAAAAATAGAGAAGGATAATGAAAAAATTTCCAGGTATATAAATGGTTTGAGGTATGAAATTCAGGATGAAATCAACATGATGAATGTGAGGACAGTGGAGAATGCTTATCAGATTGCACTGAAGGCAGAAGAAAAGTTGGTCAAAAATCAGAGTCAACCAGAAGTAGAGGCCTAAATAGAGGTAAGGGAGTTGTCTATGATAAGGCACTGAAAGATAAGGATGAGAATGAGAAATCATATGGTCGTTTTGAAAGAGGAGGAAGTTCCCAAAGACTGTTTGGTGGGAGAAATTATTTTCCTCGAGGAAGAGGAAGAAGTAGAGGAGGTGGAGTTAGATGCTATGCATGTGGAAAGACAAGACATATGTCTTGGGGATGTCCTGAGGGGAAGAGATAAGGAGGAGGAGAAGCACGCATTTCAGAAGCCCAGAAGAATGTGGAAGCAGAGGTAGCAGAAGGAGGACCAAATATGATGATGAGGAAAGTTCTTCTAAAGCCAAAGAAAGAAATATAAGACTTAGTTCAACGAACGAGGTTGTTCAGGACTGCTTGTAAGACAAAGGACAAAGTTTGTAAGATGTTTATAGACAGTGGGAGTACTGATAATTTGGTATCAACAGAGATGGTGGAGAAGATGGATATGAAGACAACTACACACTGAAGCCTATACAAAGTACCATGGTTGCAGAAAGGACATCAAGTAATGGTAAGTCAACAATGAAAAGTTGAATTTAAAATAGGAGGCTATAAAGATGAGATTTTGTGTGATGTAATTCCCATGAATGTTTGTCATATTTTGTTGGGGAGACCATGGCAATTTGATAGGAATGTTATTCATGATGGGAGGAAAAATACTTATACTCTAGAGAAGAATGGTAGAACCCATATTTTACTGCCAATAGAAGAAAAGAAAGAAAGGAAGAAGTCAACACAAGAATACTTCTCATGAGTGGGAAGGAACTCTTGAAGGAGATCAAGAAAGATCAGAAAATGAAAATTGTTGTAGTAAGAAAGTGGAGATTTATCCTTACCAATACTTCCATGGATGATTTACCTGAATAAATTCAAGAATTGTTAGATAATTTTGTTGACATAGTAGTGGATGAGTTGCCTCACTCATTACCACCCATTAGGAGTATTAACCACCATACTAACTTGATTCCAGGAGCTCGTTTACCAAATAAAGAAGTGCATAGGTTGATACCTTGAGAGAATGAAGAAGTTAAGAATCAAGTTCAAGAGTTGTTGGATAAAGATTTAGTCAAGGAAAGTCTAAGCCCATGTGCAGTGCCAACTGTATTAAGTCCAAAGAAGGATGGGGGTTGGAGAATGTGTACAGATTCTAGAGCTATCAAAAACATCACCATCAGGTATATATTTCCTTTACCCAAGATGGATGATTTGATGGATTTCTTGAGTGGACAAAACTATTTTTCAAAAATAGACTTGAAGAGTGGATATCATCAGATAAGAATGAGAGAGGGAGATGAATGGAAAACAACATTCAAGACAAACGAAGGTTTGTATGAATGGCTAGTCATGCCATTTGGATTGACAAATGCTCCAAGTACATTTATGAGGTTGATGAATGAAGTACTGAAGGACTTCATAGGTAAATTTATCATTTTATATCTGGATGATATATTAGTTTTCAGTAAAATAGAGGAAGAACATTTAAAGAACTTGACATTAGTGATGAGGAAATTGCAGCAATAAAAGTTGTTAATAAACTTGAAGAAAAGTTGTTTTATGAAGACATAGATAATATATTTGGGTTTTGTGATCTCTTCAAATGAATTGAAGATGGATCTAGAAAAGGTGAGAGCAATAAAATAATGGCCGTCACCTAGGAGCATATTTGATGTGAGAAGTTTCCATGGTTTAGCAAGTTTTTATAGAAAGTTTATCAAAAATTTTAGTGGTACATGTGCACCCATGATGGACATTGTGAAGAAGAAGCATAAGTCTTTTGATTGGACGAGGAGGCTAAGAAAAACTTCAGAGTGTTGAAAAGGAAAATAACAGAATAACCAGTTCTAGTTTTACCAGATTTTGGGAAGACATTTTAGGTGAGGTGTGATTCAAGTGGGATAGCCATTGGAGCAGTTTTGAGTCAAGATAATAGGCCAGTTGCTTATTTCAGTGAAAATATACAACATATGACAAAGAATTTTATGCAGTGATTCAAGATTTGAAAAAATGGAGACATTACTTAATTCCAAAATATTTTGTCTTGTATAGTGATAATAAAGCTTTGCCATTTATTACTAGGCAAGAGAATTTGAATCAAAAACATGCTAAGTGGGTAGAATTTATGCAGAATTTTACTTTTGTCACTAAACATATTTCTGGAAGTGCTAACAAAGTTCTAGATGCTTTGAGAAGGAGAAGTTTGGTTATATAGGAATTTCAAGTGAAGACCTTAGGGTTTGAGCACCTTAAGGAAATGTATCAAGAAGATCCAGATTTTAAGGAGGCTTATGAAGCATATGGAAATCCTTTGTTGAGGGATAACAAATCATGGTCAAAATATTTGATCTAGGATGGATTGTTGTTTAAAGGAAGCCAATTGTGCATACCAAGATGTTCAATGAGAGATAATTTGTTGAAAGAAAAACATAGTGGAGGTTTAGCTAGACATTTTGGTCATGAAAAAACATTTGCACAACTGAGTAGCTTGTATTATTGGCCAGGTATGAGGGCATGTGTGAAGAAATTTGTAGACCGATGTAAGGTTTGTAAACATGCAAAAGGGAAGAGACAAAACATTGGTTTGTATCAGCTATTGCCTATTCCAGAAAGGCCTTGGGATGCAATTCGTATGGATTTTGTATTGGGATTACCTAGAACACAGAAGGGAAGTGATTCCATATTTGTTGTGGTTGATAGATTTTCCAAGATGACACATTTCATACCATTCTAGAAAAAAAACGATGCTACACACAACTGTTGGGCCCAAGATATGATCATTTTTATGATGAATATTATACACTTTTGACGCATGTACATATGTGTTTTTCATCTTTTAAAGGAGCGTTTTGAAGAATTTTATGATAAAACAGTATGATCACCATAAGGTAAGTGTAATTCATGTTTAATGATTGTATCAGGTATAATTCACCATGTTTTATGATTTCCAAGAGCTAATTAACGTTTTTCTGGTGTTACAAGGAAAAAATGCACTACGTTTCTAGTTCCGACACTCATTTCGACACTCGTTCCGACACTCGATCATGCACTCTGTCTAGCACTGCATATTGCACAAAAACGCAGGGTGACTTGGCGGTTAAGGTATTGGCGGCCAGTGACAAGAAAATCGGGCACGTGGGTTTTGTTTTTCCTTGTCCCCTCCAACTACTGAGCTCTAGACAACTCAGTTTCAGTTGTCCAAAGAGGACGATTATTGGCTCACTCTGTTTTATCAATTAGGGCATCATTTACTGTAATTTGTTGGATTTAGAAGTGGTTCGACCCTCCCATGGTCGACCACTTGGTCTGTAATCTTCTAAATACCACTAGGATGGTCAGATGATAGTTAAACAAGTAGCATAAGCATTAGAATAGTCAGAAAAATGATTTTACTCTGTTTTGATATTTTACATTGCCAGAATTATGCCAGAACCGTGTTTTCAAGTTTTAATAGTGAATTCGTCTTGTTAAGCTCATGGTGTGCTTTTAGGGAGTGACCACGACTTGCTGGGGGGCCCACCAATAGTCTGGTAACTGTCTTCATGTTTATTTATGCATTTCTTAGTTTAATTGCTCTTTTTATTTTCCTGTACATGTATATTTTTATTATGCTAACTAGTTTGTTGTAGCTTAATTGTTTTAATTGTTTTGCAGGTTAGATGTTGATACATATTAGCATGCATTGATTTTATAGAATAGGAAAAGACTTGCAAGTCTCTCTTTCTCTATACTAACCCCATGTGCAATTAAATGTTAGATTATGTTTTATTTTATGATTTTATAGTCTAGTTTAAAACAGAGTTTAATTAGAATAGAACAATGTTTTAATTTGGGTTTTCTTTGCCAGGGACTTGATGGATGGATAGAATTAGTTCCAGTTTTTAGTTACAGCTTGCTTACTTCAGTTTTATATAGATCCATTTAATTAGTTATTGGTTAATATAGATTGTTAATTTACTTTTTAATATCATAGTTTTATTTTTGTTTTCAATTATTTCCTTATTGCAGTTTGAATGATTAGAGTAGACATAGCATAGTTTTGTTTTACATAATTTCCTTTCCTAGAATTAAAATGCAATTAAATTTCTTAGTTAAATAATGATGAACTTGTTATTATGTTGATGGCTTATACATGAATATGCAGGGTATTTAACATTATTTTTGTCATGGCTAAATTCTCATTGGATTGTTTAATCCATACCTTTCATTTTGCCATTGAGATTAGTATTGAGCTTATACCATTGGAATTGTCCTTTGTTGTCACGTGCCATCGAGATATTATACGACATCGAAGACATTCACACAACCACCAGCATTATATTTGAATTGTCATAGGTTAAAAGATAGTTTCTTGCTTTTGTAGATCGAGATAGTTTTCTTGCTTTCATAGACTAAAAGAGATAATTTTCCTGCTTTCATAGATATAGTTTCTTGCTTTCATAGCTTAGGAAATAGTTTTATTGGTGTTGTAGGATAGATAGATTAGATAGTAGTTTGCTTTGATAGATTAAGAATTAGATAGATTAGATAGTAGTTTGCTTATTATAGATTAAGAATTAGTTGCTAATCTTTCTTTCTTTCAATAAAATAGATTTCATTTCATGCATTAGAAATAGTTTTGCATTGATTATTTAGACCAATTGCCTCTTAGATTTCCTTTCACGCATTAGAAATGGTTTTTCATTAAGCATTTAGTCCACTTGCCTCTTAGGCTAGATAGTTGTTCAATGAGAAGTTTTACTTTGATTGCTTGCAATAGTTAGTTGCCTTTGCTTACTTGTCTGTTGCTTTAGTAGGTTAGTTAGGTGCTTTTGTTTACTTGTCTTTTTCTTTAGTAGGTTAGTTAGGTGTCTTTGCTTACTTGTCTATTTGCTTTAATAGGTTAGATAGGTGCTTTTGATTACTTGCTTATTTATTTTCTTTCATAGGGTAGTTTCTCATTGAATGTACGTTGGCAAGTTAAAGAAGTTTTCTTTTGTCATTTTCTTATTATGCTTAGTAGTTTGCCTTTGTTTATTGTTGAACTAGTTTGATTTACATAGAGTTTTACTTGATTTCTTAGGAACTATCCATCGACCCTTGGCCCAAAAGTACTTAGGTTACCTAGTTTCATTTTTCTTACTAGGGTTTTCTCATTAGATAGTTTTTTCTTGAGTAGATTAGCCTTAGATAACTGCCTTCATTAGTTAGATTATACTCCTTCCAACCTTCTACCTTTGGCATATATTTTTCTACAACTCTAAGTTTACTTACCATGGGTTGACAATTTAATTAAGGGGTTTTACTGTGTTTTTAGTGCATATAGAACACCCATCATTTTTGGCGCAGTTGTTGGGGAGTTGTCTCAAGGTAAAAAGTAGTTAGGAATTAGATTATTTCTATACCTTAGAATTATATTGGTGGAGGGGGAAATTTAAGACGAGAGGTAAGAACCTGCGTAGCTACTATAGTAGGTTCCCCCAAACCCAATGGTAGTTTTTCCTTTTGTTTTTATTTTTCATGAATAGACCTAAGAACCAGATGGTAGCTCTTTCTTTTTGTTTTTGTTTTATTTCATGAATAGGCCTAGAGACCCATAAGGTATATACATTAAATCAAAATCAGACCTTTCAACCAAGGCTCCTTCCGATCTCTTTGGGGGAAGGACTGTTCTTCTTATAAAATTCGCAGACCGATACCGAAAAACAGAAGCTAGCTCAACTCAAAGAGCTAAAATAGTCTCTAAAGGGACTAATACAGGGATCACTATTAAACAAGAAATTGAAGAATCAATCATATTAGTACAAGAGGCACGACTACTCGAGTCTTCCACATAACCAAACAATACAACCTTTGCTTTTACACCACCACCAGGGGACCCTAATTTTAAGGACATCATAGACCCTGAAAATGTGAATATTTTGTTTGGTAGTTCAGCCAATGTAATTATCTCTCAAATTGATGCAGAAACTTTGGCACCAATAGTCTCAACCGAATCGAGTAGAGTCCCATATATCCAATCCATAGGAAGACCTTTCCATCAAACGAAAACCTTGTTTTCTTCAAAAGTAAAACCACCTAGGTATTCTCTTTTTGGAGACCAAGCCAATATGGATGATCAAGAAAACCATAACAATGTAAGACATGGAGAGGAACAAGAAACTGGAAACCAAACCAAAACTACCTTCGGGTTTATGATTTTAGACAACACTCTGAATGTCAACATGAAGAATATTCCTCTCTCAACACTGCCTACCTTTTATGGTAGAAAAAATGAAGATCCAGACACCTTCCTATTTGAATTTGACATCTTGTGTAGGAGCTACAACTACATACAAGATGCCCAGAAATTAAAACTCTTTCCTGCCACCCTCAAAGACTCTACACTAAGATGGTTCATGGGGTTGGGAGAATCCAGTATTAGGTATTGGGAAGCCATGAAAGATATATTTCTCAAGAAGTATCAAAACTACTGCAAGACCAAAGAGTCTCRTAATGACATCTTTAAAATCCAACAATTAGAACACGAGAACCTCGAAGATTATATGGAAAGATTTGGTTATATCTCCCATAAGTCAAAATACCCTAACCTCCCAGAGGATACAATTAGGGCTCTTTTCCTTAAGGGAATTTCAGAAGAATATTTAGAGATGCTTAACCTGATGGAATCAGGTGACATCTCTCATAAACCTTTTGCTGAAATATGTGAAATGTGTAAAAATTACCCAAGGAGTAGAGCCAAAACGTGAAAGAATGTTCGGGACCCTTACAATTGAAGCCTAAAACTAGTTAATTCAAGTGGTATTACGAGATCAGAGATAGGAAACCTTTTATAAAACTTTAAGACTAACATATTACGTAGAATAGGTTCCCAGTTGGATACCCTTAAGCTAAAAAAGAAACAGGAGGAGGAAAAAGCTGCAATGAGAATATATTTTAGTTTGTGGCTTATGTACATAAGACCATGTGACTGAAAAATGTCCATCATTTCCCAGTTTATTATCCATATATAGGAGTGGATATCCTCAGGAGTCTTCTTAAGCACCTAGGAGGCCATGGAAGCCTAGGAATCAACCCACATACCCAGATCTATAGTCTCAAGTTCCAATGTTAAGAACCAAATATCAATATAGCATAGAAAAACCTCAGAAAAGGTACTCAACGCCTTGAAAAAGAGATAATTTCAGATAATAAGCCTCTTCAAGGGGGAAACCTCCTTTTACCCCACTTAAATGTTCAAGTACAAGATGATTCAAAATTAAAACGTCTCCTTGGTATATATAGGAGACTTGGAGGTATAATTACAACTAATGGCCTAAAGCCGACATAAATAAAATAACATTGCTAATATAATATGCCCCAGTTAAGGGGTAATGAGCCAATATTAGGGCTTAACATGCCCCTCCCCTTGAGACAAGTGTTGTCTACAATGCTTGAGTAACTATGGATGCTTTTGTATAAAAGAATCATCTTCCCAAGTGGAATCTTCAGTCGGTAGTTTTCTCCATTTAATGAGATACTCTGAAATGGATCTATTCCTCAGCTGGTGAATTCTTGTGTAAATGATGGCTTCAGGCTCTAATACGATTTTTACTTCCTCATCAAGTTATGGAAATATAGTTTGAATTGGGATCTTGTCACCTATAACCTTCTTTAGGCATGAAACATGGAAAACTGGGTGTATTCGTGAAGATGCAGGCAGCTCCAATTTGTATGCCATAGTACCAATATTTTGCAATACCTTATAAGGGCCATAGTACTTTGGTGATAATTTATTATTCTTCTTGGATTTCTTGAGGGGCATTTGTTTGTATGGTTGTAGTCTTAAAAACACCCAATCCCCTACTTCAAAACTTCTTTCACTACGATTTTGATCTGCTTGTTGTTTCATGCAATTTTGTGCCATGGTCAGGTTGTCCTTTAAGATTTGTAGAACTTGTTGTTGATTCTCGATGTGATATTCCACTACTTGAACCTTAGATTTTTCTTTTAGAGAAGAAGTGATGGAAGGAGGGTGGTATCCATAAAGTGCCATAAATGGTGTCATTTTTGTTGCAATATGAAAGGAAGTGTTATACCACCATTCTTCCAAGGGTAACCATTTGAGCCATTGTGTTTGTTTATCAAAGACAAAGAAATGAAGGTAGCCTTCTAGACATTTGTTCACTATCTCAGTTTGTCCATCAGATTGAGAATGATAGGATGAGCTATGAGCCAATTGAGTACCCAAACAAGAAAATAATTATGTCCAAAAATGTCCAGTGAAGATGGGATATCTGTCACTTACAATAATCTTTGGGCTTCCATGTAGCTTTTGAAATGTCTCCATGAATGCAGTGGCAACTGTACTAGCTTTGAAGGGATGAGAGAGTGCACAAAAGTGTGCGTACTTGGTCAATCTATCAACAATCACAATGATTATACTCTTTCCTTTAGACTTTGGTAACCCTATGATGAAATCCATGGAAACCTCCTCCTAACGTTGACTTGGGATGGATAATGGTTGTAAAATACCTGGTGTCTTAATTGTTTCCACCTTATTTTGTTGTAAAACCAAAAATTCTTCCACAAACCTTTGAACATCAGTTTTAAGGCCATTCAAAAAAATATC
>ML789710.1:42797-94906 GCA_009831015.1 Picea engelmannii | reverse complement strand
AGAGTCCAAGTAGGATTTTCTAGAGGCTTATTTGGTGTAGAAGTTCCCTTTTTGGGTGGCATGTTGGCCAAGTATCACTTTTGAACCTTGATTTTGAGGTGGTTCTGCTAGACAATATTTCTTATGTTGTATCTCCCAAGTTTCGTCCCTTTTGGGTATGAAAAATTATTTTATGTAGTTCTCTGATATTTCTTCTCTGCAATTCCACGGGTCTAATCAAAATTGGATGTGCCAAGTGGAATTTATGGTAACTTCCCCACAACTTGCCAATTGTTGGCCTTTCTAGGAGATCTCACTTGTATAGCATGCCCCACACAGACTAATTGATATACAATTATGAAACTCACACCTGAAATGCTACAGACTGTCCACGATCCAATGAAATTAGTCCCACTCAATTTGGATACTCTAGGAAGAAGTTATGATTATTTTTTCTGGAACACCTTCTTGCGACTAGTCAATAGGACTAGTCAGATACCCTATCTTACACAAGGTGTATCTACAAATTTAAGATGACCCGGAAGATGAAATTTTTACCATAGATACCTTACTAATTTATGTAAATAGATTCTGGAGTTCAAGGTCTGAAACGTTACATAAAAGTTTTTATAGTGAAAATTCCGTAATGAATCAGTTCATGATGATTACAGAACCCTATCTTGTACAAGCTATATCTCTGATAGTATAAGGCCTCAGGAGCTGAATTTTTAACTCAATGTACCCTGATTCATCTACTAAATATCCTCCAATACATTTCGTCTGAAACATTGTATAATAAATGTTATAGTGAAAATTCCAAGGTGTCTCAGATGTAGCAGCGAAACCCCAAGACCTTGAGCTTTGATACCATATGTTAAGAACCAAATATGAATATAGCATAGAAAAACCTCAGAAAAGGTACTCAACACCTTGAAAAAAAGATAATTTCAGATAATAAGCCTCTTCAAGGGGGAAACCTCCTTTTACCCCACTTAAATGTTCAAGTACAAGATGATTCAAAATTAAAATGTCTCCCTGGTATATATAGGAGACTAGGAGGTATAATTACAACTAATGGCCTAAAGCCGACATAAATACAATAAAATTACTAATACAATATTCCCCAATTAAGGGGTAATGAGCCAATATTAGGGCTTAACATCCACCCTATTATCAACAACAATAGTGGAACTCACTAGGTTGGAAAAACTGGTCTACTCAGTACCAACATCCTTGGATTCAAGGATGGAGGGGAGGACACAATAAAGAAAACCCTCAAGCTCCACCTATCCCTATGTCCAATCATCCTTATCCTCAGTTCTCATCGAACACTCCACAACTTTTGCTAGGTTTTGTTCTACCACCTTTACCTTTAATTCCACAACAACAACTGCTACAATTTCAAAACGCAAGCTCCCTGAAATCGACACTATTACCGACACAGCTAGTTCCGAACCCCAATAATAAGCCCCCTCAACCTCTTAACAATGTTGAGATGCAGGCCTTCCCGACATATGTTATTAATCCTATTCCATTATAGGAAATTCAACTAAGATCGGGAAAAGTTCTAGATAGGCAGAGACCTTCAATAATCATCCAGGAAGAAGAATAAGAAGAAACCACCAAACAACCCATGGATGACAATGGGTGGGAAGATGTTATTATCCTGAAAAACCAATAACCCAAGCTTCCCCAAAATGAACATTCACAAATTATGAAGGTCACTCCTTATCCAGATCGATTGGTAATCGATAAACCTACCACCTAACCGGAATTTGACATTTTGAACGAATTGAAAAATATTTGTGTCAAGATTCCTTTGCTTCAAGCCATTAAAAACATTCCAATCTATAGTAAGGTAGTCAAAGCATTGTGTATTAATAAGCCAGGTAGGAATCAGAAGGACCCTCCTATAGTACATTTGGTAGGAGGACTCTCTGAGTACATATCAGAGCAGCCAAAGCTAGAAAAATATGAGAATCCAAGAAACCCTGTAGTGACCATAACCATTAATGAGGTCTCCATTGGAAACACTCTCATAGACCTAGGATTAGTCATCAATGTTATGACCGCTACTACCTTGGAAAAATTATAGTTACAACCTCTTCTTCGACCTACCCCAACCATTTTGGAATTACCAGATAAGACTAGGGTTATACTTGAAGGGATTTTAGATGATGTCATGGTTACTTTAGCCTTATGGGAGTACCCCATATATTTTCTTTTCATTCTTTCAAAGGATCTTGCCAAAGGCCATCCCGTTATTTTTTGAAGACCTTGGCTAGCCACAACCAATGCATTTATTGGTTGTAAAGAAGGAGAAATGACCATCTCGAATGGTTTGTCTATCTAGAAGCTCACCATTTACCCTATAGCTCAACCTATTATGGAGAATATATGGTGGCTTGAATGTCCATATGAGAACAAAGACTCAGAAGAACCTGTATTTCCTAGTGACCATGCAAGGGAAATTCAGGAGCATACACCAGGAAATGTGCTAAACCAGTTCATTTATGCTATCACATGTGTGGATTTTCCATAATCTTTTCCCCAATTTGAGTAAATGTTTGGGGAGAATTTCAAGAGCAATTAGACCCATCCATTTTGTCTTCGACATATTTTATTTTCGAAATAGATGAGTCTTCCATGTCTTATACTATGCCGTACGAGATTAGTCCAGGGAAATGTTTACATATAAACTCTGGGCTAGATACAAACCAACAAAAATAGTTAGTAGATATCCTTAAAGAACAAACTAGAGCATTTTCCTAGGAATACACTGACATGAAGGGTATACACCCTGACACATGCATCCATCACATATATACCTAGGGGGAAGTGACATCTGTTAGGCAACCCCAGAGAAGGATGAATCCAGCACTCAAAACATAGTCAAGGAGGAAATCCAAAATTTGTTAAATGTCAGATTTATCTATACCATATCTGACAGTAAGTGGGTATCCCCTCTTGTAGTGGTTCCAAATAAAGTGACTGGGAAATGGAGATTCTTTATTTATTTATGGGAACTCAGCAAAGCCACTCTAAAAGAATACTTTCCTCTCCCTTTCATTGACCAAGTTCTAGATACCCTATCTGGAAAGAAGTATTTCTCCTTTCTATATGGGTACAACGGGTACAATCATATTCTTATAGCACCCGATCACCAGGACAAGACTACCTTTACTTTTCCTTGGGGAACCTATGCCTATAGGGTCTTACCATTTGGATTGTGTAATGCTCCTACCACATTTCAATGAGAAGTACTAGGGATATTTGCCGATATTATTCATGATTGTGTGGAGGTATACATGGATGACTTCACAGTCTATGGAAACACTTACCAGGAAGCCTTAGAAAACCTATAAAACTTCCTCATCAGATGTAAGGAAATGAACCTATCTCTGAGCCATGAGCCATGAAAAATGTTGTTAACTGAAGGAGTGGTTCTAGGACATCATGTTTCATTTGAAGGGATAAAATTCGATCCTGCAAAGATTGAGGTCATTGTCGGACTTCCACCCCTCAAGACTCAGAAAGAGGTAAGAATATTTCTTGGACATACCAGATTTACCGACGGTTTATTGAAAGTTTTACAAAGATTGCTACACCTATGTTTGGATTATTGATAAAAAGATGTTGATTTTGTTTGGACCGAGCAGTGTCAAACTACCTTCGAAACACTGAAAGCTAAGCTGTTTGTGGCACCAGTTATTAGAGGGCCCAATTGGACTCTCCCATTTCATATATCCACTAATGCCTCTGACACCTCAATAGGAGGGGTATTAGGGAAGAAAGAGGACCAACATTCCTATGCCATTTATTTTGTAGGAAAGAACTTGTCCCCTATCGAGTTGAACTACACAGTTACCGAGAAGGAATTCTTGGCAGTTGTTCATGCTATTAACAAGTTTCATCATTACATTACATGTTATGAAGTATTTGTACACACTGATCATTCTTCCATTAGGTTCCTCATGAACAAACCTATAACTAATGGCCAAGTGACCAGGTGGCTCTTATTATTGCAAGAATTTAATAGCACTATTCTTGACTGACCTGGAAATGATAATGTAGTAGATGAATTTTTTTCCCGAATAAAAAATGAGGATGATGATATCCCTATAGATGATAGTTTCCCAGATGAGCATATTTTTTCCCTCTCTGTCAATACCCCATGGTTTGGGGATATGGAAAACTATCTGGCTACTAGGAGGTTACCGTCTCATTTGTCACCTCATGAAAAGCAGAAAATTATTACACAGTGTGCTAATTACTCTCGGGTTGTTCATGATCGTTTTCCCACAGGTCCTGATTTGATTATTTGTAGATGTGTTCAAGAGGATGAGGTACATGATATACTACGAAGTTGTCATGATGGACCATGTGGTGGCCATTTTTCTGACAAACGTACAACATATAAGGTGTTACATTCAGGTTACTATTGGCCTAGCATTTTCAAAGATGCTTCCAAGTATGTGAGAAGTTGTGATAGTTTCCAAAGGATAAGAAGACCTACGTCATCAGACAAAATTCCTTTGTAGGACAAACTTATGATAGAACCCTTCAAAAAATGGGTCGTCGACTTTGTAGGACCAATTTCACCCATGTCCCGTAGGAAGAACTATATTTTGGTTTGTACAGACTATGTCACCAAATGGGTAGAGGCAAAATCCCTATTCAGGGGTACAAAGAAGTCTATTGTCGAATCTATCTATGAAGGCATATTTACCCACTTCGATGTCCCTCCTGAAATTGTTACTGACCAAGGCACTGAATTTACTTCCAAGATTGTTATAACCCTAAATTGCACCACACATGCTTACCTGGCATCAGGACAACTCATATACTTTCTTTGCCAAAAACACTGCTGAACAACTCTTTGAAAATCCTCTTGTGTAAAGGCCCACGTGCCCTAACCCATTACTGCACGCATGTACACGCTAGCTGGCCCAAAACAGCCCGTGTGTACCTACTAAAGCATGAAAAAAGGAAAGTTGCTAATGGAACAAAAAGCTATGGGTGAGTTAACTGAAACTCCCAGCCATGCATGGCTAGGGGTTCGTCCAAATACCTAGCTCCTTCTAGCCTATAAAAGAAGGGGTAGGGGTACCATTTGGAGGAGGAAAAAAAATAGCAAAGAAACTCTGCCCATTTATGTATTCCATTGTCCCAACCCTTTAGCCTTTCCTAATGCCAAAGGAGATTTAAAGCAAAGAAATTGAAGGACAGAAGAAGAGGAGCCCAGGATCAGGTTCAAGGAGCGATGGTCGGTCTCAACTTTTTGTAAGTTGACTCATTTTAAGTAATAAAGAGAATGCTTTTCCCGTCCCAATTCATGAACTGTTTATGATATTGATTAGTTTATGTTTGATTTCTAACTTGTTAGTATATTAGTAGCATGCATGCATAGTTGTTGCTTGTCTTGAATGCAGGTCAACTTTGGAAGGAGCATAGCGAACAAGTGATCAAGCACAATGGAGGATCGACGTCAAACAACGGTAACAAGGTAGGTTGATCTTTCCATGCATTGACTAAGAAAAGGGAATTTAAATCTAGGGATGAAGGTCGAAAGTGATTTTTATTCGGTCATATCTACATGCAAAGTCTGAACTCTATTTGCTACTCTGTAGGGTGTTTTTCCCAACAACAGAATTGGCGACCGTACTGGGGAGAATAACTCTTTAGGGTTCTTGGAATTTTATTTAGTTTTTGGGTAGTTTAAAGACTAGTTTTTCTTGCTTGTCTTTTATTTTTGTTTCTGTAAAGTCCGAGCTAGCAAGGAGTCTAGTTTTCCATACCAGATTTCCCTGAATTTTGCTTGGTTATGTTTTTCGGGACCCACAGAGGTACACGTGGCCTGCACAAGGCCTGCACGAGTGTACCCGTACCCTATCTTCTTTCAACCCGCGTGTGAACTCTAGCTGTAGAGGTAGTAGTAGCATGTAGGAGTTTAGAGAACCTCAGAGGTAGTCCTCCTCTTCCCTGTCAGAATCACACATTCTCAGGGGGTTTTATAAAATTCTATCTGAGTCTTGTTTGCTAACAATCCTATCTCATATTGTTTTTTCCTTATTATTTTTCCTTGCATTATTTGTTTTTCTGTTAGAAAGAATATCCAAGCCTTCAAGGGATCCTGGTTATCAATACCAGAGGTCTCTTCTTGGTCTAGTCTGTCTATTTTCTTATTTTTTCTTAGAGTTTAGATATACACGCGGCCTATACAAGGTCAGCCCGCGTGTACATGCCCTCTGTTGTTGTTTACCACGCGTTCGCATGCGTGCTGTTTGAGTGACAGTCGCGTGCTTGTACATGCTACTTCTTGTTCAGGGTGGGGTAGTCATCCTCTCCTTTGATTAGAATTATTACTCTCAGGTATTTGAATCTATGTTTGAACAGTCAGTAGCTTAGGATTATTTCTACCCTTGGCTTGTTTTTTCTCATTTAAAATGTTGTCAAAAAAATATAATTTTTTTTTTTTTTACGGTTTTTAGACAAGTGCGAGAGTTATTGTTTTTACAATTGCTATTGTGTGATTTTTTAATCTGATTCTTTGCAATCTGTTCTTTAATCCAGAATTGTTTTTTCTCGTTTTTTTGCTTGCCGGTATTTTCCCTTTCTTGCTTTAACTAAGCAATTAAATAAAAAAAAATATTCTCTTTTCATTTTCTTCTTTGGTTGAAGAGTGTGTTTTTGCATCATTAGCTAGGGAGAGGTATTTTATTTCATAAGTTTTTGCAGTTCACTTAGATCATAAGTAGCTCGTAGTTGAGTGAAATTCCTTTGAGTTTGCTTTCCAAAATCTTAGAAAAGTTTAAAAAATCTTGCTTTTGAGAAGTTGTTGAAATTCTGCATTCAGTAAAAGTTTTGTTTCCAGCTTTTTATTCATTTTTGTTTTCGTCTGTTACACATCATTAGTTTCACCCTCATACCCCTTGACGTAAGAAAAAGCTATAAAAGTAACGCTAAATTTAAAATATACTAGACTTTTATGTTTCTAGGGTTCACAAAGTAGTTCAGGATTAGGGCCTTGGATTAGGTCGGAGAGGAAACTCTTCAAGGCCATTTAAAATCAAACATTGGAGTCTGAGATAGGGAGTGTCTAAGTCCAGTTTCGTGGAATTTATCTGGTACCCCCCTCTAACATAGGGGATAAACACGAGGTCATGTGCGGAAAGGTAGTGGAGATAACCCCTCCAAAGCCAGACCAATCGTAGTGGAGAACACATATAAAGGACTTGTTTTGGGATTCCGTCGTTTGCATTTTCCACGGGGCTTCATGGGTCTCGAATCCATTCGAGGTCCTCAGTTGTCTTCCGGACCATTTTCTCTCGATACCCTTGACAGGTTTTGGGCTCGATACCCTGCTCATTGTGGTCTACCCAACTTTCGATTGTACCCGCCTGGTGACTGTTCGTGTGCTGGCAACCTAGTTGCCAATATTTGATAGGGACATACACATGTGACTATGGGGGTATACCACAGTACCTAGGAAAGACATCGTGCCATGCTTTGTAGAGTATACCCGAAGGGTGATTCCGTATTCGAGTTGCACTTGCACCGGTAAGTTGCTCTAGTGTTGGCTGTTGTAACTGTTCTTCCAATTAATTTAGTGTTTGCTTGTCTTATCTTCTAGGGACTTTTTTCTTAGTGTGTGTTACTTTTGTGCATTTAGACTACCTTAGAGTGTCTTGGATCTTCTCACAAAGTGGAGGATCCTGAGCTCCGCCGATCACGAAGGCTTCTTGGCCTGCCGCCGGTTACACTGGATCCACCCCCGCCACCTTTATGGCGGAAGCTAGACCAACAAGGGTATTTTGAGGTGACCGGGTCACAACCTATTGTGCCCGAAAAACACCCGGAGGAATCAACCATTTTGGAACTTCAAGCAACCGTTCTTGGCATGGTTGAAACCCCAACCACTAATTTCTTGGCACCTTTTATTATACCAATTTTTCATGAGAGCCAGACAGTGTCGCACACAACAATAGAAACAAATGTTGTTACTTCTTCTGGGAATTCTTTGATTCCCACCACGGTTGTCACCACAGGAGAGATTACACCTCCTAACCCATCATTGTCGGTCCAAGCCACCATGGTCTCGACCGCAACTACTTCGTACAGTGGACCGAATCCATCTTTGGCAGCGGCCACAACCCCTTTTACACCTTGTGCGACAGGCCCTCCATTCTCATACAAGATGACTAGTTCGGGTACAAGTCCTGCACTTTCCTACTCCACTTTACAGACTTTGAGCCTAGGGGCAGGGAGCTCTATGGCTCCTTTGCAAGGTCACATGGGGGGCACTCCTGTCCCTTTTAACACTTTTCCTTACGGAGGAGGTCATATCCCTCCTTCGTCCCAGTGGCTCGCATCAGCAATCCGCCAGGCAACCTACACCCAATAGTTTATTTGGAGTGGGGAGTCAAGGACCACCTGCGCATAATATGCCGGTAGGTTTGACATCGTTTTCTTAGAATGAAACGTTTGGTAACAAAACTTTCTCGTCAGCCACTTTCTCGACTGGGGGCAACCCCATTTTTGGACAATATACTCATGTTCAGGATACTATTCCTGCACAGGGGGCAAACATAACAGGACCTTGGAATTCAGGGCAAGGATCCATTCCCTCCTCCAGATTGTCGATCTGGGAAAATTCTTTCCACAATCAATGGAACCCCAGACAAACTACTATGCCTATCCCCACAGGACCGACATGGGGTAATCCTTCCCAAAGTCCTTCGAATACAATGCATGCCCGTCCATCTATGTCCTATTTGGGAAATCAACCGATGATGTCTCCACATATGCAAAATCCTTACGCTGGTTAGGGCCATGGTTTCTACCAGAACCCAGGCCAGTAGCCAAACTTTTCCTGGCAACGTGGTGCCAGTCCAACTCCAGGACCCTTTTTCCTTGGTTATCAACAACAACCCAAATTACCATTCCTGGCAACTTTACACTTTCCATATTTGACAAGGTTGTTGAATGACCCCATTTGTCATGATCCGCGTTGGCCTCCTATGCCAACGAAGTTGCCTTTGAACATTCCAAAGTTCGAAGCCAAACATAATGAAGATCCAGGAGATCATGTGACTACCTTTCATCTTTGGTGCTCATCTAACTCATTGAAATATGACTCCATACAGTTGCGATTGTTTCAACGTACTCTCATTGGGAGTGCCATGAAATGTTACATTGAGCTTGATCGCTCAAGATACTCTTCTTTTGGCGAATTGGAGATGGCCTTCCTTAACCATTTCCATTTACTTGTGAGATATGATGCTGGCACAAAGCTGCTCGCTAATTTTGAACATCCAACAATGGACCATATCTCTGATCACATCCGAGAATGGAGACGCCGGAAGAGTTTAATCAAAGTACTATCCCCACCAGCATTCCTTCTTGAGTGGTTCATTAAGTCTTTGGTCTTGTAGTTATCCAAAGACATCGTGACATCCAAAGTTTTCTCTGAAGAAGACGCCATCATGAGGGTTCAACAGTTTGAGCTCATCTATTCTCAGTCCGGTTTATTATACATCATCTTTCCAGATGTGCCACGTTCAATACTAGAGAAAACTAGACAAAGAGCCAGACCGCATGTCGATGGTATCGTCGGTTCAGCACAAACTAGGCCCGCCAAACAATTGACAAAGAAGTTGCAGTAGTTATCCATACAGCACATGGCGGCCAACCAAACTACTGCTTTGGCTGCCTCCCCTACCCAAACATCGGAAGTACACATAGTGCAGTCGAGTAACCCAAAGGCCACCCAGCAGCTTGAAGGGAAGAAAAAACAACGAAAGAAGGGTAAGGGGGATAAAAAACCCAACGATAGTGATGGTGGGGACAACACTGAAAAATGGAAGGCAAGGTATCCTTGCAACTTGTGCGTGGAAGACCACCTGACCCATCTATGTCCTCAACTTGCAGAGGACCAAAATTTTGTCACACAACAATAACAAGCAGTGTTGACTAATCCCTTTCAACATGGGCAAAATCTAACTCAAGCCTCTGCAAGCACAGAAGGGGGCAACCAAGAAAACTTCCCACCTTCGAACAATCCCTCACCTGCGAACGTATATATGGTTAGGGGTGATTCTTTCATATCGACTAGAGCACACGATTATAGTAAACCAAGCGCTTCTGAGAAGGGAAAAGAAGCTGACCTCCCATCTTTTCCTCTACAGATTGAGAATATGTTGGGAGAAACAATGACACGCATTCCAAAAGGTGCATTTAAAAAGGCTTCTCATAAACCAAATGCAAGGGCCGCCCAGAACTACTCTGTGGTGGAAGATTTATCACAAACCCCTTGTGTGATGTCTGCTTTGGAGGTCCTCCAAAGTTGCTCTGCTCAGAGGAAGGATTTGTTAACTTCTTTGGGATCTACTGAGACTTGTAATCCAGGTACCATCATGTTAGATACAACCGACTTAAGACCTCGTCTACCTTACCACATAGCGTTTTAGATAGTAGTGGCTTACCCCACAAAAACTTTTACACGGAATATCTTCCACATGGTGGTTGACGAGGGTGCCTCGACATGCGTTATGTTGTTGGCATGTTGGAAGGCCATTGGCCATCCCGTTTTGTCTCCATCACCTACTCTCCTTACTGCTTTTGACGGTTGTTCTTTCCGACCACATGGCATCGTTCCTTCTTTCCCCGTGCAGTTAGGAGGGAAGACAGTGTGTGTTGAAGTAGAGGTAGTCAACGCTCCCCTCGACTACAACCTCTTGTTAGGATGGGTTTGGAATTATGCTATGCAAACTGTGGTTGCTACAATTTTATGGGTCTTGTTGTTTCCACATGAGGGCCGGATAGTGATCATCGATCAATTGTCTTTCTCCAGACCTAACCCTTCACTGGGGGCATCCACGGTTCCCATGATTGATAATCCTCAACCAGGTGTTGTCAATGTAGGGATTTGTTTGTGCCCATCCTTGATGGGTACCTTCGATTACCCACCCCCTCAAGATGATATCAAATTTATATCCAATCATCACAAGGTTGAGATTTTTCAGGCTTCGTCGTTTCGCACGACTTACTTCGAAGACCTGTGGATACTTGTTTCCCCATCATCCATGATGGATGAGACAGGGCACTCGAGTATGTCCATTCCCTTGTCTGCCACTAAATTAGCGTACTCTTTAGTCCAGCAAGCTTCAGCTAACACTGATCCAACTCCTGCACAAGAGTTAGATCCACTTCTAGAGCCTATTTGGGCTCAGGGTTCTCTGGCCAACATCGATTCGTTAGAATTAATCATGCCCTTTGATGAAGTAGTAATCGAAGCAATGACTGGTTCGGACAAACCTTGGGAAGATCTTCATCACAAATCATATTTCCTCCTAGAGTTAAGCCGAATCAAAGCAGGAGAATTCACCATGACTATTACTGGAGATAGGTCTTGTCACACTAATCCATTAGCTACACACAAGATCCATGCTAAGGGTAATATGGAAACCATTGCTGAAATGATACCTATCAATATCTCCAGAACCCCTAGCATCATAGACAATGTTTTCGTCGGAGCATACATCTCCCTCGAGGAGATGTCAGGCATCGACCCACAAAGAGTCGATCATGAGCTAACTTTGTTGTTTTTCAAGCTCGCTTTGAGATCCAAAAGCAACATTTGGCGAGACTGCATTTATGCTTTTCGATCTCATCTGGATTAACCGAGAAAAGTAACCATTATGGAGTCTTATTTAAACCCTTTTCAAACTCCTTAAAGATGAAAAGATTGCCGAGTGACCTTGTTTCTTCACACTCGTTAAATTGGTCCAGAAGAACGTTCCTTAAACGGGTATTCTTTTAAGCCATTTTCAGACCCTTTAAACATGAAAATATTGCCGAGAGATCTTTTGACCTTTCACACTCGTTAAACTGAAATTTGAAGTCACGTCTGTCCGGCGGTAGTTTACCCCTTTTTCGGTCTGGACAGTCAACTGTACGAACAAAGGTATACTCTATAGAACTGCCGTTCTTTAGAAGAGTACTCTTAGGTATAATTTTATCCCTTTTTCGGGCCTGAGGGACTAAACTTACGAAAAATAAACCCCCACGGAGTCCATAGTTAAGCTCTTTTCAGACTCCCTAAAATTGAAAAGATCGTTGAGTGACCTTATTCTTTCACACTCGTTAAATTGGTCCAGAAGAATATTCCTGACGGATTCCATAGTTAAGATTTTTTCAGACTCCTTAAAAGTGAAAAAATGGGTGAATTATCTTGTCCTTGTCACACTCGTTAAAATGGTTTTGACGACGTCTAATCGGTGCTAGTTTATCCCTTTTTCGAACCGACTAGACTATCTTCAAAAAAGGTACCCCAATGGAGTTTCCTTTTATGTTTTTTCAGACTCTGTAAATATGAAAAACCACCAAGCTTACCTTCTCTGGGTTCGTTAAACTTACATTGAAGGACACTACCATTGTGTATTTTATCAACCGCATTTGCATACCTTATCCACCAGCCTTGTGACAGTTTGCTTCTGCGTCTTAACACCTTTGGCCTCTAGAGGATTTTTCCCAAGTATCATTTTACTAGAACATCATTCTTGTCCTTGTGCCTTGATCTTGTTTGTTTGCAATACTTGTTCCTCCATTGTAACATAATATTCCTTTATTCTTTGTCCAACATTATCGAAAAGAAAAAAAAAAATCAAATACACCCCAAAAAGAGGAAGGGAAAAGTATTTTCTTTATTGGCAGCATAATGAGTCACCTTTGGATAAATCACATCTATCCGTTTGTTCATCATACTATGGGATGTAGTACAACCTTAGGAATCTTTTCTCACTATATAGAGTTGTGTCCTCCAGCGTTTGGTTATTCTTCCAAACATATGGAGAGTTTGCATTGCCCCCTGCTTCGTAGACTTATGATTAACATATATGTTGTCTGAGTCTTATCACTTGTCGTGCTATTGTCCAAGGGAAGTTTGTCACTAAGCCTGAGTCAGCCCCTCTACAATATGTCTCTTTTTCGCATACCTGGCCATCCTGAATGTCCAATCACGTCCTTGTTTGAAATCACTGAAGCCTTCAGTCTGATCATCAAGATTATCAAGTCCATGACCGACGAGCCATCGAAGACCTCTGGGTAGTACAGTTGTACACTCATATTACACTCCTACCTAACTTTTGAAGATTTTGAAGTTGTTGCTCGAGCTCTGAAGATCTCATCTCCAGCCATCAGGCTAAATCAGCTTCTGGAAGATGGATACTCTATATGTATATCTTTCTGATTTCGAGATGTAGCTCTGCTGTGTATTCTTCACGGCTACTCTTTATAGTTATTTGACATGGATCTACAGTGTATTTGATTGGTATCCATGGTTCTATTTTTATCCCAAGCATGGGTATACCCTCCTCAGTGAGATATTTTTTTTTTTGCAGACGACACCTCCTGGTTCCTGATCCTTGGGCTCAATCATTCAGCAAATCAGTAAAGATTGGTAATGTATTTCGACCATCAGATGCTCTTCTGACCTCACACATTAGGGGGCATCTGTTATAACACTAAATTGCACCACACATGCTTACCTGGCATCAGGCCAACTCATATACTTTCTTTGCCAAAAACACTGCTGAACAACTCTTTGAAAATCCTCTTGTGTAAAGGCCCACATGCCCTAACCCATTACTGTACGCGTGTACACACTGGCTGGCCCAAAACAACCCATGTGTACCTACTAAAGAACAAAAAAAGGAAAGTTGCCAACGAAACAAAAAGCTATCGGTGAGTTAACTGAAACTGCCGACCATGCATGGCCGGGGGTTCATCCAAATACCTAGCTCCTTCTAGCCTATAAAAGAAGGGGTAGGGTTACCATTTGGAGGAGGAAAAAGTATAGCAAAGAAACTCTGCCCATTTATGTATTCCATTGTCCCAACCCTTTAGACTTTCCTAATGCCAAAGGAGATTTAAAGGAAAGCAGTTGAAGGACAGAAGAAGAGGAGCCCAGGATCAAGTTCAAGGAGTGGTGGTCGGTCTCAACTTTTTGTAAGTTGACTCATTTTAAGTAATAAAGAGAATTCTTTTCCCATCCCAATCCATGAACTGTTTATGATATTGATTATTTTATGTTTGATTTCTAACCCGTTAGTATATTAGTAGCATGCATGCATAGTTGTTGCTTGTCTTGAATGCAGGTCAGCTTTGGAAGGAGCATAGCGAACAAGTGATCAAGCACAACAGAGGATCGACATCAAATGTCGGTAACAAGGTAGGTTTATCTTTCCATGCATTGACTAAGAAAAGGGGATTTAAATCTAGGGATGAAGGTAGAAAGTGATTTTTATTCAGTCATATCTGCATGCAAAGTCTGAACTCTATTTGCTAGTCCGTAGGGTGTTTTTCCCAACAACAAAGATGATGAAAGAGATAACATAGAAATATGGGATTAAGCACCATAAATATTCTCCATACCACCCGCAAGCCAATGGTCAGGTAGAATCAAAAAACAAAGTTTTGGAAGCCATCTTGACCAAGACTGTTCAGTTACATCACTGGGATTGGGATGATAGGCTCCCAGAGGCTTTGTGGGCATATTAGACTACTTGGAGAAATACCACTGGGCATACCCCTTATGATCTAGTGTACGGGAAACAAGTACTTTTGCCTATATAGTTCCAAGTAAGGACCTTTCGTATTGCTGTAGAATTAGGATTGAACCTGGATGAGGCTCAAAAGCGACGAGCCCTACAACTAAATGAGTTGGATGAAATCATACAAGATTCCATCCAACGGACGATATTAGTCCAAAACCAGAGGAGCAAGTGGCATGACAAGTTTATTGAGAAGAAACACTTCCATCCTGGTGATTGGGATCTCTTGTTTGATTCCCGATTCAAGACCTTCAAAGGAAAACTCACCACCCGATGGTTGGGTCCTTACGAGGTAGACACTGTATATGACAATGGAGCTATAAAATTAAAATAGTTGAAAATGGACAAGTCTCCTTTGTGGTAAATGGACACTGACTTAAGTTTTATCATAAGCCCATTTCCGGAGAAGATTTTCTACAGGTCATGTCAACTGACATGGCATTGGCCTTAGTAGATGGGGAATTCCCCCCTTGTTCTTGAAAAAGTTTCTGAATTTCCTACTGTACATATGTAAATAGTTTTTGAATTTTGTTAATAAGGAAACTCTAGAGGTTTCTGTAAATAATTATTTCATCGGAGTACAAAATTTCAAGGATATTTCTTCAAAACATTGTTATACTTGAATTTTGTGTCTGTTAAAGAATCAAATGAATATTGACTTACTGTAATTAGCCATATTTTTGCAAAATTCTCAATTTTTTTAAGCATTCTAAAGCAGTTTCTCTTGAAACTCTTCACCACTGTATAAGGAAGTGATATCGTAACTATCAAGCCTAGAGGTCTCTCGTACAGTTTTTCCAAAAAACCTGTGTAAGTGAGTCAAGTGTCTTTATCAAAGAGTAACAAGGAAGTCTAATTAGTGATTAGTCATGGATACATCACAATAACTACAAAGGAAGAAAGTAAGTTGAGACTAGAGATACCTTTCTATTCTTTCTAAATGGTACCATCCACTACACACTAAATAGCTTGATTATATCATATCTTTAGATAGGCCACGTCCTCTTAAGTACCTCATACATCGGGACAATCACTAAGTAATATAACATAAAGTAATCCTCTAACATAAATACCATCCCAATTGAAAAAAAGAGAAAAGAAAAAGTTGTTTCAGAGATGTTCCCCCATCTTCTTGCATAAGAAATCTTATACTAAAATATTAAAAGATGGAGGGCCAGTCTCTGAGGGTTTAAGAGGCCAACCCACCGAGATACTGAACAGGTCTATTGGTAATAGGTACCGGCCTGTGGTATGACTAGGTAAACCCGTCGAAGTACTAAACAAGCTTGTTGGTAGCGGGGCATTCTACCTAGCAAGGATGATAATCTGACAAAAATAAATCATAAATTTAAACTTGTCTTGATGTACGACATTACTTGCAGACAAAGCTGACATGAAGTATGTGTGGTTAAGCTAAGGATTAATGAAATTCATAAAATTTCCATTGGGAGATAACTCTAAGACTATCTTGAAACTCTCTTGCCTACCGCTTCTTATCTATATATAGGATCTCTTAACCTATAGGTGCGGCCATCTCCTAACTGTGTCGTCAGAACAATCTGTGAACTTTTATCTTTACACTTGACATACTATAAATATTTGACTATTGGGGGATACTGACTGGTTTCCTATATTTTTTATTGTGAGGTGTCACAATACTTAGGTGTGGGGGAGGGGTTCATGAGTTGACAAATGATCACTTCCTAGAGAAGTAGATCTTTGCAAGAATTTTTGTATTGTTACCATGATACAGGTTATTACATTGATAGTCATGATTATTTTTAAAATGCTTAACTCCTGTGTGCTATAAATTACTGAACACATACTTAACAGACCACTCTTTATCATTTTATCATTTCATTACAAACTTCATATTGTAGGTTTGACAATATAGGTTTTATGCTTGCTATAACCTATTCATGTAGGTTTTTGACATTATATGTCATATGCAAGAAGAATGAGTGAGCATGGAGCATTTTGCCTCTGCTCATTAACCACTGTGGTTGTCAAAAATACTTTAAATTTGCAGGCTATCCATTATAAGAGGTGAAAATGCACTTAACACAGAGGTACCAGATGAAGTACCGTATGAGGTTCTAGATGAGATGTCGTTTGAAGTGCCAAATGAAGTGCCATTGAATTGAATACTAGTAACTGTCCTAGATTCCAGGTAACTGGAAATCAATTACATTCAATTAAATTGGCTACATACATCGACTGGATATGCTTCATATGTTTATGATCAAATGTCCAAGTTAAAAGACTTGGACATTGATCTAAATACGCACCATTACATTGCCCCAAATCTTGCCATTGAATTCAAATTTCCCACACATGGCAGCTCACGTAGACATGTGTGCAACGTATTCCACCTTAAGTGCATCCAAAATTAGGTTTGGCACTCTATTATCTCATTTTCCCTTTCCATTTGCTCTCCTCTACATTAAGAAATCACACCCAACCTCTGCCATCTCTTCTTCTATCCAAAAACACATTCAGCCTGTGCTAAATACGTGCCACTGCTTGGCTCAATTTCTCCCTTTCTTGCTAAATTCCACCTCTATCACAATGCCCAAGAGATACGAACCCTCCTCTTATGCAGACTTATTTTCCATTCCTGAATTTTCACATTGTAGAGAAGTTTTTTTGCACGCTGACTAGGGGCCATTTCTGTCTAGCTTGCAGGGCCATGATGACAACCTCTCTATGCAATTTGCAGTTGGTTTCGATGGTAAGACAACAAATGTAGGGTCTCTCACCTTTGAAGTCACCGAAGAGTCCATTGCTGATACAACAAAGCTCCCAAAAATGGGAGATAGATGGTTCAAAAACCACCAATTGTTGCACTCAAGTTACAATAGGGTGTTTAGCCCAAATTTGAGAGCATTTTAGGAGAAAAAGGGTATGCTAAGGAGGGGATAAAGGAAAAATTGGTCAATCCCATCATCGTCATCACACGATTAATTACATGTGAAGGTAGATACTCTACTTTCAAATATTGTCATTTTAGATTGTTGGCTCATTTTATGTTCAACAAACCCTTGAACTTCCCCTCCTATTTTCTCAAAATCTTGAAGAAGATGTCTTCTCATGTGAGGAAAAATGTGACTACCCCCCACAACAATCTCTTCCACCATGGCTTGATCAAACTCCTCATTCTTTCTGAACTAGAGAAACAGGGGAAAATCTGGGGTGCCTTTATCTACCAATTTGAAAACCCTCACTTGACAGTTAAGACCGGCAAAAAGCCACTTATCCTAAAAACTATCTCTCCATCCAAGCCTCACTCTCAAAGAACCCCAAACTCCCTTGCACAAACCCTCTCTTTGCCGGAACAATACCAAAATCTTGTTGATATCTCTACTTCTTCATTGGGTAGAAAGACCAAGAGAAAATACTAAAAGAAGCCCATTGTTGACCCCCCAATGCCTTCACTCTCTCTTGATCCTACACCTAAAAATCTCCAAGAAGTAATGCAGCAAGAATTTCCCATCATTCCCACAAACAAGAGGGGAGCCAATCGATTTGGAAAAGGAACCTTTTGGAAGAGTACTCAGAACACAAGAACCAAGCCTTATGCAAAACCTCCACCTGCTTCGGATCTGATCCAAGTGTCTTCTAACCTTCAGATCCCTCATAAGAAACTTAGGGAAGTTTCTGCGGATGAATTAGAGCCACTAAGGAAAAAAAAATCAAAACCTACCTCACCTTAACAATGTCCCATCACTCCTACTTCACCCATGCCCAATCTGGATCCTAAAACTGATAGATTGTCCACATCCCTCAAAGGATCTAAGCCTTACTCAAAGATCACCGATTCTGCCCCAACCATAGAGTAGCTACAAAAAGAAAACCATCAACTTCTCCAACAGTTGGAAGAAAGGAAGATAGTAGATGTACACCTTCATCATGACAATGTAGTCCTTCAGGAAAAGGTCAACTCCCTTCAGCGGTTGGTTGATGAAATGACTAAATCTAACCGCAGCCTCAGAGCACAATTAAAGAAACACAAGAGGCACAAGGCTAAGTCTACATAGCAAGAAGGAGAGGCTTCCAAACTTGATCCTCCTCAACAAGCCTATTCACGAGGGGTAACTTCTTTTTGTTTGCAGTGGGACCTGCAAAATCATAAGTGTGGGGGTAATGTTGGGTCCAAGATATGATCATTTTTATGACGAATATTATACACTTTTTCCGCATGTACATATGTGTTTCTCATATTTTAAAGGAGATTTTTGAAGAATTTTATGATAAAATGGTATGATCGCCATAAGGTACATGTAATTCATGTTTAATGATTGTATCAAGTATAATTCAGCATGTTTTATGATTTCCAAGAGCTAATTCACATTTTTCTGGTGTTACAGGGCAAAAACACACTATGTTTCTAGTTCTGACACTTGATTTGGCACTCGATCCGACACTCTGTCAAGCACTGCGTATTGCACAAAAACGCAGGGTGACTTGGTGGTTAAGGTATTGGCGGCCAGTGACGGGAAAATTGAGCACATGGGTTTTTTTTTTCCTTATCCTCTATAGCTACTGAGCTCCAGACAACTCAGTTTCAGTTGTCCAAAGAGGGCAATTATTGGCTCACTCCGTTTTATCAGTTAGGGCATCATTTATTGTAATTTGCCAAATTTAGAAGTGGTTTGACTCTCCTGTGGTCGACCGCTTGGTCTGTAAGCTTATAAATACCACTAGAATGGTCAGATGATAGTTAACCAAGTAGCATAAGGATTAGAATTGTCAGAAAAACGATTTTACTTTGTTTTGATATTTTGCATTGCCAGAATTATGCCAGAACTGTGTTTTCAAGTTTTAATAGTGAATTCGTCTTGTTAAGCTTGTGTTGTGATTTTAGGGAGTGACCACGACTTGCTGGGGGGGCCACCAGCAGTCTGGTAACTATCTTCATGTTTATTTATGCATTTCTTAATTTAATTTCTCTTTTTATTTTCCTGTACATGTATGTTTTTATTATGCTAACTAGTTTGTTGTAGCTTAATTGTTTTAATTGTTTTGCAGGTTAGAGGTTGATACATATTAGCATGCAATGATTTTATAGACTAGGAAAAGACTTGCAAGTCTCTCTCTCTCTATACTAACCCCATGTGAAATTAAATGTTAGATTATGCTTTATTTTATGATTTTATAGTCTAGTTTAAAACATAGTTTAATTAGAATAGAACAAAGTTCTAATTTGGGTTTTCTTTGCCAGGGATTTGATGGATGGATAAAATTAGTTCTAGTTTTTAGTTACAGATTGCTTACTTCAGTTTTATATAGATCTCATTTAATTAGTTATTGGTTAATATAAATTGTTAATTTACTTTTTAATATCATAGTTTAATTTATGTTTTCAATTATTTCCTTATTGCAGTTTGAATGATTAGAGTATACATAGCATAGTTTTGTTTTACGCAATTTCCTTTCCTAGAATTAAAATGACATTAAATTTCTTAGTTAAATAATGATGATCTCGTTATGTTGTTGATGGTTTAGACATTAATATGTAGGGTATTTAACATTATTTTTGTCATGGATAAATTCTCATTGGATTGTTTAATCCATGCCTTTCATTTTTCCATTGAGATTAGTATTGAGCTTATACCATTGGAATTGTCCTTTGTTGTCAAGTGCCATCAAGATATTATCCGACACCGAAGAAATTCACACAACCACCATCATTATATTTGAATTATCATAGGTTAAAAGATAGTTTCTTTCTTTTGTAGATCAGAATAGTTTTCTTGCTTTCATAGATTAAAAGAGATAGTTTTCCTGCTTTCATAGATATAGTTTCTTGCTTTCACAGCTTAGAAAATAGTTTTATTGTTGTTGTAGGATAGATAGACTTTGCTTTGATATATTATACAATAGTTTGATTATTATCGATTAAGAATTAGTTGTTAATCTTTCTTGCTTTCAATAAAATATATTTCCTTTCGTGCATTAGAAATAGTTTTGCATTGAGCATTTAGTCCAGTTGCCTCTTAGATTTCCTTTCACACATTAGAAATAGTTTTGCATTAAGCATTTAGTCCACTTGCCTCTTAGGCTAGATAGTTTTTCAATAACAAGTTTTACTTTGATTGCTTGCAGTAGTTAGTTGCCTTTTCTTACTTGTCTTTTTCTTTAGTAGGTTAGTTAGGTGCTTTTGTTTACTTGTCTTTTGCTTTAGTAGGTTAGTTAGGTGTCTTTGCTTACTTGTCTATTCGCTTTAATAGGTTAGATAGGTTGTTTTTCTTACTTGCTTATTTATTTTATTTCATAGGGTAGTTTCTCATTGAATGTAGGTTGGCAAGTTAAAGAAGTTTGCTTTTGTCATTTTCTTACTATGCTTAGTAGTTTACCTTTGTTTATTGTTGAACTAGTTTGCTTTACATAGAGTTTTACTTGCTTTCTTAGGAACTATCCACTGACCCTTGGCCCAAAAGTACTTAGGTTACCTAGTTTCATTTTTCTTAGTAGGGTTTGCTCATTAGATAGTTTTTCTTGAGTATATTAGCCTTAGATAGCTTCCTTCATTAGTTAGATTATACTCCTACCAACCTTCTACCTTTGGAATATATTTTTCTACAAATCTAAGTTTACTTACCCCGGGTTGACAATTTAATCAAGGGTTTTTACTGTGTTTTTAGTGCATATAGAACACCCATCAACAACCAATTTGTTTTTCAGAGAAGTTGTGAGATTACATGGATTGTACAGAAGCATAGTTTCAGATAGGGACACTAAGTTTGTAGGAAAATTTTGGAGGACTCTATGGAAGAGGCTGGGAACTAACTTATCTTTTAGTTCAACTTATCACCCTCAAATAGATGGACAAACTGAAGTGGTGAACATGAGTCTGGGAAATTTGTTAAGAAGTTTATTCACTAAACAAGGTCGTCAGTGAGATCAGAATCTGGCATAGGAAGAATTTGGATTTAACAATTCAGTTAATAGAAGAACTGGGAAAAGTCCATTTGAGATAGTATATAGAAGACATATGAGAGAGGTTGCAGAATTGAGAGAATTGAAACATGATGAATTCTAGAGCGCTAGAGAGAAAGATTTTTCTACAAAAATGCAAAGACTTTATGATGAAGTTAGGAGGCAGATACAAGATAGTAATCAAAAGTATAAGGACATTGTTGATAAGAAAAGAACGGAAGTTCAATTTGAAGTGGGAGATGAAGTTTTACTCATTTGAGGAAAGAAAGGTTTCCAAGAGGAACATACAATAAATTGAAGATGAAGAAGATAGGACCATGCAAAATCCTTAGAAAATTTGCAGCAAATACTTATGAAATTGAGTTGCCAGATAATATTGGGATATCACCAATATTCAACGTTGCAGATTTGTATCCTTATAACAGAGATGATAAAGGAGAATTGGATGATCAGGAAGAGATTCAATGGGAAGAATAGATGCCTACAGTGGAAAAACCTCAGATGGAGAAAATTTTAGAACAAAGAGTTAGAAGGAAAACTAGAAGAATGATGTATCTTGAATATTTAGTGAAATGGAAGGATCACCCTATGGAAGATTCAAGTTGGGTAACTGAACCTGATATTTTAAAACATGAAAAAATAGTGCGAGAGATCATGGACAAGATTCAATGAATATTTTGGCCAGAGGATTATGATACAGGAGCATCGCTATCATATTAAAATGAAGTGGATGTGGAATCGAAATTGACACCTCAACACATCGAAGGAGCCAAAAACTGACCTTATTCATCTTGGTAGCGGTGTGAGGATATTTTTTATTTGATCGTTAATTAATTAGCTGTCTGTAAAGTCGGGCCACCGTTTGAAAAGATGAAACCATTATAAATCCTTTACACAACTGTAATATATTACAGGTGTGGGATATCAGCCTTGATTAGTCATTAGGTTTCATTTATTAAGTAGGTAGCTGCTTGAACATAATGTAATAGTATTTATATAGGAGGATGAAGAGAGAAGAAGGGTTGGGTCCTTAGAAAAGTTTTCATTGTAATAGTTGTGAAGTAGATAGCCATGATAATTTATGTCTTCTTCTAAAATCAATAGAATAGAGGAAATTGACCCTAATACACAGTGTTGATATTGTTTATAGTTTGACTGTGTTGTTACGTGTTTGTGAATGTATGATGTTCATAGTGAGTGAATGAATGGATAATTGAATGAGTTCAATTGTTTCTCTTTTTTAAGATTATTCAAGGAGTGCATGCAGAGCGCAAGGAGTGTGTGTGAAGAAGTCTTTTTCGACTTAAATCTCATAAGAGATAGCGGGGAAATTCCGTATGTAGAGTGTGCATATTGAGCGCAAGGAGTGTGTATAGAAACAAACTTGTGTTAAAGTTTGAAAGCTCAGGAGGTTGAGTGCAATGTATGTCAGGAGGGCATCAGAAAGTCTTTTGAAAAAGAAACAGAGTGAAAGTGTGCACCAAGGGGGGAGATTTAAATTTTATTTGCCAGAAGTTCAGGAGGAGTAGTGGTTTAAAGTCTCGAGAGGAAACACCTAGAAAAATTTATAATTTTCAAAGAGTTGAAGTGTTCAAAGGTGAAGCACAGAAGTTGAAAGTTCAAAGGAAGAATGAGTACAGAGGATTGAGTGGGAGGAATCCTTCAGATAAGAAGTTTGAAGACTAGATAAGATCGAGGGTCAATATTCATTCAGAAAGATCCGAAATATTTCGAGCCATTAGATATCGAAGAAGTAATGCACTGGTTAATCGCGAGGAGTCATCGAAATTTCACAGAACCAAAAGATTTGGAAGAATAAAAGTTAAATTCAAGAAATCACGAAACACGAAATCCCAAAATCATCACGACCATTCGTTGAAAGGAGACACGTGGCAATAGATTAAAATTTCATTGACTTGCAGAGTGAAAAGGTCAAAGGGTGGGGTCGTGAGAATTTGTGAAATCCAAAATCGTGAAATGATCGTGACCATTCATTTAAGTTAGGGCACATGGCGACCGATCTGTGTTTTGTTGATCTGTGACTTGGGAAGTTGGAGGTAGAAGTTGCGAAAACTCATGAAACGTGAAATCACAACTTGATCACAGCTGTTGGTTGGAGAGATGTTTGTGACTGTTGATATGATCCAAAAATTTCACAATTTTGGGTATCGGGAGAATGAAGGTGAATCACATCGGGAGTTCTGATACGCAAAATCCCGACGCGCTCGGAAGGATTTGCCCTGAGATCATAGAGAAGGGTCATATGTTTGAAGTTAAGGGAGGAGCTAGCACAAACTAATCCCTTTTCAGATTTTTGGGACTTGGGAGTTCGAAGGATGGAGAATTGGTTGACTCATATAGTCGATACGTGTAATCACGACACACTTTTTCGGATAAGTGTGTGGTCACAAGGCATAGTCACATGGAGGAGACTTGTGTTTTAGCACTTGGACACACAAGTGGAGGTTTGAAAATACCTTTGGATTGTTCCTTAGAGGTTCCAACAGGGAATCAAAGACTGTTTCAATTCATTCTTGAGAAGATACTAAGACTGGGAGGTCGCACAACCCTTGGAGAGAAGGGGGGTCTACACCAAATGCGAGATGAGAAGGGAAAACCACTTCAATTCCATATACAAGATGGAAAGGAGAGATGCCTAGGGACCTCTTTGTTTCCACTCTATCATCCCACAGAGAAAATTTGAGCTTCGAATCCCATGCTTTCTTGTTGTCCTCTAACAGTCTTTTGATTGTATTTATCAGGCTTTTGTTATTGGATTTTGCTAATCCATTTCCTTGTGGATATTAAGGGGTAGAGTGAATCATTGCAATTTTGAACTACCCAAAAAAATTGATCAATGGTTAAGATTTGAAGGATGCAGCATTACTGGTGACAATTATGTCCAGACAACCAAAACTTAATATAATATCCTCCAGAAAACCAATGATCACCTTATGAGAAGCAATCCTTGTGGGAATAACTTCTATCCACTTGGTAAAATAATCTGTGGAAGTCAGGATCCATCTGTGTTGACCGCTTGATGTAGGATGAATTTCCCAAATGAAGTCTAGGCCCCATTGCTGGAAGGGCCTTGAAGCAACCACAGGCTTCAGAGGAAGAGACTTTAGCTACTGCTTCCCAACAAATTTTTGGCATTTAATACAAGCTCTAATTTGCACACAGACATTAGTGAATAGAGTAGGCCAAAAATACCCAGCCTTGAGAATTTTGTAGGTTGTGGTTCTCCAGAAGTGATGTCCCCCACATAGATTATCATGAAAATCAAACATAATCTTTTAGGCCTCTAGTGGGTCTAAACATCTTAGAATCATTCCCAAAGGGTCTTTCCAATACAAAGCTTGATCACTAAGAAAATATTTAATTTATTTGAGCTTAAGAGATCTTGCCTTGATTTTTCCCATACCATCTAGAGGTCACAACTCCTGCAGAAAAAATATAATGTCTTTGTACCAGGTGCACTCTGCCAATGGAGGGATGACTTGTGGGCCTGTATGAGACAACTCGGGCTGTTGATTTTTTGAGCAGGTGTTGCTAAAATTTACCCCCAAGTCTTCATAATTAGATTCAAACAACAACTTGGCTAAACCTTGGCCTTTAACTAGTTTGGTGGGATTTATTTCCAAATTGAATTCAAGGATTTTGGCAATCCACTTTCTCCTTCTTCCATCTAAGTCAGACTGAATGAGAATATCCTTCACAGAAGCTAAAGGAACATATGAAATAATATTTGAATGTAGAACAAAGACTCTAAAATATTTGAGGGATTTCACCAGAGCATAGGCTTGCTTCTCCATGATGTCATATATGACCTCTATGTCTCTTAGTTCCCTATTGAAAAAGGAAACAGGCTGCTCCAACCCTGCGTCATTCTTTTGTAGTAAAACAACTACCACTGTATCAAATGAAGTCAAGGAAAAAATCAGAAAATCCTTGGAATAATCATGACTGATCAGCATGGGTGCCTCAATCAATGCCTTTTTGATTTGGTTGAATGATTCTATGGGCTCAACAATCCATTTTACTTCATTCCCCTTTCTGAGCATGGTTGTGATATGCTTTACCAATTCAACAAAATTTGAAACAAACCTTGTTAGAAAATGAATTTTCCCCAGGAAAGACTAAACCTCCTTCCTAGACTTGGGAAGTGACAAGGTTTGAAAATCTTCTACCCTACTCAAATCAATTCTAACTCCCTCAGCTAATAAAATGTGTCCCACCAATTTTCCTTCTTGCATGGAAAATAAAGACTTCTTGGGATTTAGGGAGAGACCAAAACTTCTTCATTTCGAGAAAACCTTTCTCAAATGTTGACAATGCTCTCTATCAGACTTGGGGAAGACTGTTATGTCATCCAGATAGATGACCACAAATTCATATATTTCTCCAATGAAGGCAGTGTCCATGGCTCGTTGGAAGGTTTCTTCCGCGTTCATCAATCCAAAGGGCATTTTGGCATACATGAATGTGCCCCAAGGAGTGGTGAAGGTTGTCTTTTCCCTGTGTTCAGGCAGGACAAAGATATGATTGTAGCCAGAAAATCCATCAATCATGGAGATCCTGGATGCACTTGTCAACCTCTGCAATATGTGTTCCATCTTTGGAAAGGAGTAATTATCCTTCTTAGAGCTTCTGTTCAGATTCCTGAAATCAACACAAAGTCTGATTTCTCCGCTTTTTTTTCTTACTAGAACCAATTTGGCCACCCATTCAAAATATCTCAAAGGAACAATGATGTGGGTGTCTAGTAGCTTCTTTACTTCCCTTTCCATAATGGGCAACAACATAGGATTTATTTGTCTTAATTTCTTCCTAAATGGTTTGGCCTCCTCCTTCAATGGAATCTTGTGCTCAATGACAGTTGTTTCGTAAGTTCTGATGTCTTCATATGTTCAGGAAAACACATCAGAAAATTCTTTTAATAACTCAGTATACTCGGCTCTCTTCTACCTTTATAGGCTTCTCTACAACTTGACAAAATTTGGATCCTCCTCTATACCAATATTTCATTCAGCTACATCATTATCCTCAGCTAGGCCTTTAAAATTTACTGCCACATCATTCCCATCGAACAATATTTCTAAAGGGACTAGTCCCTTTGGGATGTGGTTGCTAGGCAGCTAAACAATATGGTGATTAGCAATTTTATTTAATAATACACTAGCGTGAGGGTCACCTTCGGAATCATGATCCTGATTAATGTGTAATGCAGAGAACTCATCAACAAACTCGAGAAATTTTCTTATCTCAAGATCATCCTCGAACACCTTCCAATTCTTGATATTTTCAGGTACAGAGGGCCTATATCTTACCTCAACATCATACTTGAGCTTAGGTGGCAGTGGGATTTTGAAATGGATCATTGAGATAGCCAAATAATCAACCATAATATTCTCCTTTCTTGGAATAAGGGAAATGTTGAAAGCTAAGAAGAAATTGTGAATTAGATCCCACACCTCATTTCTATAAGTCTTAAGCCTAGGGTTCTTGGCTTGATAAATATTTTTGACCTGATGAACAATTAGTTCAACATCTCCAAATACTACTATCTCTTCAATCCCCATGTATTTTACAACCCTTATACCCAAAACAAGAGCCTCATACTCCGCCACATTGTTGGTAGCTTCAAATTATAGTTTATAGGAAAAGGTATAGTCTCTTGACAAGGTGACACAAAAACCACTCCAACACCAACCTGTTCCTTAGAAGAGGCTCCATCAAAGAACATATTCCACATAGAGGAAGTTGGGTGAGGTATTTAATGAAAAGAAATGGGGTTCTTTCTGATTTCAAGAGGGGCTTCAGAAGCATCTTCAAGCTGCAATATGTTGGATCCCAAATCAGTGCTCAAAAAAAAAATGGGATGGTTGATGGGGTTTTCTTCATCACTGATGATGTACGCGAAATGCGCTTCCATATAAAGTCTCCTTTGTTCACCCCCGAACACAGGAATGGTGGCATATGAAATATCCATCTACAAGGTTCCTCCCAGTCTCTTTATCCAATATCTATATAGGATCATTCCGAACTTAGGGGGAACATCAACCACTATGATATGCATGACTAGGCTTCATAGATAGCTGGAAAAGGGACAACTAGGTCTTTGATAACCCCAAGGATCTTCACCTTCCTGGAATTGAAAGAATATAGGTCGCGGTAGGCTTTTATAAATTCCAACCCAAGTTCTTCCATGACAATCTTAGGCATATGATTGTGGGATACTCCTGAATCCATTAAGCAGTTATGCAACACCTTATCATGGATGTTCAATGAAGTGTAGAAGGGAGGGGAGGAATCATCTCTATATTCTAGCAAAGGTCCTAACATGACAACTGGATTTTCATATTGCATATTGACTGAGTCTGTGGGATGAATTGTGGGTTCAAGCATCAGTATCTTAGAGAGGATCCTTTTGAAATATTCATGTTTGACAAACTTTGAAAGGGGTACGGGGATCCTAATATTTTGAACCTCGTGCTCAAAATTAAAAGGGGATGTAGGCTTTAGGATGTCTTTCACTTCTGGGACAGGAGTTATGGCCACTTGAGAGGGGGTTCGAACTTTCTTACCCTTGTTTCTATCTGCTATATCTTCAGTTGGCTTCCCTACTCTGGTAGTCTGCTTAGGAACATCAGGCTTTCCTTCTTTCTTCTTGGACCTCAGATCATATCTATTTGGGCTGCTGCTAGCCTTGTCCACTTTTCTTAGCTCGTTCATCTAATTTTCCATGAGGGATTCCTCGTATGCAGACTGAGTTAAGTGAGGAAAAGAGGAGGTGTCCCCAAGACAGTGGATTTCAGGATCAAGGTCTTCATCCCCTTCTTCCTCATCAACAACAAGATTATTTTGGAGAGGGGTCTGGATTTTCTGATCATCTCTATCTCTTCTCCTCTGGTCTCTTTGGATACAATGAGGAGTACTTTTAGGCCTCCTATAGTTATCTCTGTTATCAACATTTTGAGGATTTTTGTAGTTCTTCTTTCCTTCTAATTCTATCTTTTCCATTTTTGAAGAGAGTGAATTTAATATCTTGGTCATTTCATATGTTTGAGGAGGGGTGACAAAGGAACTTGAAATTGGAGTTTCAGACCTGCCATTTCCTCTGTCTCTATCATCCTTAGCCCTAAGTTTTTTAGCTTCCAATAAATTGGATTCCACTTCAAGGGCCACATCTTGCATATGAGTCAAGGAGGTATCTCTTCTTTCTCTCAACAGGAGACAAAAGTCATGGATGAAATAATTAGCATAAGTCATTTTAGAAGAGATTTTGGTAGACTTAACTTCGGCTAGAATCCTTTTATACATTTTATTAAATCTCTTCGAGAAGTCTAAAACAGATTCCCCCTCCTCTCTTTTAAGTGCCACAAATTTTGTAATATAATAAAGGATATTTTTTTTATTCCCCCAATTCCTTAAGAATGCATTATCCAGAGCAGCAATCCCCTCAATAGATCCAGGAGGCAAGTCCTTAAACCATTCCATGGCATCGCCATTGAGGCTATGTACAAAAATTTTCATCCACACAACTTGATTTTTTATGGCCTGAATCTCAAGAAATCTATAAAAGGATGAAAGGTGCTCTTCTGCAGTCACGTCTCCCTCCCCTATGAATTGGGGCATGTACTTAAGGTAATTTGTGCCTGGGAGAGCATTCATAGGCTAAGATAAAACTAAGGGGGTGTATCTAGTAGCCAATATCTCATCCATCTTGTTCCTAGGAGGATTAGAACCTGCCATTTGGACGTGAACTGGAGGAAAACTAGGCGGAGATGGATTTTAGACAGGTGAGGCTAGGGATGTGCTTCCAGGAGAAAAAGGAAACAATAGAGGATTTGGAGAAAAATCCACAGGGCTTGAGGGAGCAAAAGTTTCCCTCTCTGTCAAAACAACAACTATAACAGGAGGAGGAGTAGTGAAACTGGGAGAGAGGAAATCATCAAGAAAACTCCCAAAATTTAAACTTCTAGAAGCTCCAAAAGATGGTGTAATAGGAAAATGAGAAACAACTATTGGAGCTACTATAGGAGGATAGTGAAAATCATTGAAAATACATGGTTCAACAATAGAAGAACCTTCCTGAAGGGTCTGTCGGCTTCTGATAATTTTCTCTGGGTTAGCTTCAGGTGTTTCTAAAGGAATATGTGGAGTAGACCTTGTGTGTCTACCTCTGGAAGCCACAACTGAAACATCAGAGTTGTAATAGTGGATTCACCAGGTGCACAGTTGTAATATTCAATGTACTGAGTTCTAATGCACCTTCAGAATTAGTGGACTTTGTCGTTCAATCCCAGGGAAAATCTTCAATTCATCCCCGACAACGGTGCCAAAAATGTTAGCACTAGAAGTCACCTTTGGATTGCATCAAAGGTAAGCCCAATACCCATCATAATGTTTTGTGTCACGAGTTGGTTTTCAAAGAGGTCAAATGGGCGCAGACTCGAGATGATATCATTTTAACTCATGAAACTAGACTAGCATGCATAAGCGATGAGGTATGGAATCAAATTTAGTCAGTAAGTTGGAGTAAGGGTGATTAGGAGGAAGAATTTGGTGAGAATATGTAGGGGCATGCCGTGAACATCAGGTCTTTTGGAAACCTAAGGAAGAAAAACTCAAACACAAGATCTTCTTGGGTTCCAATTTTAGTGAAACTGAAAGAAATCATGACAACATTACAATCAAACATCTATCATAACACAATAAAAAAAATTCATTTGAATCAGTCATCCATGAACTCTCTTAGTATCAGAGGAAAATAAGATGGAGGAATAAAGTTGACTTAAATTAATCAAGAAATCTCATATCACAATACATAACCAGAGAACCAAAGGCTTCACTAAAACTTTACAATATAGGAGATTAGCTCTACCATCGACCATAAAAAAATATCAAAACTAAGTATTTATACTCAGAAAAACTTGCCACCACCGGGAGCATGACCTATCCGATACAATCAAAKATTTGCGTTCATGTCTTCCTTGGTTAGTCTGTACATGCATTCTATGTTAGACGCGATTTCAGATCAGTATGGGATCTGCAGGAAAGTCCGCTGACAGGGGAACTTTGGACTGATAGTTTGCCTCCACATCCAGTTCTTCCATGMTTTATATTTATGTGGTGAAACAAGGTTTCAACCACCTTCCCCAATTTCATTAACCACTTTCATCTGGATCGAGAAAAAAAMTGACACTCCTGAATGTTCTTGGCGAGCTCATGACTCCTTCGAGTCAATTCTGGCACCTCAAGGAAACACAAATATTTCCTTGTTACCAACTCAGGCGTTTCATCCTTTAGATTGCCTCCTTTCCATTGCCCCATGCGACTGCGGGTTGTGACCTTGTGCTTATCTACATGAAATCTCAGGATTTCGCATTTCAGTAGTTTCCACTCCCCTTGATTTCAAAAATTCCGATGCTCGAAAATGTGAAACGGCCCATCTGGATCAATGATCGGATTTTCCTTGAATCTGAAGGCCATGATTAACAGCGACATTTGAGGACTCGGGGCTTTGCATCTTTCTCCATGCTGGAAACCTTGAAATGTGAAATCACGACTTTTCTTATTTGTTGCCACGTACTCCCCTAGTTGGACGACTCAGATCATTTCATGACTTTGCGTTTCACGAGTTTGCTTGGCTCTTCCCTTTGATCTTTCTAACTTACAAAATCGTGGCTATGCTGATCATGCACCACGTTTACTTATAAAATGAATGGCTCTAATTATTTCACGATTTTTCATTTTAGTAGTTCTCATGACTCTGCCCTTTGACTAATCCATTCTGTGAGTCAGCGAAATGCTTAATCTTGAGCCATGTGTCCTTCTGAGGATCAACAGCTAGGATTGGCCTCACAATTTCAGAACTCTGATGCTATACTTCATGCAACTCTATGATCCCGATCACTCGATGGTCATCGATCCAATCGACTTGATGGATCTCTGTCGTTGAAATATGATTATGCTAGCTCACTTGATTTAAGTCCATACCAACCCACTCTAAGTGATATGCTTGTGTTTATGGTTGTGGCTTTTGTGAACAATTACCTAGATGTTTGACTGAAGGCTCGGAAAAAAAAAATGATCAGTGAAAAAGGTCAAGAGAGAAGTGATCGGTTTTATAGAAAATAGGTCAATCAAATGGATGAAGGAAGACAGAATAAAATATGCAAGCCGAGAAGAAAAAATTACAATCGGGTCTGCAATGGAGGAGAGACAGGCAAAAAATATAGACTTAGATAGAAACACCAAACCCTTAAGGTTTGAAAAGTTTATGTGATAATAGAAACCAGTGATTGTATCATGGAAACATAGGTTAATGGAACCCTCCAATATAATATCCTACTCTATCGCGTTGTCAAAGAAGGGTAGTGACTGCACCAAGGAAATTAGCTCACCAAGCATCAAGTTTAGTAGAAATTTCCCCATTTGATGGGGGCACAAAACATAATGAATACAATTTCTTCTTTTTGAAACAAGGTATGAATTTTTATCTCTAACCAAAGACTTCATTTCTTCCTAGTATGGAGTTGTGATTCAGAGTTCAACGTTTCATAAAGCAGTCAATAAAGTTCACAACTCCAAAATCCTAGTGTTGATTTTCCGAAAGGGGTTTCAATTTTAATTTTTTTGAAATATATATAAAAAAAGGGAAAACGAATGTTATAAATCCCAATGTGCTTATTTGTAAATTACCTTTAAGTGTGATTAATTAAAACCTTAATCACGATTAGTGAATCTTAAATCTTTCTTTCAGGTTTCCCTGTAACAAAGCACTCTTGAAATATAGGTCTGCGAATTCCTGATTCCCTATTTCCGAAAGTCTTAATCATGGCTAATATTGATTAATTAAGGTTTTAATACAGACGATTAACGTTCGATTTAATCTATTCTCTTTTCACATTCGAGGGTTTCATATGACATATCTCTTGGGTACGTGATCCCCGAAACTCTGAATTGCGAAATCATAAACTCTAAAACAAAGTCTTAAACTTGAATTAAGTCATTTTAAAACATGATTAGTAATCACTAAACTTCTTTCGGGCTTAGGGATTCTGAGTTTTAAGAAACAATCATTTCAAAACTCCAATTTGAAATTGTCAATATATGATAATATCTGTAACAAGACAAATTAATATTTTTAAGTTTAAATGTGTATCTTTGAGCTCATCTTCTTCATTTAAAACATTAAAGTATTACTATATGTCTCGATACATCCATTAAAGGATGATTTAAAAGAAATACAGCTCTGCATTTTGAATTTTATTCTTATCTTACAATCACGAGTGAGTTGTATTCATCTAGGCTTATAGATTTTCTTGTCTGCAACAAGTTTTCAATCTAGTGTGAATGGTATGGCACCTAAGAGGGTACTTAAGAAGGTTGAGGGAACTACTGAAAGCACATGTATAGAAGGATATGTCGTAGCTGATACCACACCCCATGCTATTGATTCTATCAAATCTTGGAGGAAAATCTTTGAGAATCTAGATTACGAAATTAAAACTGCCCACATGATTATGAGAGAAAACTCTGGGACATAGCAGAGTTTGAACTTCACAAAATAGCAGCACGCCCATGGATCATGCCATATAATGACATGATATATTGGGCCTTAGAGAGAGAAGACGCGAAGACAAGGAGCATTCTGGATAGTCGTGGGGTCGTCATCGATTCCTTCAGGCTGGAACATATAAAAGTAATGTACATGCTATCCCCTAATCCTAAGTATATTTATAATGCTGAATTCATAGCCAAATTCCAAAGAAAGGAATGCACAAAAAGGAGTGCATTCCTTTCTTTGTAGCCATGGTTCAGGGTATGTAGCCTCACTAAATGAATACATGGTCTATGTAGCCATGATTCTTTGTAGACTCTTCGGAAAGAAAAACCCCACTCCTTTCCCTGTGGAATGGGTGCCTCTTCTTCATGAAGCAGTTGAAGGTTTTAGTTTCAACTGGGACAAAATCCTATCAGACAATTTATCTAAGGAGGTAATAGAGTATCAAACTGCAAAATCCAAGGGCCAACAAGTGGCTTTCTATATGTATGCCTACATCATGCATGCCATATGCTTCATGACCCCTTTCCCTCTGATGAATTGGAGTTGGAACCCAAACTCCAATAAACCCATTCATGAATACTATTCTAAGTTGTGGGAAGAAAATGCTAAGGACTCCTTCTACGAAATCTGCCACTTCGTGGTGATTCCGGTGCACCAGATGTTGTATGCCTTCGAATCTCCCCGTATTTCTGATTCAGTCATGGAAAGTCTCAAGGTTGTCACAGATTCGTTTATAGAATAATTTTTTTCCTACATTAGGGTTTTCGGATGTTCAATCCCTCCCCATGCACTACCAAAATCCCTCCCTGATAGACTGGTATGCAGGGAGGTGGCTCATCAAATAGTAATAGGTGGCATAAAAACTGAATTAAAAATGTCCCAAAAGAGATTCTGGCTTATTTTCCCTGTGCAGGTTGGGAAATATTCACTACTCAATCTAGGGCATTCCAAGGTGGAGGAAGTCGCATTAGGAGAGATAAAGTTGCTAAATCTCGATCACAGGAAATATGATCCCCAAAAAATTATGGGTAATCACCAAGTCAACTGCAATTTGAAAGCATACGAACATGAACAGTCCCCTTGTGACGACATGTTCAGAGGAGTTATAAGTTATGATGAAGTGTTGGCCAGGTTTCAGTCTTTGTCACCTGACTTGCAAAACAATTTCCTGAACTTCCATAAACATTGGAGAAGTGGTTTACCCGGGGTATTACTAGGAGAAGCGCCAACTCAACCTCCAGAATAAGGAAGCATACCCCCAAGTTTTGGATTAGGAGGGTATGGTAAAGAAAATACAAAGAGAATTTCAGAAGAGACCGAAGAGTCTCCATGAAAAACAAAAGGACCAAAGGAAGAGAACTCAGGAATGGAAAAAGGGTCTCAGACACTCCAGTGTCTGATAAACTAGATTTCCCTTCATCATCTACAATTCATGGTAATACCCCGAAAACAACAGAGGAGGTAAGATCTATAGAACTAGGTGCTCCCATCTCCTCTTTGAATCCATTACAATCCACTTTTGGTGTCCCCCAACTGGGAGCCCTATATGTTAGTGACCATGAACCCATCTCCAGAGAAGATATTCCTCCATATGATTATTTTTTTAGTAAGAAGAGAAAGGCAGTGTTGAAGCAGGAAATGCATCAAAGGGAAAATGCAATGGTAAAGAAGCACAAAATCATAATAGACGGGCATAATTTAGAGGAAGAATATTTCTCTACCGAAGTAGCTGGTTCTATGGTAGCATTAGCCACAGCTAACCAGTTCACTGTTGAAAATATGAAAGCACATCTGAGACAAAGAAACCTCATGATCGCTAAACTACAAGGCCAATTAAAGGAGAATGAAAAAAGGATTGAAGAAGGTATAAATAAAGGTATAGACCAAGCCAGAGCTGGGGATAAGCAAGATATTCAATCCCTGAAAACAAGCCTCAACGAGATGGAGGAGAGAGTGCAGACAAGTCAAACGCAAGAAGAAATCATAAATCAATTACAAACAAAATTAAAGTCAATTGACGATCTAGTCATAGATCTAAAATTTTTCTAGGCCCAGTCACTGGAAGTGCATGCAGAGCTAGAAGTTGAACAACAAAATTTGATTTCCAAGATAGAGATCCTCTAGAATTACTTCCATGAAGCAAGCAATTCCTTTGATAACATCATCATGAAGGAAAAAGAAGCTAAAGCAACAAGGGTCGCTCTTCAAAGGGAAATCATATGTTCAATGAACGAAGAGACATCCAAAACTACAAAATTATCAGCCACAGAGCAAATCAGAGGTGACATTATGCTCAAAGTATGGGAAGCCAAAATAATGGAAAGTAAAAGAATAGTTAAAGAAATCAAATACGTCTGCGAAGAGGTTTTCGATCTCTTAGACAAAGGGTCATTAAACATTGGGAAGGACAATTGCGCAGGGCTTCTAGGGAAGATAAATATTGTGAGACACCAATTAAAGTTTAAAGAAGATCTAAGTGAGATCCATATGGAGATTTTACAGCTAAAATAAATGGATGTCACCTTAATCAATAGCCTGTTGATTCAGCCCAACTTAAAATTGCAGTCAATAAAGTTTGCAGATAAAAGAGTTGAAGACTATTTCCCAAAGATACAGAGAAAGGTATATCTATTCGAAGCAAAGGGGTTTCCAGAGCCTCTCAAAATGTCTTCACATTTCCTCAACAAATGCATTGAATGTGCCAGAGAAAAAGAAGGAGAGCCTTCAACATAGCAATAAAGTACCAGTTTGAAAAGTGTAGTTATAAAAATAAAAGAAAGATAAAGAAAATCTTGTAAAATAGTTTTCAGCTTATTTACGATAAATTGCTAGTTCCTAGAAATTAGAGATTCCCCAACCGCCAAGGATTGGAAATTTTGTATAAATGTAAATTTTTAGGACTAAGAAAAGGATTTTTGGTGGCCATTGTATGGCAAAAACGTTTTGCAGTGATTAATAAGAATGCAAAGCGGAGATTCCAGATCTTGTCAATTCTGAGCTATGTGTTCCCTTTGTTTTTTCTCATAGCATTTTTTTCTTAGGTGTATCTTTGATGAAATTTTAACAATAATTTAGCATAATATTTACTACTGGTTCAAGTTGTTGGGTTATCTAATTATTTACAGTTTTTCCTCTGTACCTACTGTCAGTAGTTTCAAGACCTGTAGATTATTTAGGATGTAATGGTTTGTGTTTCATTAGAGTCCCCTTGTCTTTCATCTTTCCTCGTTGCAAAGTGAGATTTTTCCATGATCAATGCCTCATTTTTGTTAAACTATTTTGTGTTTTTCACTCGTCAATATCATGTCTTTAAAATCTAACTCAGGAACAAGAAACAACCTCTGATCTGTTGAATATGAATCTGTGTTTGAAATTTCTTCTCTTATAATCAAAATCAGAAAGAAACACACTTTATTGAACAAATTTTTAGACCTTATTCCAACCATTATCCCTCATGATTGTGCCCACCTTAAGACAACCTAATGTAGAACCCAGTCTTTCGGATCAGACTAGCATTTCCCTAAATTTATTTAACACTATCTTGCAAAAAACTGACACCCAGGTTGAATTAGAACATTCATGGGAAGCCATTGAATGGGACATAAGAATCCAAGAAAACTGGGAATCTCAATGGAGACAGTTAAGGAACCAACCATAGTGGTTATCCTTCAAAGCCGACTTTGTCTACCTTAACTTTCTTTACACGTATCAGATGCTTTGACGGTATACTTTAGAGCCTTAAAGTATAAACTCAAGAACAACAGCTCCTAAGGAGGGAGGAATAATCTAGGTGGACATTAGTGGCCACCCACCTATTCCACTAGCTCAAAACACAATTTCCATCTTTGCATATTTTCTATGGTTTTTTCGGGTCTTGAACTTCTACGGTCGTTTTAAGGCCCTAAATGATTTTTTTTTGGCTCGGAAGTGACCAATAAAATTTTGAATGCATGTAATGGGTTGTTTGGGATGTGTACTCCTCGGATAGATATTTCCAACAAGATACCAATCACCCCAAACAAATATGATATGAAAAATTAATGCCCCCAGGAAGTTGATGTATCGACTAACCACATTAGGGCCCACAAACCTTTTGGGTGTTTCATCTTCTTCGGGTGTTGTATGTTTAGATTTTTCACATTGCTTATTTATTTTAAAATACCTTTTCGACATTATTGTAATCATATTTTGCAAAAATATGCATAGCCATCACTTCTCTTCTAAGAGATAAGGTACCACCTTTCTAGAGAGTTCATTTCACTCTCCATTTTTACAGTTCCTACATATTCATTCATTAATAGGAATTGAACATTACTATATCTCCATGTTTCTATGTTTTATCTCATTCCCTCATAAATCCAAATAAATAGGGGAACCACATGATTATAGCCCGGTTCTTAGGAGAGAAATGATTGTAGGCTAGATTATAAGACATGTTTTTTGGGGGACATAGTTCCCTTAGCTTGAGACCCTCCATTCAATGGGGATGGGGCGATTAGTTTGATGGGATTTATGCCTTCATTATTTTTTATGTATGAAGAATTATATGGGCATGCCATGAATATTTAGAGTAGTTGAATCCATGAAAAACTACGTTGATGTTTTGTATTACACACGCACACACACACATGCACTATGGATGCAATTTTTGAAATGAAAATGTGGATAATCAATCTATATGATTTTATTTATAAACGATTATGCATTTTTTATTAGATGTGATTGAAAAATGTTATCTTCTTATGTATGGATGTATTAAATGCATATCTAGAATTTTATTTGCAATGGTATTTACAAAATTATTTTGTCTTCTTGGAACATGGCTAAATAAAATTGATTCAAATGAGTGCACCAAAGGTTTAACTCATAAATACTTTCAAAAGAGGAAAGGGTTACACACATTATAAATAATGTTCAACTACATGGTGAGAAGCTATAAATTGAGACAAACATGAAGGTGAGGGATGCAATGTTCAAGGTAATTGACTAAAAAACCAATCATGACATCATATTGGTCCTAGTTGTTGGTGTCAGGTCCAATAAAATTTCCATTAGAGTGGACAAGGGAATGAAAAGGGGTGAATATGGCCCAACCTTTTGAGACTAGATTCCACAAATAATGACTCACACTATTAGCATAAATGATATATAAATAGGATTAGGGTTTCAATTAGAAGGCGTAAAAAGAAAATAGATGAGATGTAATCTTTACAAAAAGGATGAAAAAATACATCTAACCTATACAAGATATAAATTCTAAAGGAAACAAATAGTGGTAAAATCTCTGAAGGTAAAGTTCATTGTGAGGGTTATGGAAAAGCTCCTGTTCTATCCCCAAAATGAGATATGCCCCCTTTCCTAATCATTGTTTGACAATGTAAGGTCCATTCCATAGTTGTTCAAACCTTCCTCAACATAAGATATCATGGGCTTGGTCATACAAAACGACTAGATCACCTTTGTGGAAGGCATGAGGGTGGGCATTACAGTCATACTGAGCTTTAGAATGATTCTTGGCTACATCAATGGTTTACAAAGCATATAATGGTTTTCATTGGATTTCTCCAAAAGCACTAGTATTTTATCTAAGGGAGTGGTATTGGGGAGGAGTTCGATGACTAAATGGAGGGATGGGATTTGACACTTGACTGATAAGACAACCTCCTCACCATGGACGAAATGAAAGGGGGTAAACCTAATGGTAGTTTTAGCAGATGTCCTATGGGTCCATAAGGCATGGAAGAGCATATTATGCTAGTTGGTCTTGTTCTACTCCATCATCCACTAGAACATGGTATTAAGGATTTTATTGACAACCTCAACTTGTCCATTTCCTCGCGGTTATTACAAGGATGAATATTGGTGCTCAAAACATAATAGTGAAGCTATCTTGTTCTATATTTCATCTTCAAATGCCAGCCATGATCATAAACCAATTGTTTTAGGACACCAAACAAAATGATGATGTGGCTGAAAAATAAATGAGTTGTAGTGACTACAATGTTGTGAACAAATTTACCAACTTGACTAGAACTGTGAAATCAAAAATGAGAAATATAACCCTAAAAACTCATATTTTTGTGTCAAAACTACAAAAATCAACACCTTAATAGAAACGCGGTGATACTAGTAGCACCTTTTTTTTGAGGTAAAAATTACAATATTTTGCAATTATGACCCATAATATGGTTAACAAAAACCTTAAAGACAACCCTCGAATTGAAAATTTGTGCCACTAGTAGAACCCTTCCTTTTTGGAGGGGTTAAAATTACAACTTGTTTTAAATCATGGCATTAACAATTGATATCATTGCAACCAAAATCCTAAAATCATTCCCAAATAAAAAAAACCAGAGTTACCAACTTAACGAGAACTCTACACAGCTCTCATTTTTTAGGGGTTACATTTTTTACCTTGTTTTGAAAAGTTGTGCTATCGGTAGAACCCCCACTACATTTTTAGGCTATTTTTTGATATTTTAAATATTATTATCCATAATGTATCCACATTATTGTTTTTAATTCTTATTGTTTCAACTATTTTCAAATTTTTCTAAATTGTTTTTTTTTTCAACGATGTTTTTAATCTTTTTTTCATGCGTCTTTCAATGTTAAAAATGGTTTTTACCATTTATTTTTTTGAAATTAATATTTTTCATATAATTGAGTCTACTTAATTAATTTTTGATTCCATAGTTTTTAAATATAATGGAAAATATTATTTTTAACACATTTTTTACCTTTGCTTCAATACATAGAAAATAATTTTAGTTAAATGACATTATTTTTTAATATTTAGCAAAATAATCTACATTTTAAAGCCATATATAATAAAGACTTATACATTTTGGAACCTATCTATTTAAAATAACATGTCAAATAAAGGATTTTTATGGACATAATTGAACAAAAAGAGTAAATTTTGTTTTATAAAGAGTTAACATTTTTTTCCATATATATATATATATATATATATATATATATATATATATATATTAAGTTAAAAAAATGACAACATTTAATATCATTTTCCCTAGCATAGTTATTCACATACAAATAAAAGAAAAAATATATATAAAAAAAAATCATCATAAAACAACAATAGATACACATTCATTCTTATTTTAAAATATGAAATTCAAAACATTACAGTTATAGCTCATAAAAAATTTGCAAAATTGATCACCGTTTTCAAGGGAACCCTAAAACTAATAAAAAATATTATATATCCAAAATTCATCATTCTAAAGAGACACATCATCTTCTTGGACATCATTATGTGCTTCCATTGTGTCATTTTTCTCTTCCATTGAATCTTTGATATCCACAAGTTCTCTAAAGTGATCCTTTCCAATCAATCCTCATAATGGTACTTGAGGTTCCTTTGACATTTTTTCCACCTTTGATTCATTAAAATCTCCTTTACTCAAGCCAAATTCTTTCATTTCATCTGGAAGAGTTGGAATAACATTAATTCTTTGCTGAATAAAACTTCACTGCAGTGGGTCACATTCAATGGCTATGCAATTTCTTCCTTTCTGTAAGCAACATGCTAGTGTTGTACCTAATCACCAAATACAAAATAAATAATTAAGTTAAATAATGTAAAAGAACATAAATTAAAAATAATAAATATTGAAGTATGATTTCATAAATTTTATATCATAAGTCTGACATGAACCCGAGAACAAATCCAAAAATCAATCTCCTTCATTTGAAAAACTTGTAACTATAAGATATTTAATCAGTGCTCATGGATTTTGATAAATGCTAACAATCTCTCCTTTCAAATCCTTTTCCTCATATGTTAGTTTTTTAACCACAACATTGTAAACCAATAAACTAATAGGGTTCCCTCCATCCTTTACATTGACAAGAATAGAATTACAAGAATCAAATTTTATCCATCTTGTAAGATGTATGCTCTCAATATCACGTGTAAATGGTTCTCTATTGGATCTATAAATGTTAGGTTTGTTCTTGTAACTTAAATAAGAACAAATTCAATTGAATGGTGAATTAATAAAATTGATTTCTAATCTTAATAGCTAAACATACACTTTTGATATTTTACCAAAAAAGTTGCATCCTTGTCTTTTCTTTTCCCTTGAAGCTTGATTGTACTAGATTACTATTCCCTGTTGTGTGTTTGAATGAAAAACCAGAAATCTCCAAAATGGTGATGTTGTGACTTCCATAAATATCATAACCACTTTATTGAAAGCTTGGTAAGTATAAGGCTCACTATCATATCCAATGTTTTGGATATTATAACCATGAAGGATATCCACAATAACTGGGTATTCTTTTTTAGGAACAATATTTGCAATTATTTCACAATCACCTAATATCACTTTACAGAAACAATGTCGAGCCCATTCCAAATGTAGTGATCAAGGGTGTCATCAAATTCAACATTTCAAACACGTCTCCTTTCTCTTTCAAACTTGGATTTTTGAATAAAACTTTTGAATGTTTTAGGTACTCCATTTGCATTCTTTTATGGCATCTTTAATGAATCAAACAAACACACACACACACACACACACACATATATATATATAACTAATAAAATATAAATAAATTAACCTACAAATGAATAATATGAATGTAATAAATCAACATATGTTTTCGAATGCAATGAAAAAAATGTTTCAATGTTGTTGTAGAGCTTGAATTTGGACAATTGAGTCTAACATCATCCCAACTCTCTTAAGTCAACATCTTAACCATTTCCTCTTGTATTCTCATATACACCTTTTGACCAAATAAAAAAAAATGTTATAATGATATATATAATAAAATACTTAGAACATTGATATGTTAAACTCGAAAAACTATTTTTCTAATCCTAACATAAATAAAAATAACTCAACAAACATACCTTTTAAATTCATCACACATTTTTCCTGTTGATAATTCACGTGAACTTACATATGATAATATAGTTATGATAATGTTCTCATCCTTCACTCCTTGTATCATTCTCCAAGGTGTTGTAGTCATATCTTCTAGAAGATTCTTGATTTTAGGACATTTCTTACTTGTGCTACATATTAAGGGTTTAGCCTTCTTATCTCTTCGATTTTTTATACCAATAAGTTCCCATAAGATGAAGATTGTATCTATCAAATCCCATACCTGTCCAGTTCTAAATCCCAATTGAAAATAGTTATCCAAAAATATGAATGCATCACTTCCTTTGCATTTTTTTTCTTTTGCATTTTACTTATCAATTGGGAAGCCTATTTCCATACAACAGTGCTTCAAAAACTTCACATCAACATTTGATCTCTCCCCACCACATATTTCAAAAAAATCATTATGGATAAATCTCACCCTTTGAATGAAAGTCATGGACATCCTCTACTCATTGTATGTGTTATGATCCCATGCCAATAACTTTGCTTCTGCATCTATTAAACAAACATAAATTATACATTTGATAATCTCAAAAATAGGGTTATTGGGATATTCTTGCATCAATTCTCTTCTTTACTCTCCAAAATAATTTCCTCCAATCACGTAATATTTTAGTCAAAATATTTTGTTCTATCAATTCATCCCTATTAGGAACTTCCATTGGGTCAACAAGAACTAGGTAGTCAACCACATGTGCATATGGATTGTACCTAATCAGTGCTTTCAAATTATGAATATGCAAGTGATGTGGTTTTCTAATTTGATATTTTTCTTTCCCTTCTATGGGTTTATAAAGCTACTTCACATTCATATGAAATGTATGGCCATCATCAACTAAGTTGGCTATCCTTAATCTATTTCAAATGAAATTTTGTGTTGTTTTCATAATACCATTGTCTAGATCAACACCTGGTGTTATTATTTCTCTGCTACCTTTAGGACTTTCATTATAATATTCAGAGCTAATGATAACTTCATCCTCATAATCAAAATTTTATTTCCTCTTATGATTTAAATAGGTTTCATCTAAATCAAATATTTATTCATAATCAATAGGAATGGAATGATCCCTGGGCATCAATCTTTAACCTGATTGGGACTAATCTCAACAAAATCTTCATTTGTAGTTTCCTCATCTTCAAATGTAACATTTTTAATATTTCTAGAATGGTGACTTTTCTTTCTTCTTTCATGTTCTTGTCTATCTACTCTTGGAGCTTCAACCTCTATTACTTTTTGTTTTTTTTTCCTTCCTTCTTGTGCCTTATTGATATGAAAGGAATTGATGACTTCCATAATATTTTTCTCTGTAGAGTAAATCCCCACTAACATATGTGAAAGTCGCATAGACAAATCCTGTAAAACTAAAATACAACATTTCCGTGTTAAATAAAATAAAAAAATTCACATGATACTAAAAATAAGAGATGATACAAAAATAAATATAAACAAATTTACATTGTCTTTCTCAATGTCTTCAATGATAGATGCACATAATTTTGTAAAACAATAATCCCTATTATAATTTCTCAATTTGAAACAATATCTAATATTGATATTAGTCCTAGATTGTTTTACAAGTGCATAAACAATATCTGTGTCTAGCACCAAACATATATCTTGTAGGGTAAAATCATGAAGATGGGTAACACTTTTGCTTGTTTTATGAGATTTTGTTTTTGTTTCAACAGGTTCTTCAACTTTCGGTAAACAAAAGTAATTTTTTTATTTAGAATTTTACTTTACTATAAAAACAAAACTTGTGAAAAAATTTGTTAGCTTTCTACTGACTATTTTTAAATTTTTTTTTATTGAGATTTGATATGTCAATTTGGAAATTGTTTGACAATATGTTCCTTAAAAATGAAGGGAAAAATAATGAGTTATTTCCCCCCCAACAATATATACATTATTAAAATTTTGTTTTTGACAAATGAAATATACTGCAACAATCTACAAAGACTCTATTTTGTGATGACTATAGTTTTTAATCTAACGGATGAATATTATAATTTCTATAATTTTTTTAAGTTGACCAATCTGAAAAAGTTACAGATTTTAAGCACGTGTTTTCCCCCACCATGTATCTATCTTAATTTTTACTTAAAAGTAAAATATAAAAATAGCCTTTTGAAGAGAACAGTTTAAGGATTTTGAATATAAATTTTCCATAATTTTCCATTGTATTTTTAGAGATATGGATTTTTCATTTCACGACATCATAATCTCACCTAAAAATATTATGCATTGATTTTTTGATAAAATTAAATAAAATTAGATAAAAACAAAGAAAATGAAAAAATATATATATCCAATGAAAGTAGATTCAATTTTAAAAATGTTGGCATCAATTCCGAAACTAAATTCTGAGTATTTTTAGGAGTCCTCTACCTCCAAAGATCAATTAAGTTGGAGAGAATTTGGAGTTTCCTACAAACATTCCCTTTTTCAGGTTTTCGATTGAAATATTCTTTCGGCCGAAACCTATTTTTTAATGGAATCCGTTAAAAATAAACCTTTCGGGTGAAAATCCTTTCGGGTGAAATATGCTTACCGCAAGAAAACAATTCATCTGAAAAATATTGTACATGAATTTTGAGGGCATCATGAGGGTGTTGTTCAATTTGACGTGAAATTTTTTGGCCAAAAAAATTCGTAGCGACATTTTTTCGGCAGAAAAAATGCCGCTAGGAATTTTGGAGACTCGATTCTCACAAAAGTGTTAACCATATTCATGATTTTACTCTGTAACAAGCCAAGTGGCTGATAATTTCCTTGCACATGTCAAACTCGACACAATACAAACATATATGTTCTCCATTGTTTCCTTGTTTTCCTTTAACAAACCAAGAATATTCCATTTTGTTTTCACCTTCCATGGATTTCCACTCTCTAACATTCTTCATTGCCTTTAACAGCTTAGGTGTTGGACCTTAAATAAACATGCTATCAATTTGTCGCCTAGTATTCATGGAGGCCCTAGTTGCAATGTTGCATGCCATTATTGCAGGTCATGATCTAGATACATTCACAAATATTTTATTCCATGTCATTTTTCCTATATGAAAAATAAATAAATAAAATCACGTCTTTATAATAATGGTGGAAAACGTGTACATTATAATAAATAAATAAATAATCATAGACTGTAAGATTTAAACTTAAAAAAAAAAATTAAAAGAATTATTTGACCCATGGGGTTACTGGGGCAATGTCGGGACCAAGTATTTCCCACCGGGGTGCTATAGGTGATGTCGAGCATCACCCCGACCCCCCATAGGCCAATTTCTGGTCCCATGGTGGCCAATACTTGGCCTATGAGGCAGGGGCAATTTGAGGGTGAAATTTTGGAGGGAATATTTTGAGGGGGGAATTTTGGAGGGAAAATTTCATTCTACAAGTTATAAGATTGTCATTGGGAGGTTGAGCATTTGTATCATTCTATGTTCTTAGTGAGAAGTGATGGCTTCATCAGATAAAGAAGATTTTATTTTTGACACATCAACAAATTGTTCAAATACCTCTTCTTTTGGGATTGGCAAATGCGATGGGAATACTTGTAATGTAAATGAGGCATCATATTTTTCACCTAGTCAGAATTTTGATCATAGTGCAAGCAATGTTATTCAACATGTTCATAAAGAAAGTCCTAAATCTGAGTAATTTGAAGGAACCAATGATAAAGAGGAGGAATGTGATGGTGATCAATCTGTTCAACTATTTAATAATATTGAAAATAATCAAAATCTAGGTCGAAGTGGAGACTTTGATTACATTTTAAATGATTGGGATGATAACTTTCCTCCAAGTGATGATTTTCAAGGTACTGATGAGGATGATGAATATTTTCCTCCGAGTGAGGATTTCCAAGGCACTAATTAGGATGATGAAGGATTTCCCTATAGTAGGGATTTTAAAAGTAGTGAATATGATTATGCTAATGGTGGACACTCTTTCCCGAGTAGGGAATTTAAAGGAAGCAATGTTGATGATGATGTTTTTCCTCCAAGTGAGGGATTTCAAGGTACTGATGAGGATTATGAATATTTTCATCCAAGTTAGGATTTTAAAGGAACTAATGAGGATGTTGAAGAATTTCCCTCAAGTGGGTATTTTTAAAGCAGTGAAGTTGATTATGCCAAAGGTGGACATTTTTTCCCAAGTGAAGAATTTAAAGGAAACAATGTTGATGATCATGATTTTCCTCCAAGTGAGGATTTTCAAGGAACTAACAAGGATGATGAAGAATTTCCCTCAAGTGGGGATTTTAAAAGTAGTGAAGATTATTATGCCAATGGTGGAAACTCTTTCCCGAGTGGGGAATTTAAAGACAAAAATGTTGTTTATGATGATTTTCTTCCAAGTGAGGATTTTCAAGGTATTGATGAGGATGATGAAGATTTTCCTCCAAGTGAATATTTTCAATGCACTATGGAAGATGATGAATAATTTCCCTCAAGTGGGGATTTTAAAAGCAGTGAATATGATTATGCCAATGGTGGACACTCTTTCCTGAGTGGGGAATTTAAAGGAAACAATGTTGATGATGATTTTCCTCCAAGTCAGCATTTTCAAGGTATTGATGATGATGATGGAAATTTTCCTCCAAGTGAGGATTTTCAAGGAACTAATGAGGATGATGAAGAATTTCCCTCAAGTGGGGATTTTAAAAGTAGTGAAGATGATTATGTCGATGGTGGATAATTTTTTCTAGGTGGGCAATTTAAAGGCACCAATGGTGATGATGATGTTTTTCCTCCAAGTGAATATTTTAGAGGCACTAATGAGGGTATTGATGATGATGAAGACATTATTGTTAGAGAAGAGTTTAATAATATTGATAGTCTTAACGGTGATGTTGATTTTCCTTCAAGTGAATATTTTCATGGAAGATCCAATGACATTGGTGAGGATGGTAATCATTTTTCTATTGAGTTTCATATTGTTCTAATCAGCAATATTATCAATGAATATGATGATGGACCTAGGAATGAAGATCATATTCTCAATCATTTAGGTGCGAAAAAACAAGGTGATTAACATTGTCTCGTTCGATCTCCTCAGAATGTTTTGTATGATATTCCTTCTAGTGATGAGGAAATTCCTTCTAGTGAGGATGATGAAATAGTGGAGACATTGCAAAGAAAAATTGTTTATAGTACCAAAACTAGACCTTTTTATATCAATCCAAATCATTCTAGTTATACAAGGTATAGGAAATAATTTCTCATTGAATTAGTTTCCATAAGTGATTTGATTTCAAGTGAACTTTGTCAAAATAATTGTTTGAAAAGCATGGATTGCATGCATTCCTTGAATAAAAGGAAGACATATTTGTCAATGAATAAGAGAATGCAAAAATCATATTTAATGGGGTGCATGATATCCTCCCAGACATGATATGATTATCACATTGTGAATATTTTACTTTGTAGAAAGACTTTCAAAAAAATTCACTCAATTGGTAATATTCATCTATCAAGAATCCAAACAAGAATGGAAAATGATCCTTCATTTTATTCGAAGGTGCATCATGGACAAGAGAGTGGGCCATTAACAAACCCTAAATTGTCATGGATGCATGACTTATTTTCCAAACATGGAGAGTGTATTCCATATTGTAACATCCCGCTCTTGTGAGCACATGTGGTCAAATTATTCTTTGAGGACACTTGCGTGAAAGTGATCCGGTTATAGTACATGGTTGTTGTTTCTCTTATGGATTTTGATGATGATGTTGATGGTTGTGATATAATTTTATTTGATATATAGATGTTATTGATGATTTTTCCCTAATTGTGTAGAACACTTGATAGATTATGGATGCCGATGGAATCAATGGACCTCCTTGGACTCCAGATTGAGTCAGGGAGTGGATTGTATTGTTTTGAGTATTTCATTTATGCATATGTGGCATATGATCAATTATTGCATGAGTTTATGTATGGATCATTGACAATGTTTCATTGATGGATCCAGGCTGACGAATGCTTGTAATCAAACTCACATAAGGAGTAAAGGGGCCATGCACATGGACCATATATTGAGGGAGAGGTGTGGATGCATCCCTATCACAACCTACTAGCACTCCCTCCGATCAAATTGTAGGTTAACGATTACCTAGTTCGATAGGTCCACGATGTCGTGAGGGAAGATTGAGAAAATCACTCCCGAAGATTTCTAAAGGGCACGCAATAAGGCAGAGTCCTTATTTCTTAGAAGTCCTTAGTCTCTGACAAGTTCACCCGAATGGAGTGTCGACTCCAAGGTTTGGACAACTACCAAAACTAGTTAAAGGTGAGTGGCACCCTTGGAGCACAGAGTACGTCTTGAAGGGCACGCCGTGTAAGCAACATTTGAGTCAATGAATCTAGGTTGCCTAGAAAACCTTGACCGAATAATTGAACCTTGTAAAATCTCTAAGCATTGTTGGATTTAATTAATTAATTAAGGATTGAAATTATTAATTTTAAATCCTAGAATGAAAGTCTAAGCCTATTCAAAAATTAATACCAAGTCTAAGTTTGGTGAGAAGACTAAAAATAAATTATAAATTAAATAAAAAGGGAATGAAGAAAATCAAGTTAAGATTTAAGAAAAGGTGAAATATATCTAAAGAATTGATAAGGCACATGTGTGCAAGAAATATTAAAAGGGAGTTTTAAAATAAGAAATAAATAAAGATGAGATAATAGGGTATGCATAGAAAGGAATCTAGATTCTAGCCCACTAGCTTAACTAGGAGAATAATCTTATTTTAACTCAACTTAGATTTAGTAAGGCGTGAGTCATTAATGGGAATATGGGAAATAAAGAGACAACTAGGAGTGATTTAAGGAGCGCTTTTAGTAAGGGTGAGGGAAATTGACTTTAATTAAATAAAATGTGGAATTTCTTGTGCAACTTGGGGAGAGGGTGACAAGTGTAAGGGGGAAATAATTCAAATTTATTTAATTAAAAACAAATTTACTATGCAAGTGGGGATGTGTCATTAAGGAAACTCCTATAAATAAAATGGTCTAGAGGGAAAAATGATCGCACTAGCTATCGGTAAATTTATGTTGTTGAATTATTTTTGACTGATTTTACTTGTGAGAGTTGGGATACCCAGCTTGAGATAGTGATGCAGGAGCATCGTATAAAGCCAAAGACGCGCGCCTAACCAAAGGAGACAACTGGACCACCTCTACTACCAGTCAGGTTCACGTGGTACCCACGCCGTGACAGTCCTGTCAAGAATTAAATGTCCTCAATATCCAAGGACAATGTGTGGACCTCTACATGGAATACTTTCTGATCGAGATCCCACATATGCACAAGGTACTCCAATAACCTGACTTGGGCTCTCATGCCCAGGATACAAAAGTACTTAAGAAGACCACAGTTTCGCAAAGCAGCAATGGTGGGTAGATGATTTATGACAATCGCATTATCTTCTTCGTGCTCTCTTTCATGCCATTCCATAACCATTGTGATGGCCAAATACCTGCATAAAAATCACAAGAAGAAGATTAATAACTCTATTCAACATTTGGTATCTTTTCATTGAGCAAAATTTTAAAAACATTTTACACTTTGAGGTTCTTGTAGGTTCCCTTTAGGTACAGTGCGAGGTTCTCACAGGTGCCTTTGGGCTCACTTGCGAGAATGACCCATTCTCGCAGGTCCCGTGTAGCTCACCTGCGAGAATGCCTGAGCGCAATAATAGCCCCCAAAACCAACTCAAAAATATGTTTTTGCCAATGAAAATGAAAATTTAAACCATGAAAAGGTAGAGGACAAAGAGCCTAGCTCACTGCCACTAATGGTTCGTCGAATGGATGCTCATAATTCTCGCAATCTGACGCCGAATTTCAAGGGTAAAAGAGGGGTTTTTGGGCTCAAATAGTGGTAAAGATAAAATGATATGGTAAAAAGAGTTTTTACTTCTTTATATTTACTTTTACCATGTTATTGGATTTTTATAACAATTTATTTATTAAAACCTAATGCCTAATTCCTTTTTGAGTACAACTTTTGCAAGCGTAACGACTTTGATGTTCATGCACAGGGATGCAGATATATTTTTCTTCTTTATCACATGTTTTGATTGTTTTTTATGGTTTTTGTACAAAACCTCGAGCTTAGTCTTTGTCTGTTCTCATGCTTGAAAATACATGAGAACGTGATCGAGCACACTTTTATCACTTTTTCAGGCTCAACAAGGTTATATGAAAAAGGAACCCCCTGGAGTCCTCTTTAAGCTCTTTTCAGAATTTCTAAACATGAAAAGATAGTCGAGCGACCTTACTATTTTCACGCTCGATAAAGTATTTGAAGAAAGCATCTGTTGGGCGATAATTTATATCTTTTTCGGTCTCACCAGACTATTTTACGAAAAAGGAACTGAGAGAGTTCTCTTTTAAGTGTTTTTCCAGACTCTATAATCATGAAAAACCTTTGATTTTTCTATCTTTAGACTCGTTAAACAAACATCGACAGACCTGTAATGGGACCGAACCACTCCTTCCTAGGGTTCGTTAAACATACTCTAAAGGACATATCCGAAGGATAATCTTATATCAACAAGCATATGTTATCCTCCTCAAGCTTGCGTAGAAATAAAGAGGTACTTGCCAGAAATGGTGGGGGAAAATTTGGGAAAGGGATATGTTCTCATCTTCATATTGATTGGCAGTAAGTGTCTCTCTTGAACATGACACCCCCTATTCATTATTTGAAACCAGTTTTGGAAATCCATTTGTCTCTCATTTGATTTTCTACAAGGTCATACCTTGTGTCATCTCTAAGTCAATGCTGCCAAATCATTGGTTGTGTCATTCATATGTTCAAGAGAAGTTCATCTGAAACCTCTATTGAGTCGGCCATCTGCAGTTGTCCATTCTCTTCGTGTCATCCTTCCCTGTGTCCAGTCCAACTTACATCATACTCTATTTCACCTTCAAAATCTGTTACTCATTTCATGTCATTGATGGGGGATACATCAAGGCCCTCCTATGATGAGTTTTGTTTCATCGACTTCAGCTCATTATCCTGAAACAAGACTTAGAAATTATTTGGTACCTTGGAACTTGCATGCTTCAATGGCAGGTTTCCTCTCTTTCAACAGTGGATTTACATCATTGACCCATGATCAAAAGATTCCATCGGATGTTCCATCTCAACTCATTCATTCACACTCGATGGATTGTACTAGTGTACCTTGGTAGTCATTGACATTAATGATGATTTCCCTCACACTTGTTAACGGTTTCATCAATGACCGGTAATCAAGTGGTTTCTACCATGTTCGACTTCAACACATGTAATCACATGGTTAGATTCGTACTTTTGGGCAACAGGATTGAAGACCCTAGATATCATCTTTTTGTCTAGGTTGTGATGGGATATGTATAATTTGTGACACATAGATCCACTTTGTATGTCTTGTGGCTATGTCATCTCAGTTTGAATTTTATTGCATAGATCCACAGTGTATTCCCGGTGGCTATGATATATTTTGATGGCATGGATCCACAGTGTATGATTGGTGGCCATGACCTATGTCTATAATGTCATCCATCTGTGATCTGAATATGGGAATGCCTACCTCATAATTAATATATATGATATTCTGCAGATGCTTGGTTGTTCACAGGTTTCGATTAGGTGCACTCCTAGTTTCCGACACACACATGCAACTTACAAAGTCTTTCGACTGTCATTGATTCTGGCCTCCTACTTTGGGGGGCATTCTGTTACCCATGATTTTGGTCAATCTTGATGGTGTATTGATGATGGTTTACTCAGGATCCTCATAAGAACTTTCTCCTGAGAAAAGTGACATTTATCTCTTCCTAGAAAACATACTTTTGAAGAGAGTTCGCAGGTTGCTAATATCCTAGGGTTTGAGAATGACCCATTATCGCAGGCTGCCTTCAACTAGGGTGCGAAGTTCTTGCACTGTGCTACATAGCTAGGGTGAAAACTTGTTCTAAAGCTTGGAAAAAGATGAAGTCTCGATGGTTCTAGAAGGGAATCTTCTAGAAGAATGGGTTGGCATTCGAATGGTTATCCTTTTACTGGTTTCCCTGATATTGTGG
>ML789710.1:3615-18682 GCA_009831015.1 Picea engelmannii | reverse complement strand
AGTCGATTTGACACCAAATCCGAGCTCAATCCTCATGGTGGGCTGGTCAAAGACCTAATTGTGCCCTAAAGAGCCTCTTTTCACATTCAAAAGAGGTCACATAATAACCCAATGCTTGGATATAAAAAGCCATGAATGACCACCATTTTCTCAAGGAATTCTTTGTATTGTTATGCTGCTGAGATTGCTAAGGACTCATTCTTTGGCAATACACTTCACAAGTTGCATTTCATAGAGCTATTCACCCCTCACTTGAGTGAATAAGCTTGGAGTTCTTTCACCCACATTTTCATCTTTTCATTGTAAGGAGAGCAAGCTTTGATGGCCTCAAGAGCCTTCCATTGGAGAAAGAAGGGACCCAAGTCCACTTTCTTCTTTGTGACTTTGGATTTCATCAATAGATCAGCTTATACATTGGTGATATTGGTCCATTTGTCTCTATTTTTCAATTTTTTATATGCTCATAGTTTTAATTAGTTTTAGTTTGATTTTTGTTTATAACTTTGTTGTTTTTCTTTCTAACCTTTTACCTTACAGCTGTCATGCCTAGCAGAGCCCAACTGGGCATGTAAGCACTCATTATTTGCTCACCTAGTGACGAATTGGGTGCAAACAATCACCATTAATGTCAATGATTCCCAAGGTACCCTAGTACATTCCAACGAATGTGAATGGATGATCTGGAGTTGAACATCCATGGAATCATCCAATCAGAGGTCAATGATGCAAACCTACTGTCCAATGTGAGGAGGCCTACCATTGAGGCATGAAGGTCCCAAAGTACTAACTGGTTTCTAAGCCTGATTCTTGGATAATGTGTTGAGGTCGACAGGAATAGGCTCGTCGAAGGAGGGCCTTGATGTATCCCCCATCAGCGACACGAAACAGACATAGAGATGTAATTGGTGGATCAAATGTAGATGGACTGACATGGGTTTTGAGGAGAGATATTTGGGATGGTTGACTCTAGAGGCAGATACTTCCCTTGAACACTGAGGCACAACAGCAAAACATGACATGGACCAAAACTTGATGATGTAGTGGATTCTGTGACTTGCGTCGGGTGATCCAAAGGAGTGAAAGAAACTCAAAGGATTGGCTCAGTGCAGAGGATCAATGGGTTATAATGTATGCAAAAGACAAAGTGTCGTGTTCAAGGGTGACTCTAAGAATTACTTGATAATGTTCTCAAGAGACTGCTTGGCTTGCTTCTTTCAATTTTTCCTCCATCCAGATAGATGAGTACCTCTTTTTGATTTAATGAGCTCGAGGAGGATAACACATGCTCGATATAACTCACCTTCGGTAAGTTCTTCTTCCTTTGTTTAACGAACTGGAAGAAGTAAGGGTTTGATCCTGTATGGGCCTGTCGATGTGTGTTTTAGCGAGTCCAAAGATAGAAAACTCGAAGGTTTTTCAGGATTATAGAGTTTGGAAAAACACTTAAAAGAGAACTCTCTCACTTCCTTTTTCGTACAATAGTCTAAAGAGACCGAAAAAGAGACAAACTATCGCTCAAAAGATGCCCTTTCGAACCTTTTAACGAGTGTGAAAGGAAGCAAGGTCACTCGACAATCTTTTCATATTTAGAGAGTCTGAAAAGGGTTTAAAGATGACTCCAGGGGGTTCCTTTTTCGTGTATCCATGCGGGTCCAAGAAAGAGATAAAAGTGTACCCGGCGCGTTCTCATATTTTCGAGTTTGAGAACAAACCAAGACTATGCTCCTGAATGTAACAAGGTAAATAATCGATCAGAACTGCTAGGAAACCTGCGATGTCAAAACTACAATCCAGAGGTTTAGTGAAGCCATTATATTGTTATAGAAACCCATAAATGACTATACCTTATAAAAAATGGAAATTTATAAATAGTAATACAATTAAAATTCCATTTACCATTTCATTTTTCACAAGGATTTGTAGTAGTGGAGATTCTCATTTTGGAGGTGGATCTTGTTTCGCTTGATACCGGAGCTATGGTTGATCGTTTCTCTCACCGTTTGGACCAGGTAGATGTTCATCTCCGCTTCTTTCAAACACATGGTTTAATATTCATTTTCATAGCAGCATTTAATTTAAAAAATGAAGCCCTAAGTCGCCCCAAAAATATCAAATTGACCTCTTTTACAAGTGATGGGAGCAAGACATTCTTTGTGCAAAAATGTTTTAGAAAGTGATAGTCATCATGCCAATGCCTTAATACCTAAGTGGATGGGTCATTTTTGTCAAAGAAGCTATGAGAAATTCCCACATATGCCCACGCAACCATAATGGAAATCGTTTTCATTTAAAACGTTTTATTGTTGTGTGATGGATGTTGAATGGAAAAGAGAGGGAGTGATGATCATAAAAGAGGGTGTGGTATTTTTAAACAATGTGGGCATTAGATTCCATGTTTTTAAATTGCTTTTAAAAATTGTCGAAATTGCCAAAATATTGAAATAATGAAATTCTTTATTTTTTTGTTTTGTAGGTGATTTCGGCGACCATGATCGAGTGGAAAGAATGAGATCATGAGATTGATGACTTGGTTTCCTTGTGGAGTCCTCGCACACGGGCCACATTGCGAGCTTGTGGCTTAGTAAAATTCTTCAAATTGCAAAAAATGAAGAAGGAGATTTTGTTGCTTGAGCACATGATCGGCTTATGGGATGTCACAAAGCAAGGATTTCGGATTGGCAGACAGCTTTTAACCATCGAGTTAGAAGAAGTGTATTTCTTGACTGGCCTCTAGAAAAGAGGGGTTCTCATATCTTTTTCCGGACAGAGGGCGCTACCTGAGCAAGTGGCCGTGTATCTGGCATGTCATTGCATCCCAAGGGCAAGACTGGTAGGGGGTAGAATCCCTATCAAGGATATCCGAGAGCTACCCCTATGTTCCATTTTGTTTTCCATCACGAGTGTGACGGGTAGTACTAGCGCACATCTAGCATCAAGATCGCAGGTGGCTTATGGTGTACAATGATTGGAACCAACACTGTTCAACTAGAGTGTCGGGTTCCTTTGGAATGTGAAGGAACAGGTTTCATGTTGCAGGATGGGACATAAACAGTTTTGTTACGGTTCTTTTCTGGTCTCATTTTTCTTAGAGTGCATCCCCCAGATGCAGCCTTAGATAGCACTGGCAGTGCAACCAATGGACGAACCACAGATGGAGAGGTGGACTAGTCTGTCTCCGAGGCTAGTAGCGGAGTCAGAGTTTCGTTTCACCGGTGATTTCTTTTCTTGGCTGCGACAACAGTATCTCTGGATAGAATACCTCCCGTATTCTCAAGTGGATTTCCGTGGGAGCATGGATTTGATTCTACCCATGGGGGAAGATTGGGATGCGTCAGGTAAGAGACTGAGCAACACCTTGTCTAGTTTTTGTTTTTTAAGTTTTTGATGTATATATATTTTTTTGGGTATATAGAAGAGTTTTTAAAAGATGTATCATTTTCAACATGCAGACAAGGGAGCAGTGCGCCCGGCCGATATATCGATACCAGGACGTTGTGGGGGTGCTCTGGTTGTAGCAGATCTGGGAGTACCCGTGATAGGTCTTCGGGAGGTTGAAAGAAACCTCCAAGGTCTCACGATGGGAATTCCTCCTCTACGGAGGGGAGAAGTGCCTTTACATCTCCAGAGGAATACTATGGGAGTGCCAGAGAATGTCAATTCTCTATTGAGACGCGTAGTGCGCGCAGTGATATGTTACTCACAACACAATGTAGTGCAAGGAGATTAGAGTCTCTCTAGTGATCGTATTTTTGTATGCCTTGTCAGGCGATGTTGTATGGGTGTAAAGACCCAACATTTTTCTCTTCTACATACTTTTTGATGTAATCAAAACATTTCAGTCACGCCATATATATATATATATATATATATATATATACAATTCCGAGTTTTTACAGTGCCAAATGATTTGTACATGATGATGTCTATGATGTGTTTTAATTTACATGTGATGTACAATTTTGCTTTCCTTAAATATTATATGTGGGCAAGATACCGATCCATGATGTAATTAGCTAATGAATTGATGCAGGCACGCTCCTCGGGGCACGTCCGCTCATAGGATCTTCTCCTTCCTCGGCCCAAAGAACACTAACCGGTCCTTCTATTTCCCTATCGGGAGATCTACACCCACAGAACTCTTCGCGCGACCCCCTTCTTACTTATCGGGGAATCGGACTTTGCAGTATCGCGAGGTCTATGGTCGAGCACTGGTGTTTTGAATCTCCGAAACCCGATGCAAGTCAACTCTGACCCTTCCTTTACCCTATCGGGATTTCTCCTATCACGATTTCCCCACTCGCGATATTAAGCAAATGGATTTATCGAACCCCAAAACCTGATGTGTCGATACTCCGATGCACACATGGGTTGACTATTCAACGGTCCTGTCCCCTCATCGAGATTTTGGACTTCGTGGAATCGCGAATCCTGATGTCAATGTTTTGGGACTTTACTTTCCCCGAACTCCGATACAGTGTGTCACCTGTCCATGTCACCGACTCCGCTGTGGCCCCCACACTGTCCTTCTACTCATTGGGATTTCATGTATCGTAATATCATGATTCCCGTTGCAATATTTCAAAGTTTCGATCCACGAAACCCCGATATGCGAATCCACGCATAGATCCAATGACCCTTGTGGATCGAATCAATGGTTCTACCCCTTCTGAGCTTTGAGCCTCTGAACTACTCTACCGTATCTCCCCTGCACCTCTGCTAGATCTAATGGTTCACGGAAATTCGCAGATTCTCTTCGAAGAATACCGATCGTTCGTTTCTTGCTTGGCGATTCTTGCGAAATGAACTAAGTACTCCTTCAGGAACTCATATACCTGGGCATATCTTACGACGCTTCTTACTCACTCCACGATACAAAATCCCTGTGCTTCTCTTTCAAGGTTTACTCAAAGGTCCTATACCTCCTGAGCTTTGTCAATTCTGAATATTTCAGAAAACCCTCCTGCTCGCACTCCTTGCGGAAAATCTTTCAAACACTCAAATGTTTGAATCCTTTTGACTCTACGCACACCTACAATAGCAGTCCTTCAATGCTTCACTCAGATTCACAACTAAGACTTTCCTTAGCCTGCACACTCCTTGCACGGTTCCTATAACCCAATTTCACTTCTGGGTGAACGAGAACAAAAGTTAAACTATCTGGGCCTTCTATCAACGCACTCCTCGCAGGAATCTTTGCTCAGATAGAGAAACAATTGAAACTCATTCCCTCTTCCTCTCAAACTTCACTTAGAACATGAAATCATCTACACAGCATATCAAAGAAAATGTATAATAGGAAGGAAAACATTCATGAGCATATCACTCAGCATCAATACACAAAGAACAGACACAAAACCATGAATTTGAATCAACTCTTTCTATTAATTCAAATGCCTGTACATGGGTGTTCTTACACAGCTCTTTGCATGCTCTTCTTTTCAATGCCCAGAATTATTTTACAATGCACAATGAGGGTGTCTATATCCCATTTCCCTCTTTACTTCTAAAACTATCTAATCTAATATTAAAATCCTATCTACCTGCATTAACTATATTAAATGCCGTCTATCTACTAAGGATGAGAGCGTATGGCTCAAGGTCCCGATTACATTTACAAGTGCGCTTCATTGAATCTCCTCATTAATGTGCATGCAACAGTTTCAATGTGTTTTAAAAAATTTGTGTTGGCTTGTCCAGCTATCCACTTGCATTCCATGCTAGCTCACTTGAACTGGGAGATGCTCCTACATCATACTCCCTCACTTGAAAATTTTTATGGGCTCCTGTCCATGAGCTCCTGCATGGTATGTCCATGCTTCTGTATATCTGCTTCATTCTCCTAGCTGGAATCTTCCATTACATGGTTCTTCCATTTGACCAGATACTCAAAGTATTCTTTCCTCCTGGTCCTCTTACCCACTTTCTTGTCCAGTATGCACTCCATCTGTGGCTTCTCTGCAACTGGCATTTGCTTTTTCCACTGAACCTAAAACTTTTCATCACTTGTTCCTGCTTCCTCATCTTTGTATGGGTATAAATATGAGACATTGAATATCGGAGAAATTCTGATCCCATTAGGTAATTCAATCTCATAAGCATTTTCTCCCATTTTCTTCAAGACCTTGCATGGCCCGATTTTCTTCATCTTCATCTTATTATATGTTCCTCTCGGGAACCATTCCTTCCTCAAATGTGCAAGAACCAGATCACCAACCTCGAACTGAAGTTGTCTTCTATGTTGATTTCCTCTGTGTTTATATTCTTGGCTTGATTTCAGCAGTCGCTCCTTCACCTGGTTGTGAAGTTCTTTCATCGCCTCTACGAAATCTTCCGCACTAGCGCTCCTAGTTGCAGTCTGTTATGAATCCCTCAGTTCAGAAATTCCTCTCGGTTGCATGCCATAAACAATCTGAAATGGACTTTTCCCTGTACTCCTATTCACTGAGTCATTATACGCAAACTCTGCCTGTGGCAATATGTGGTCCCAACTGCTGTGGTGCTCTGTCACCAAGCTTCTCAACAAATCTCCTAGACTTCTGTTTACCACTTCTGTCTGTCCATCCGTCTGAGGATGATAAGCTGAACTAAACAACAAGTTAGTTCCCAGCTTCTTCCACAAGGTTCTCTAGAAATTCCCTATGAACTTCGTATCTCTTTCTGAAACTATGCTCCTTGGTAAGCCGTGAAGTCGAATGACTTCTTTAAAAAATAGGTTCGCGATGTGAGTCGCGTCACTGGTTTTCTGACATGGAATGAAGTGTGCCATTTTGGAAAATCTATCCACCACCACAAAGATTGAATCACAAACTCTTTGTGTTCTTGGCAACCCCAATACAAAATCCATGCTAATCGCATCCCACGACCTCTCTGGTATGGGCAATGGTTGATAAAAACCTACATTCTGCTTCCTCCCCTTTGAATGCTAGAAAATCCTGCATCTGTCCACAAATATCTTTACCTATGATCGCATCCCTAGCCAAAAGCATGACACGCTTAGCTTTTCAAATGTCTTTTCATGACCGAAGTGTCCGACCAATCCTCCACTGTGTTTCTCCTTCAACAAGTTCTCCCTCATGGAGCAATTTAGAATACATAGTTGATTGCCCTTAAACAACAATCCTTCCTGGATCATGTATTCATCCCATTAGCTTCTATCTCTGAGAACTGGATTCTCAGTTGCTTCATACTCTTCCTTGAAGTCTGGATCATCTACATACATGTCTCTGAGATCCTCAAAACCCAATGTTTTGACTTTGAATTCCTGCAACAGTAAACACTTCCGGCTCAAAGCGTTAGCAACTTTGTTAGTAGTACCAGAAATATGTTTAATCACAAATGTAAAGTTCTGCATGTATTCAACCCACTTAACATGCCTTTGATTCAACTTCTCCTGTTGAGTCACAAACTGTAAGGCATGATTATCACTATATAAAACAAATTCCTTTGGAATCAAATAGTGCCTCCACTTTTTAAATGCCTGAATGATGGCATAAAATTCCTTGTCATATGTGGAGTACTTCACTTTCGCCTCATTCAACTTCTTGATGAAATATGCAATTGGCCTGTCATCTTGACTCAAGACCACCCCGATTGCAAATCTGCTTGCATCGCATTTCACTTGAAATGTTTTTTGGAAATCCGACAACACCAAAACCGGTCATTCTGTGATCTTCCTCTTCAATAAATTGAAGCTCTTTTCAGCCTCTTCAGTCCAGTGAAAATATTTATGTCTTTTCTTCACTGTATCCATCATTGTTGCGCTGATTCCAATGAAATTCCTAATGAACTTTCGGTAGAAACTAGCCAACCCGTGAAAACTTCTCACCTCAAATATGTTCCTCGGTGATGGCCAATTTTTGATTAACTCCACTTTATCTGGATCCATCCTCAACTCATTTTCTGAAATAACAAATCCCAAATAAATGAGATCTATCTTCATGAATGAAGATTTCTTCATATTAATCAACAACTTCTCCTGCTGCAATTTATGCATCACTGTAGCCAAATGCTTTAGATGCTCCACTGTCGTTTTACTGAAAACTAGTATGTCATCCAAATACACAATGACAAAGTTCTCGATGAACTCCTTCAGGACTTTGTTCATCAACCTCATGAAGGTACTTGGCGCATTTGTTAAGACAAACGACATAACAAGTCATTCATACAGCCCTTCATTTGTTTTGAATGTTGTTTTCCATTCATCACCTCCTCTCATGCGAATCTGATGATATCCACTTTTCAAATCGATCTTTGAAAAATACTTTTCTCCACTTAAGCAATCCATTAAATCATCCATTCTCGACAATGGAAATATGTACCTAATGGTTATTTTTTGATCGCCCTTGAGTCGGTACACATCCTCCAGCCTCCGTCTTTCTTTGGATTGAGTACTGTCGGAACAACACATGGACTCAAGCTTTCCCTAACTAAACCTTTGTCCAACAACTCTTGGACTTGTCTTTTGACCTCTTCATTCTCTTGCGGTGTCAATCTGTACGTGACTTTATTTGGAAAACTAGCTCCTAGTATGAGATCAATATGATGACTCACACTCCTCATCGATGGCAACGAATGAGGTAATTCGTCCACTACAATGTCAGCGAACTCTTCCAGCAGCTCCTGAACTTCTTCTGGAAAATCATCCACTCTTGTGCTAGATAGAACAATCCTCAATTTTCTGACCACAAAGAATTGTGGATCCTCCTTATTCTTAACCTCGGTAAGAAGTTCCTTCCCACTCATGAGAAGTACTGTGTTGCTTACCTCTGGCTTCACTTCCTTATTTTTCATTGGAAGCAACATATGTGTCCTCCCACCTTTCTCTAGGGTGTATGTGTTCATTCGCCCATCATGAATCACATTCCTATCATATTGCCATGGTCTACCCAGCAATAGATGACAAACATCCATAGGAATAACATCACAGAGTATCTTATCATTATACCCTCCTATCTTAAATTCAACTAAACACTATTTAGTGACATTTACCTGATGTCCTTTTTGTAGCCAGAAAACTTTGTATGGGCTTGGGTGATCAACCATCTCTAGCTCCAGCTTTTCTACCATCTCTGTAGATATGAGATTATCCATGATACCACTGTCTACAATGACCTTGCATACCCTGTCCTTGGTCTTGCAAGTAGTCCTGAAAAGTCTGGTCCTTTGGACTGAACTCTCCACCTCCTTCTCAGGTGTCAAAAGGACTTTTTGCATCATGAGCGATCTTCTGCCTTCAACATCTTCAGCCTCAACATCCCGCCTTTGCGCTTCGGTGATGTGAGATTCTCCAGTTTCTTTCTTTTTCTCTGGACACTCGAATGACTTGTGCCCATTTTTCCCACATGTGAAACATGTGATTACTCCACCTCTTCCTCTTCCTTTGCCTCTAGTACGAGGAAAAATGTTGTTGTCAGCATAATCTCCTCTCTGTTCATTATGCTGTCCTCTTTGCTCAGCGTGTTTCCCTCGTTGTGAACTTCCACCTCTCTCTACTTGAGTCTAAGGTTTATTCCAGTCTTCCTTAGGCTTCTGATATTTCTCTTGAGCAACCGATTTGCCTCTAGGCTGACTTCTGCCTCGGCCCCTCTGACTCTGCTTTTGGCTCAGCTTCTCTTCAGCTTTCAGAGCCATTTGATAAGAATCCTCCACAGTCTGGATGGTTACCATGCTCATTTCATCCTAAATGTCATATCTCAGACCATTCATATATTTGGAAACTTTGTCGTCATTGCTCTCCCAATGACCTACTCTAATGTTTAGTCTATAGAATTCCTCAGTGTATTCTTTCACTGTCATTAGCTTCTTCTTAGGTTCTGCATCCTCTTGAATAGAGTAATTTGATAGTCCCTGGGGATGAATTTCGCCTTCATTTTCGCAATCATCCTATCCTAGATTTTGATCTTTTGCTTGCCCTTGCAGTGTCTGTTAGCTTGTAGTTCATCCCACCACAATGATGCATGTCCTCTCAATCTAGTGACAGCATGCCTGACCTTCTTGTCTTCTTCGACATCTTCGTAGTCGAAGTATGTGTCAAGAGCTCTAATCCAGTCTAGAAGCTCTTCTGCATCCAAGTTTCCTTCATAAACTGGAATGTCCATCTTTGCTTTTTCACCCATCCTTGCAATAGATTTGATCAAACGCTCTTTTAATGCATCTTTGGCTGCAACTTTCTCCTCACGTTCAGCCTCAACTTCACTCTTGAAATCACTCAGATCCCCTGCATTGGTTGTGCATCTTTGCATTGTCTCCATATCTTCGAGTCTAGCTCATAGATCACGCATTTGTCTCTCTATGGTTGGATCTTCCATCTGCCTACCTCTTCATCGTGGCATTTCCCTATCCTCTAGATTGGGTGACTGTCTATCTCTTCTCGACGATGTGGTGAATTCTCCTCTTCCCTGCTACAAAAAGCAAAGAAGATTTTCTAGGCTCTGATACCACTTTTGATGCAGGCGCGCTCCTTAGGGCACATCCGCTCACAGGATATTCTCCTTCCTCAGCCTGAAGAACACTAACCGGTCCTTCTATTTCCCTATCGGGAGATCTACACCCACATAACTCTTCACGCGACCCCCTTCTTACTTATTGGGGAATCGAATTTCGTGGTATCGCGAGGTCTATGGTCGAGCGCTGGTGTTTCGAATCTATGAAACCCGATGCAAGTCAACGCTGACCCTTCCTTTACCCTGTCGGGATTTCTCCTATCGTGATTTCACCACTAGCGATATCAAGCAAATGGATTTACCAAACCCTGAACCTTGATGTGCCGATACTCTGATGCACACGTGGGTTGACTATTCAATGGTCCCGTCCCCTCGTTGAGATTTCAGACTTCGCGGAATCGCGAATCCTGATGTCAATTTTTCGGGACTTTACTTTCCCCAAACTCCGATACAGTGTGTCACCTGTCCATGTCATCGACTCCATTGTGGCCCCCACACTGTCCTTCTACTCATCGGGATTTCGTGTATCGCAATATCGTGATTCCCATTGCAATATTTCGAAGTTTCGATCCACGAAACCCCGATATGCAAATCCACGCATAGATCCAATGGCCCTTGTGGCTCGGATCAATGGTTCTGCCCCTCCTGAGCTTTGAGCCTCTGAAATACTCTGTCGTATCTCCCCTGCACCTCTGCTAGATCTGACGGCTGATGGAAATTCGTGTATTCTCTTCAGAGAATACCGACCGTCCGTTCCTTTCTTGGCGATTCCTGCGAAATGAACTAAGTACTCCTTCAGGAACTCGTCTACCTGCACGTAGCTTACGACGCTTCTTACACACTCCACAGTACAAAATCCCCATGCTTCTCTTTCAAGGTTTACTCAAAGGTCCTATACCTCCTGAGCTTTGTCGATTATGAATATTTCAGAAAACCCTCCTGCTCGCACTCCTTGTGGAAAATCTTTGAAACACTCAAATGTTTGAATCCTTTTGACTCTGTGCACACCTACAACAACATTCCTTCAATGCTTCACTCATATTCACAACTGATACTTTCGTTATCCTGTGCACTCCTTGCACAGCTCCTATAACCCGATTTCACTTCTGGGTGAACGAGAACAAGAGTTAAACTATCTGGGCCTTCTGTCAACGCACTCCTTGCGGATGACTTCAACTGCACTCCTTGCAGGAATCTTTGCTCAGATAGAGAAACAATTGAAACTCATTCCCTCTTCCTCTTAGACTTCACTTAGAACATGAAATCATATACACAGCATATCAAAGCAAATGTATAATAGGAAGGCAAACATTCATGAGAATATCACTTAACATCAATACACAGAGAACAGACACAAAACCATGAATTTGAATCAACTCTTTCTATTAATTCAAATGCTTGTACATGGGTGTTCTTACACAGCTCTCTGCATGCTCTTCTTCTCAATGCCCAGAATTATTTTACAATGCACAATGAGGGCGTCTATATCCCGTTTCCCTCTTTACTTCTAAAACTGTCTAATCTAATATTAAAATCCTATCTACCTGCATTAACTATATTAAATGCCATCTATCTACTAAGGACGAGAGCGTATGGTTCAAGGTCCCGATTACATTTACAAGTGCACTTCATTGAATCTCCTCATTAATGTTCGTGCAACAGTTTCAAGGTGTCTTCAAAAATTTGTGTTGGCTTGTCCAGCTGTCCACTTGCATTCCGCGCTGGCTCGCTTGAACTGGGAGATGCTCCTGCATCACGAATCTGAAACACTATTGAGTTCTCTTGGAATGTGTCTGTATTCAATGTAATCAAACATTCATTCAAGATGGCAAACTTGTAGGTGGAGACGTAGCAGGATAGGATTACAGATAGCATAGATACGGTTGAGTTGATAGACCATGAGTTGGGAGTCTAAGTAAACAATGATATGAGAGATACCTAGGGAGGAGGCTTGGGTCAACAGTCTGATGACAGTGTGATATTCTGCCATGTTATTGGTTGTTGGTCCTAAGAAGATACCTCCTGAACTCACCACCTCGTCAAATTGGTAAATGACCCATTTTGCCAAAGCAATGTTCTGGGTATGTCGACTAGCGCCATCCGTAAACCCAAAAAAGATAGGAAAGGAAGACGTCATCTGTACATGAAAACACAAGCACAGAAATGAGTGGCAAAGGTAAAGACTCGATCACACGAAAGAAATAGACACACAAAACTAAAATACAATAATGTACAAAGTACAAATGCTAGGTGATCTAGGCATAGTACCTTTTAAGGTAAAGCCCATTCCAGAGCTCTCCTAGGGAGATTCCATCATAATCTACTAATTCGTAGGTGCCTCTGTGTAGAACACATTTCATGATGTAAGGGCCGAGCCATAGGGGTTCTAACTTACTTGCCCCCAATTTATCATGAGCTTGGTCATGGACAAGGATTAAGTCTCCTTCTGCAAAACTCTGAGGATCGAAGGATTTGTTGTATTGATTTTTAATTCGTTTCTGATGTGTCTCGTTAACGAGAGCGACATCATGACATGTCTCATCTAATTTGGATAGATATAAGAAGTGTTCTTCTTTAGCAGAAGTATGGGGTAGGAGTTCTACTTTAAGTTTGAGAGATGGAATCTCACACTCGATTGGTAGAACGGCTTCGATGCCATACACCAACTGGAAAGGAGTAAATCCAGTTGTTGTTTTCACGGAAGTACAATAAGCCCAGAGAGTGGAGAAAAGTTGTATATGCCATGATGTCTTGTTTTCCCCTACCATGCATTGAATCATGGTTTTTAGGACTTTGTTGATGGCCTCAACTTGTCCGCTGGCTTGAGGATAGTAAGGGGATGAGTTTTCATGGCGAAAACCCAATTTGACATGCAATTCGCTCATCATCTGGTTCTTGAAGTGTGCAATGTGATCAGTGACAATGGCTCGTGGTACACAAAAATGAGTTATGATATGGTTAAAGAGGAATAGAGTTGCGGTACGACCATCATTCAGGAAGGTAGGCATAGCCTCAGCCCATTTGGTAAAGTAGTTGACGGTGACGATTATATAACTGTGCCCCCCGGCTGAGGTAGGCTTACACTGCATGAAATTGATACCCCACTTGGCGAAGGGGCCGATGGAGATAATGGGGTGCAGTGTAGTAGGTGGGTGCGTGCCTTCTTTTTAAAGACTTGGCAGGGTGGGCATTGTTTGACTGCCTCAATACAATCTTTGAAAATCGAGGGCCAAAAGTAGCCGGCACGTAGGATTTTTTGGGCTGTGGCCATCCCAGAAAGGTGACTGCCACAGGCGCCAAGGTGACAATCATTTAGAATGCGTTCAGCCTCCTCGTGAACCAGACATTGTTGAAGGATAGTGTCAATACCCCAGCGATACAAAGTGTCACTGAAAATGAGATAACGATGAGAATGGTGGCACATCGACACTCTTCACGGGAAATGTTAGGCTGAAAACGTTGGGTTTGAAGGTAAAGGAGGATGTCTCCATACCAAGGATCAGAGGTGATGATGAAGAAAAGAGATTCATTGGGGAGAGAATATCTAGGTTCGATGTCTTCATCGACACGAGGGAGAGCACAGATGAGCTCTGCAAACACCAGGGAATTTTTGGCTTTGGACTTCGTAAATTCAAGATCGAATTCCTAAAGGATGACGATCCATTTAGAATATTTGCCCCCAAGTACTTGACGTGTCAAGATGTGGTACATGGGGTTGGATTCCACAATCACCGTGGTGGTGCACAATAATATGTAATGGTGGAATCTCTGAACAGTAATCAGGGCTGCCAGAGCCAGTTTCTCGACATGTGAATATCGAAGTTCAAGTCCAGATAGACTCTTTCTCAGATAATAGATCACATGTTTCCCACCATTGGGGTCCTCCTGAACTAACACCATCGCAATAGTGGAAGTGGAGGCGGCTAAGTAAAGGATATAGTCCTTTGTATACTCTGGGGGATGTAACAAAGGTGTGTGGGTCAAGGCATGCTTGAGAGCATCAAATGACCATTGAGCAGTGTCATCCCAAATGAAAGGGGTGTTTTTCTGCAGTAACCGCATGAATCCTTTAGTTATCTTAGCGTAGTTGCAAATGAAACGACGAAGGAAGTTTGCTTTGCCTTGCAAACTTTGGAGTTGGGTTAAATTGGTAGGTGGGGGTAAGGCTAGAATGGCCTTAATATTTGAGGGATCCACCCTAATCCCGTCTTTAGGGATCAACCGAGGATGCGACCGGATTTGACAACAAAAATAAACTTATGTGGGTTCAAGAGAATACGGTAGAACCGACATTGAAGAAAAATAGCCCGTAAGTGATCAATGTGATTGAATCGATTGGATGAGTGGGTAGGTAAATCGTCGAGGTAAGGCTCTGCGATATGCTTGATATCATGGAAAGCGTACGACATGGCCCTCTGGAAAGTAGCACCAGCATTTTTGAGGCCAAAAGGTAGCTTTCGATAGGTGAAAGTTCCCCATGGGTGTTGGTCACTATAATTGCTTAATTAATTTTAAACAACCAAGTGAAACATAAATTATCAACCCAGGGAAGTCTTTTGTTTCAAAGATAGATGCGCACTATATATGCTCAATTCCAAAAGCACTTAGTGTTGTAGTAAAGAAAT
>ML789709.1:709106-724789 GCA_009831015.1 Picea engelmannii | reverse complement strand
GGACTCGTTAAAGCACACATCGACAGACCCATATGGGACCGAACCCTTACTTCTTCCGGTTCATTAAACAAAGGAAGAGGAACTTACCGAAGGTGAGTTATATCGAGCATGTGTTATCCTCCTCGAGCTCATTAAATCAAAAATAGGTACTCGTCTATCTGGATGGGGGAAAAAATTGAAAGGAACAAGCTAAGAAGTCTCTTGAGAACATCATCCAGCACTTCTTAGAGTCGCCCTTGAACATGACACTTTGTCACTTTGCACATATCATAATCCGCTGAACCTCTGCACTGAGCCATTCCTTTGAGTTCCTTTCACTCCTTTGGGTCACCCAACGCAAGTCACAGTACCCACTGCATATTTTTGGTCCATATCATGTTTTGCTGTTGTGCCCCAGTGTTCAAGGGAAGTATCCGCCTCGAGAGTCGGCCATCCCAAGTATCTTGCCTCAGAACCTGTGTCAGTCCATGTTCGTCTGTTTTTCTTATCACATCTCCATGTTCGTTTCATGTCGTTGATGGGGGATACATCAAGGCCCTCCCTTGACGAGTCTATTCCTGTCGACTTAAAAACATTATCCTGGAATCAGACTTAGAAACTAGTTAGTACTTTGGGACCTGCATGCCTCAATGGCAGGCCTCCTCACATTCGATAGTAGGTTTACAGCATTGACCTCTGATCGAATGATTCCACGGGTGTTCGACCTCAGCTCATCTATTCACATTCGCTGGAATGTACTAGGGTACCTTGGGAATCATTGACATTAATGGTGATCTCCCTCGCACTTGTTAACGGTTCAAACCATTGACCGGTAATCAAGTGGTTTCTGCCATGTTTGACGTCAAGACATCTATTCGCATGGTCAGATTCGTGCCATATTGGGATTGGTAAGAAGACCCTGGGTTGAGAGATCACTTTGATATATGCTTTGCCCAGGTTGCGAAGGAGTTTCTCTTGAACAATGACACATATATTGTTACATAGATCCACTTTGTATTGGTTGTGGCTATGTCTTGTCATCTCGTAGATCCACTGTGTATTCTTCGTGGCTACGATCATTTCATTCATCAGAGTATAGATCCACATTGTATCTTCGGTGGCTATACCTTTTTATCAATACAATTATGGATCCCCAGCGTATTTTATAGAGGCCATATCTTGCAAGTCTTGATCACCCAAGCATAGGTATGCCTGCCTTGGGTTTTGAAATATGTCATGATATTTGTTGGATGTTTGTGTGCAGCTTCCGTCAAGTTCTCTGAGTCTATACCCTTGCTTGAAAGTATACAAAGCATTTCAGTTATCAGTTAGCATCTTCTAACTTCATACTTTGGGGGGCAATCTGTTACACATCAAAATTACTCACTTTGATAGTGTCGCAAGTGTCGTCATTACAAAGGTCGCAAGTGTCGCATTTTGCTCACAAGGTCACAAGTGTCGCATGTTGCTCACAAGTGTCGTAAAGTGTCAGGGAAGCATACTGCCATGATGTCTATGTCGTGCCTATAACGACATGAGAAGGACACTTGAAACACCTCAAAACATTTGATTTGGAAGAGGAGAAATGAGTCAGTAGGCTTGCAAACCTTTTTCCATCTGAAAGCACCTCAAAAACTGAGTTTTTGGAGGGGAGCGCTCCCCCTTACACTATCTCAGAGTGCCGATGCTCCCCCTTACACTGTCAGGGAGCGTTATAATGCTCCACTGGCCCTTTTGAGGGAGCGTTATAGATTTTGAGAGCGTTGGCCCCCCTAAAGCCTATAAGGGAGCGCTACAACGCTCTGATGGCCCTTTTGGGGGAGCGATACCTATTCTGGGCAGTTGTTAAGGTGTTGAGATGAATGGGGGAAGCATCTTTTCATTCTTGGAAGGCAGTTGGATTCGAATCCCTAGTCTAGCCATGATCTTAGGGCAGATCCTCAACTGAAGGAGGCAAATCCTCAACTTCCCCAAGGATATCTCAAGTGGTTGAAGCCTCTCCAAGGCTATATAAGCAAGCTTTCTAATGGTGAAAAAAAGAATGGAAAAGAGAAAATCACACCAAACTTATGATCTCATAAGTGGTGCTGGGGGAAGAACTAAAGATATGAAACTTATGATCTTGGAGGAAACTCACAGTAAGTCAAAGGAGAGTGATCAGTGAAGCTGTTGTTATTCGGGTTGTGGATCTTTCAGGCAAGGGTTAGAGGAAGAGGACTTGACGAAGTTGTCGCATTCGCATCTACGATTGTAAGTACTGTTGTCATTATTCTCATCAATATGACACGCTTGGCCTGTTTCTTTCTAGTTTGTGTCTAATGTCACATGAAATTATCATTTATTGATAGATCTATTTTCAAGCTAATATCAATAGAGTAGGAAGTGGCCGTATCTTGTTTTGTCCACAGAACTCAGCGAGGAGAAAAGGATTGGAGTGCAACTCGAAGTGTGCGGGGACAAACGTCGATAAAAGGTACTTCTGTCATCCTTCCTTCTCATGTGTTAGTTTAGATAGATTTGAAAGGAAGTCAGTGTCCATGTTAAGCATTTTCTGTCCAGAGTTAGGGTCAATCTCTTAGAGGCAATCTACCTGTCCGCAGGGAGATTTTCCTACAACACTATACTGCAAACAAAAAATACCCGAGTCGAATTAGAATGTTCATGGGCAGTTATTGATAGAGAAATCAGCATCCAAGAACAATGGGAAGCTAGACAGAGACAGTTGAGAAACTAACTTTGATTTACCCTTCGCAATTGATTCTTACTCCTTAATTTTCTTTATTTTTCGGATGCCTTGACGGTATACTTTAGAGCCTTAAAGTATAAACTCGGGAACAACATGAGGAATTAATTTTTATAAACTAATTGATTAGGAACTGCTTCAATGCAGAGGATTTGCACATCGGGGAGTTCATCATCTAGACTCTGAATAGCTTCACCAGACTCAATTTGTGATAGATGATCTAGTCCAACATTGTATTTCCCTGGTTTGACGATTACCTCAAACTCAAATTCCTAGAAGAGCATCAACCGGTGGCATATTCTTCCTCCCAAAACTGACTTGTTGACCAAATACTTGAGCGTGGAATGGTCAGTGAAGAATTTAAATGGGTTTCGCGACAAGTAATGGTGAAACTTCTGCAAGGAATACACCCTAGTGAGGCCCTCATGCTTGGTTGTTGTATAATTGTTTTCGAAGTCATATAACTTACAACTAGAAAAATCAACTGGATGATTAATATTTCCTTCACTCGAGTGTGCAAGGACTGATCCTAATGCAATGGATGATACATCTACATGAACATAAAATATCTTAGACCAGTTAGGAAAAACCAGAATCGACGCAGTGAAAATTTTATCTTTTAGAGTATCCAAGGCTTCCTAACATTCCTGTGCCTAGATGTACTTGATATCTTTGCACAATAGCTTCTCCAAAGGGGTTGCAATATTTTCATAAATATGAATGAACCGTTGGTAATATCATGTATGACCTAATGTGGCATGCAGCTTCAGAATCGTAATGGGGGACACCATATCCAATATGGCGACAATCTTAGCTTGGTCGACTAGTAATCCATCCTTGCAAACTATGTGCCCCAATAGTGTTCCAAAAGGCATACAAAATATGCACTTCTTCATATTCAAATAAATATGTAGCTGACTAAATCAATCCAACATCGAGTGAAGGGATTGCATGTGCTCCTTTACCAAACTAAACATTGTCCATTCATCCAAATAAATTTCAAGGAAATTGTGGATGAATTCTTTGAAGGATGCGACCACTATCTGGGAAAAAAATGTAGGTGAAATATTGAGTCCAAATGGCATCACTGTATAAGAAAAGGAACCCTACTCCATCATACAGGTGGTTTTGGATTGATCTTCTTCTGTAACATGAACTTGATGATACACCGAAAATACATCTATGAAGGAGTAGGCTTCTCATCCTCCAACATTCTCCAACACCTTGTCAGTGAAAGGGGTAGGGAAAGGATCGTTCACATAGGTTGCATTAGGGATTATTAGATCAACACAGATTAAAATATCACTTGTTTTCTTAGGTTACACCACTATGGGACTAATCCAATATGACTCATCTAGGGGAACAATGATTTTGGCATCCAACATTTAATCCAAATATTTGCACGCACCTTTTCTTTGTATTTGGGATTTAATTGGTAAGGCCTCCTTTTGACTAGCTTGGTGCCTGGCTTGAGATGAATTTTCATAGCTCCCAGTGATCCTGCGATTCCCTTCATTTTTAAGAAGCTCCGAGGAAACAATTCCTCATATTTCTTGAGTAGTTCAATGACCTGGGTGACAGTCTCCTTATCCCAATAGTCTCTAATGATAGCCATTTTGGGTGCTTCCTCAATGTCGATATTATGTTTCTTTGTCTTAATCAAATGACCATAGTTTGGTGTATCCATATCTGTCACATTTCCCTCTATCATGCACTCACCCTCATATTATTTGATATGTATTGCTCAGGGGTCATCATTGTCAATATCATCCACCTCAACCTTCCAGTATAGAACTGATTCTTTCCAATTTTCCATTGGTTGATGGTACAAGCATACCACCTTCAATGTCGCGTCCCTTAGTTGATGGTGAGTATAAAATTATTTATCTGGAGGAGGGTCTCCCTTTGAGTCGGATCCTCTGCAGTAAAGCAAAATGTTGAGAAAAATTGAGTTCTTACTCAAACCTAGTCTATTGTTTATCTCTAGAGCTCCTTCTGAATGTACCAACTCCTAGGAACTATATCCATGGTATGAACGAACCGATGGACCAATTGGGTGCGAGGAATATTCTTGGTATTCCATTGCCTCTCACAATAATGAATGTGCTCCTAAGGATATTCAATGCCCTTATACTGATTGGCCAACTCAAAGTTAGAGATTAGATGGAACCTAACTTTGATCAATTCAACCACCTACGCCCAGTCCTGTATGGTAGCGCTATGTGTTTCCCACCAATGCATAGGTTTTCCTCATAAGACAACATCCATGGCATGAACCCACTGATCTTCCATAATTTCCTTATCCATTTATACCAAGAAGGCTTCCACCGACCCTGTCCCATCAAAGTGCGGTACATCACATAGTTGAGAGCCAATCTATCCTACTACTTTAGTTACTCTTGCACATCTTCAGGGAGATACCTCATACATATTCTGTTGCCACCTCTCCATGGAATATTCTGAATACATTTGATATGAATTCATGCTCCACTAGCTCAGTTTCCCATCCATTATGGGATTGATATAATCTTCCTTGCACCCTGTGATATTTTATATATTCTCAATATCTAAGATCCACACATCCTCATCTACTAGTTCATTTTACTTGTCCCCTTCATTAGGATCTAAAGGTGCGATCATGTGTCGGGTTTCAATATCAAATGACATATTTTTCTTCTTTATATTCAACACCTCATTGTTGTCAAATGCCCAATAAATTCCAAGTAGGTAAGGGTACAGATCATAATTATCCATAATCTCTATTACTTAAAAATCAACCTTTGTCTTCACCCCATTTATGTTTACTTCAACTTTCTCCAATAGGCCTATAGGATATATCCTGTATCGATTTTCCTATCGTAGTTGAATGGGTGAAAAAACCAATCTTGGCTTACCCATCAATTCCCATGAATTCTTTGGTAGAATGTTCACATCGAAACCCAGATCCAACATGACCCCCATCCATTTCATAACTATCGAGTTTAGTTGTCATTTTGAAATCTCTTCTTTTGCACTTCTACTTACTAACTTGACACAGATCCCTTTTTGTTAGGGGAGATGACATGGCTCTCTCCATCCCTTCTTCCCCCATGTAGGTTGCTAACATCTATGTCAACTTTCATACAACATCAAGATCACTTAACAATCTCAAACAACAACGTAATAAATTACTTACTTGGTCCTCAGTTCCTATTTCGTGACCCAATTCACACAAATCTTTTTTGCACATCATGCACTTCAAATTCTCATGCACATGTTATTCAATTGATATTTCTTTTACGTGTCAGAACTCCTCTTGTTTGCGCACCTCTTCCAAACACCTCTGCATCGCACGTTGTATTTCTTCCAGCATGCGGGCCTCCTCCAAATATCTCTGCATAGTGCGCTACAATTCTTCATAGGCACGAGCTTCTTCAAGAAACCTTTATGTCACTCATTATACTTCCTCATAGACCTGGGCCTCCTCAAGTGATCGTCGTGTCATGTGGTGTATCTCTTCTTATGTTCTTTCTTCCCCTATGGCCATCTGTGCATCGAGTAAAAAATGCTTCTGCTGAGAAGAATAAAAATTAGGAGGGGGTTGTGTCGCCTTTCTTATCTTCCCCTCCAACCTTTGACCTAATATTTCACCATGCTAAAAGTAATTTCTCATCTTTTCTCTTCCTCATGTTATCACCCATACATCAACTTCATCATCCTTTTTTTGATTCCCATGCATATCTACATGCACCATATTACAATGTGCCTTCTTCGCTTCCCACTTTTTCACTAAGTCAAGACAATCCTCTGTAACATTCTCAGGGATGTAGCATTACCCATAGAGAGTGAGCGATTTAGTACAAAATCTTGACACATTGCCTATTTATCCATAGTTAAAGAAAGCGGGGGTCTACCTCTCCCCCTTTCATATCCACCTCTGTGACTGCATCCATATCTTCCTCTGGGACCTCCTTGATATTCACCTCTCTTAGCACCACCATGGTCACCACCCATATGTTCCTATTGAAATTGGAATACATCGTGGGTATGGTATTGCATTGGTTGGAGTGACCGGAAATTGTTCACATCATGTCCCATGGACTTGCAGAATTCATATAATGCATATGATGTGTCTTATGATAGTTTTCCAAGGTTAGGAAGCAGGGTGGTATATTTCCCCACTACTTGAAAATTTCATACCATTCTTCTTGAGGTCAAAACGAAAACAGACTCGACACACCCATTGTCATATAGTTTCCCAGTGTAGGACATTCATATCTACGATGCCCCTCTGATCTGCATGTTGTGTACCATACGTTCTCATGCATGATTTTTTTTTTCCATATCTTGCAATTGCATCGCCAGGTTGGCCAATTGAGACTACACCTATGCCAACCATGTAGATGTATCTCCTCCTCCAGGTGTAGCCTCCAGGCACACCACAATATCCACTTATTATGCCCGAGTATTCACCTTTTGTTGGGTTAGAAGGTCTTGGATATGGGGAAGCATCCCTACAATGAACCATTCTCTATTATGCATGTCCCAGATCTAGAACGTCAATCTATCCAACAAAATATTAGTTTAATCCTTGGTCATAATCCCACATGGTTTCTCTCAGTTTTTTCTTAATATCCTTAATATCTGTAATTCATTGAGACTCTGACTTATGCTTTTGAAATTCCTTAGGAATATATCTCTTGATATCTGGCAAGGACCTTGTCTATCCCGCTAGTACAATGACCTTTTACTTCACATACCATGTCAGGTCTCTATTCCTAAATGTGGTCTCTAGCTGCACAATATTCAATGCCTCATTTGTGATCCACTTCAGAGACCATATCACCTCATAGGTGAACCAATGTTGCTTTGCATCATCTATACCCATTCCATGGAACATGGGTAACCTCAGGGTACTATCATGATTCGCCATCATCAATCTCAAACTATGTCCTCCTAAGTGACTATTGGGTTTCTAGGATCTCGGTATTGATACTCTTCTTGGAGAAGTAATATTGACTCCATATTCTTCTTCACTTATCGCTTCCCTTATTTCTTCTCCTACTCTTAATTCCGCTCTAATAATAGCATTGCTTGTTGTTCTTTCTTCTTGTCTACAAATGCGCAATGGGGGTGGCTCAAAGGGGAGGTAACTCCATCTTCTTCTAAAAATTTTTTTGAGGGAACCCAAAGCATTTCCTACCTATAGTCACGCAATACCATCCACTATTGCTAACTCTTCTCTCCTACCACTTGGGGATCCTCCATCTTCCTCTCCTACTTATACACCTCTACTATGTGCCTCATATTCCTTTGAAGCTGTGGCACTCCACAACAACCAAGGGGTTCATACTTCATCTTCTGGGCCCCTACTACCACTAATACTAGTATCTCCATTGGATACCCTACTCATCAATGTTGCACCACTTACAATCAAAGACATTACAAAACATAGTCTTAGAGCAAGCTCAAGGAAAACAATAACCACAACCATAAAACAACAACCAACTGAATAACTCTTTTTTTTTTTTCATTTCTCCGTTTTATCTTCTTCTTGGCTATGACGCTTTGTCACTTTAAGTTCTTCCCCACTCACTCCTCTGACTACCAATCCCACATGCTTTTGTTACCCACATGTATTCCACATAGCCTCTTTGGAATTGTGGCAATCTCAACTACCTTTCCATCTCATCTTATTATTGCTCCATGTTCCCTCGTGTTTCCTGTAGTAATCATTCAAGGATATTTCCTAGATATTTTTTCTTGATTCTAGCATCCATGCGATGTCTTTTTTATTTATGGTGTGCATCACAAAATGTGGACTGATGCGCATTGGTATAACTCAAAATTTTGTGCAATAAAAAAGATTGATTTGGCATGTGTGCCTCCTATCATCCCTCATGCGGTTGCTTGAGTGCACGCAAAACTGGAATATATTTTAGTTGGTTTTCATTGATGTCAACCCTAGAAGAATCCCTGAAGCAAGTTTGGAAGAATCTAGAAGTGACGAGTGTATTTGGAGAAGTCTCCAAAATAGTCCTCTTATGGCATAGCTTTAAGCATGGTCCTCATGGGAAGATACTTTGAAGAAGTTTAAAATAATCCTTGGAAATATGGATAAGTGGTTAAGTGGTTGAGAAACCCCAGAGTTGTGGTCATGAAGCCTGAAGTTGTTTGAGGAAAAATAGGATGAAGGATAGTGAAATTGTTTGTAACACACTCATAGATGGATAGTCCTCGTCGTGTCGTTTCCAACAATAGGTGGTACACCATGTGGTTCCTCATGGTTGAGGAGTTATTGCCTCTTTAAGTTGAAATCCTCGAGGAATGGTTAATAAGCCCCTAAATGATTGCAACAAGAAGTGACAAGTCATTCATTAAAGGGTAAAGTGATTATAAAAATAAATTATAGGTCGGTCCTAAAGTTAAGGAAATAAGTAACTTGGAAAAGTATAAATACACTTCAATAAGCCTCTAATTTGTATAGGAAAGTTCATTGAATATCTATCAAGTAAGAAAGTGATCTATTGGATAATCTGAGATGAAGAATATGTGGTAGAGAAGGAGAGTGGAGGAGAAGTTTCGGGATTGCAGATGTGCAAAGGGTTTTTTGGAAATCCTAATTTAGCTAACCCCCACATATTAGGCTATTGGTGTCCCACGAGGCACCCATGTGGGTTGCACGACCCTCATCATGCAAGGCCTCGCTAGATGATTGGTCTTTGACCAGTGAGGTTGAGGTAAATTTGAGAAAATGCTTGTTCTAGGTTGTTGAAAGTATGAGCAAGGTATGATGATGCACCAGGTCTGATACAGAGTTACAAGTATGTTTATATGCATGTTTTCAGGGTTATACATTGGTGATTTTATGATGCATGCTTGAGGTATGTCTGTGTTGTATTGTTGAGGCATTGACACATGTTTGAGGAACATCTTTAGTGCATGGTTTGAGGCACATATTTTGCACATATATGAGGTACATTTCTTGGTGATATTGATGCATGTTGAGATACATCTTGGTGATGTTATGGTACATTTTTTATAGCTTATCTTTTGGTGTTTGGTTAAGGAATGGTACATGGTTGAGACACACATTTTGGTACATGGCTTTGGAACATGCTTGAGGTATATGATTGGTTGCATACCATTGATGTTTTGGTACTTGGTGGAGGCACATGGTTGAGGCACACCATTGATGTTATGGTACTTTCTCTTGATATATATCTTATGGTACATGGTGTATGGGATGATTGAGACATATCATTAGTGATATGGTATGGTACAAGTTTTGGCACATGGTTGATGTATGATATGGTACAGATTTTGGTACATGATTGATGCATGATATGGTACATGTTTTGGTACATGGATGATGGATATGGTACATGGTGTATGGATATAATACATGTTTTTATGTCATATGAGTTGATGTACATCTTGGTGATGGTTTTGGTATCCATGTAATTGGATCTGGTTATAGTTGGTTGATGATTCTATATCAGTGGAAATGAAATTGACAAGTTATAGTGACAGTATCAATGGTAGTGATAGGTCGAGTCTACACTTATATATTAGGGCAGTAGGATGGGGAAAGGAAAGGGGGTCATAGCCTCCTTCCAATTGGTGCCAGAGAACACAGGGAGTTGGAGCTTCCTTCAGGTTGGAGCCTATAAATCACAGGGTTGTAGCCTCCCTCTAGTTGGAGCTAGAGAACAAAAGTAGTTGGAGCTTCCTTCAAGTTGGAGCCTGTAAACTAATGGGTTGGATCCTCCTTCCAGTTTTAGCTAGAGAATTTAGGGAGTTGTAGCTTCCTTCAGGTTGGATCCTATAAATAGGGGGTTGGAGCCTCCTTCTAGTTGGTGCTGGAGAATTTGGAAGTTGGTGCTTCCTATGAATCTAATATATATATAAGAAATAATTCAGTGGTTTTATCCCATTTGGGTTTCCATGTAAATTCCAGTGTACTATGTCTCTATGGTTATTTATTATGCACTGACGAATGATACTATTTATGATGCAATAATATATTGAATGCATAAGTGATAAACTATTGAATATTGATGATAAATTTGAAGTTTATAAATTGTGATTTAAAGTGGTAAAAAATTCTCATATTGATTCACCCCCCCTCTTAGTATTCCAATAGAATAGGTGTGCACAACTTCGTTTGTGCTCAGGCACTATATTTACCCAAAAAATTGGGTTCCAAAAAAAGTTGTCTTTATCGCTTCTACAAAATATAATTTTCCAATCCATAATTTGAAAACATACTCCTCACCTTCTCCATGATACTGTGATTCATTATTTATATAGTACCATTCTATTGAGGAGTAATAGAAATAGTCTTCTCATGCTTTATGCCAAATCTGTACAATACTCTTTGAATGCATTGGAACAATATTCTTCATTGTTATCTGTCCTCAAACACTTGATAAATTTATCTCTTTTAACAACAACATGAAAATTTGAAATATATCAAATACCTCACCTTTTCTTTTCATAGGGTAGGCCCAAACCTTTCAAGATGCATCATCTATAAATGTAACGAAGTATAAATCTACTCCTAATGACGTAATGTTTATTGGCCCAAACACATCAGAATGTATTAATTCTAACCAATCTGTTTTCCATTCATGGCCACTTATAATAAACAAAACCCTTTGTTTCCCACAATATATGCAATGCTCACAAAGATCAATATTATAGGATTTCAAATTTGGAAGCAGATTTTTTCCAGCAAGAATTTTGAGGCCCTTCTCGGTCATGTGACCCAGAAACTTATGCCACAAATTTGTTGATATTTATTCTCTTGAAAAAACAACCACATCTGATTTCTATGCTATTTCTCTTAATGTATGCAACGTTCCTATCTTGGATCCTCTAGCCATGATCAACGCCCCTTTACTAATTTTACAACCACTTTTTCAAAAACTTATGGATCAACCTTCATTATCCAATTGTCCTACAAAGATCATACTCATATGCATCTCTAGAATCTGCCTAACTTGTTTCAATAAGATAATTTGTCTATCCTTTTTCTTGATATGGACATCTCCCACTCCAACAATGTTGTAAACATGATTGTTTCCCAAATGCACATTACCATAATCACCAAAATTATATGTGTTGCACCTCTTTTGCCACCTAGATGAGCAAAACAGAGCTGCTTACAAGCTTAGTTGGGTTAGCTAAGCAGGACAGTTGTAAAGGAAAAGGGTTAGAGAAAGAAATAGAAAAGAACAACTAAGAATTAAACTAAGAAACAAAAAAACAACTAAACTATTTGAGCATAAGGACATAAGAACTAAAAACCAATAAGACTCATGTCACCAATGGCAAGGTTTATATTAGTGAAAGAAAACACCAAGAAGAAAGAGGACTATGAGTCCCTTCTTCCTCCAAGGGAGGGCTCTTGGACCCCCACAAATAAGCTCTTCTTACAACTTTGAATGAAAATGGTGAAAGAATCCCAAGCTAACCCACTCAAGAGGTGAGATGGATTTCCCAATGTAATGGTGCTAGTATACTCTTGATGAGAATAGAGGATTCCTCAAGAGAATAGTAGCAGAATAACTTTGCTATTGAATTCCTTGAAAATGAAGTGCACCCATGGCCTTGTTTTATAGCACCTCTTTGAGGTATTGTGCAACCAGATTGTAGTGTGAAAAGAGGCTAATTAGGGCATTTTTAGGTCTTTGACCAGCCACCCAGTCGGATCCAGTTGAGATTTGGGTGTCAAATCAACTTGGAAGCTAAACCAGAAATGGGTGGGAGGCCAACCAATCTCATAAATGCATCGTTCTCAGATGTGCACAGCTTTTAGCGACTGCAATCACACATCGGGTGCATGTGCGCTTTTCCCGCATTTCTAGTTTGCACATGTGCGCGCGCGCCCTGTGTAGTCATAGCACACTTTAATTTGATCACTGGTTGTATAGTTTTAGACCTTTTGGAAATGATTTTGTGGTAATTTTGGTCCATGGGTGAACTCATAACTGTTGGACGATGCTGGATTCTTGTAACCATTTGTGGATGAAATTTCAGTGATAACATATGCTCCCTGATGGATGAGGTTAGGAGCATACATATAGCCGAAATTCATCAATGTTTCTTCTACTGAGAGTACCATTGTAAGAGAGAGCGATAGTGAGAGTGTCAAGAGTTACTCGTTGGAGGGAGAAGGGAACCTTTCAAACCCAACCTTCCATAAGGTGTGTAAAAATAAACTGTGTACAAACGAGGCGGGCATGCCCCATGCTCGTGTCATGTAACTCAAAAAGGAATGGTGTGTTGATGTAGACAACTACAGCGCCCTCGGGGGCGGTTGTGATAAAGGCATAAGACAATTCTGTGGAGGAACATACTCTGAACAATAGGCAGTGACATCTGTAATTCTGTAGGCATTGATAGCCCAACCAAATTCAGAGGTCTTCGACAAATATAAGAAATAACTGCAATAGTCGCAAAGTAAGACCCACTGTAACATGAGAAAGTGTTTAAGTCGAATGTTACAGGGGTCAACGAAAACAAGGAGCAATTTTGGTTCTCACTGTGCTGTCCAAGACCTCTCATTGGAAAGGTAATGAGAGTCAAGATACTGTCTCCCTTCTGGAAAACTACGTTGATGTCAACAAAAGGGGGACGCGACTCTCAGAAGAAAAGATCTTTGTGAAATCTACTAGGTTAGGTTAGGAACTGGAGGAGGTACATGGTCGAAGTCAAGATGTATGAAGACTCAAGACTACCCTTGGTTGGGGGTATATGCAAAGTATAAGTGGCCGCAACCGTTTAGCTAGCTCGAGTGTCAGGGGGACAACAAGACGTGGGATAAGTTGTGCCAGAGGTGGGACAAAGTGAACAAACTCAAAGGGCAGAGGTAAGTGGCCTGTGGGATAATCAGAGTATATGGACGATGTCAAGAGGGGTATAGGATAAGGAGTTCCCCAACCAAGGGCGACATGAGTTTCATTTTTCAAAAAGGGAAGAAGGTCGCCAAAGGTGACGACAAAAAGATATGTAAATGATGGAAACAAAGGATTTTTACAGTTTACCAAATAAATAAAGAATAATTTGGGATGAGTGTACAAATACAGAAACGGGTGCCCCAATGTAATATGGTTGGGTCGGTTAGGGCACAAGTTTCTTGGAGAAATGGTAGAGGGTGGGGGCCCCATGGGTGGGTTTCTGTATGAGGTAGGTGAAAGGGAGGGAAATTTTCGCAGATGGGAAAACTGATTGTGGATGAAATGGAGGGTTCATGATACTACTGAGGTGTAGTCAAAATAAAACTTCGAAGAGATAATTTGGGAGTCCATTGGGAAATCTAGCAAAATGAGGAGAAGGAGTATGTGGCTGATTCACGACATGATGTAAGATTATTGGGACTCCCATCCCTAAAGGGTTGAAAAAAACTAGCATGAGTGTCAAAGTGCCAAAGGGTGCTATGAATGGGACAACTCATGTGGGGGAGAGTGCTACCGAGTGACAGTACCGAATATGCAATGGAGGTGTCGGTACTTCAGAGCTAGAGATGGGGATCCTAGAGGCAAATGTCAGAGGGTGTGACTGGAGATGCAATTGAGATTCAGAGGGAATGATTACATGCCAGTGCTGATTATATACTTGAAGGGGTTGCGTTGATGTATGATGACCAAGTACCTATACACATGAAAACCAAATACCCAACATAAACAATATCTAAAGAGAGTCGAATATACAAGGATTTATTTGATAATTTTGAACATGAGCATGCATACCTGGACGAGGTATGAAAAAATGGTGCCCCAGGGGCTAAGGATAAAAAATGGCCAAGGAACTGTCTTGATGTAGATGACGGGATGTTGATCCTGTGCCCAAAGACGGATCGAAAAAAGGACACCCGGAGCTCCCGGAATGGGGTTTGGAAGTTTGGTGGAAAGGCCTATATATAGTTGTAGGGCCCACATTGCCACCTCATTTGTACTTGTTGCCAGAGTGACTGGACAAGAGGTATTCAGAGGAGATTTGGAGATTCTAGGAGAATGAGGTCGTCGATTCAGGACCAATGAGATTTAGGTTAGTAGTCTTATTATCCTAGATAGTCGTACATGGGTGTGCCCTAAGGGGGCACAAAGGCACACATGATATGTGTGCATGTTTGCTACACAGCTGTGCATGGGTGCGCGACTGTGTAGTGAATAGATGCGTTGTGATGCGCGCCTGTGTTCGTGACAGGGGTGCATGGAGGCGCCCCTATAGGGTGGGCAGGAGCACATGTATGTGCACCTGTGGGATAGACATGCGTGCCTGCGTGCATGCCTGTGGGGTGAACAGGCATGCATATGTGCATGCCTGTGGGTTAAACAACTGCGCCTTGGGGGCAAGGTTGACGGGTGTAAAAATTATATTTTTTAATGTTTTTTATGGTCAATATGGCTAACCTAGGACTGTATTATGTGGTTCCAGGCAATCATTTGCACGATGTTGGTCCATTTGTGAGAGTGGGACTGGTCACAGCTGAGGGATGTCGTGGCTATTGAGAATTCGGGGGTTCATGCCACTTTGGCAGCCTGTGGGCTGTTGAAGTTCTTCGAGTGCCCATTAATACGGGCGCAAGAGTATCTCCTACAGTTTCTGATCTGGATGTGGAGTTCGGACTTGCATTGCTTTATGGTGTGGGGAGTGTTATCACTGAAATTTCGTCCGCACAGGGCGACAAGAACTCTGCAACATCAACAGAGAAAAACAGTCATTCATGGCACAAAGATTAACTCCACAGCACAACAAAAGGGCCAAAACTATACAAAATTGGCTAAAAAATTAAAAAGCGCATCGCACCTATGGAAAATGCGCGCATGCATGCTACATCTTCGTATATCGGGCGCATATGCGCGGCTGTGTAGTACAAAACCCGCGCGCCTGCCAAACGGCGCATTTATGAAGCTGGTCGGCCTCCCAACCACTATTGGATCAGCTCCCAAGTCGATTTGACATCAAATCCGAG
>ML789709.1:679449-708540 GCA_009831015.1 Picea engelmannii | reverse complement strand
TAGTTTTTATTTAATTCTTGTTAATAGCTCTATTGTTTTCTTTCTAACCTCTTTACATACAGCTGTCATGACTAGCAGAGCCCAACTAGGCATGTAAGCACTCACTTTTTGCTCACACATCGACGAAAAGAGTGCAAACAGGGAGAGCAGATTGTCTTCATTATGGTGGAGGATATATATTTTCTGACTGGGATCTCTTTTCGGGGAACGCCCCTATCGACGGAGCAGATGTTACCTACAAACGTGTCATTAGCGACCTTGGGCCCGAGGTACTGTTCAAGGGAGAACTACATGTAGGGCTCCATCGTGAGTATCGGGGTGATAGATGCTTTAGCTCATCGCTGTGTAGCAGCGATGATTATGAGGGTATATGGGTCCCTCGCGACTCAGCGGATCAGTGGTGGTCAGCTGAGGGTTATGGGGAGGGCACTGGCCGGCGAGAATTTTGCCTAGGGGTTGATGCTGCATGCTAGGATGGTAGGGAAGCTAGATAGATGTCGGTCTATAGACTCATGGGACTTTGCCTTTGGGTCCATCGTGGTGGCCTGGTTTTTGGAGAGGGTGTCGATGTTGCGCCCTAGAATTTTATTGGGCACTCCTGGTGCGCGAGAGCCATGACTGAGGCAGTGGTCGATGATTTTGGTTCGCCACAGTGGTGGTGAGGGCGGCCATTTTTTCACGGCTGAGGTGACATAGGTGTGGCAACAGATGTTGTAGGTTATACTGCAGTATCCATACTATGGTGTTGACTTCCAGGGTGATCCAAACATGGTGTTACCTCCAGGGGAGGAGTTTGATCACCAAGGTATGTTTGTGATTTTGATATGTTGATTTTTGAGATAGCATGACATATGTATTTTGTATAGATGATGATATTATCATTTGGTTGTTTATATGTGCAGATGTGGGACCTCGTGGGTGTGAGGTTGAGCTTATGAGAGCGTCAGCTCGCCAGGAGCCGGGGAGACCCCTATGGGCAGGAGAGAGACATCATCGCGAGGACGTTGAGGTGAGACCAACTGGTGATCAGAGATCAACGAGGAGACATCGTTTTGATGACCCTGGTGTTGAGCCATCGCATGCTCCTTCAGCGGAGGCCGAGGGAGACTTTGAGGATATTCACTGTCGCCTGGAGGCAGTGCTACAGGGTGTGCCTAAGGGCATGTGGTCATGTATCTAGGATGAGGGAATCCTGGAGTAGTGTGTGGGAGTTTCGCTAACGTGGCGGGCCATGGTGTGACAAGCAATAGTAGTAGGTGTTGCGATGACTGGACGGTTACCTCCCGGTCCGGAGGGACCAGTAGTGGGTGGGGCACCGCCACATGAGGGAGGGGCAAGAGGTGGTGCTCTAGAGGCACCTTGAGTGTCTCTCTATCTATGTTTGTATTTTGTATATAGGCTGGTGAGCCCATTTTGGTATAGTGAGACTAGTTTTGTACCAAGGTGCTTCACTAGCGTGCATATTTTGTATGTGATGTATGTATGTAAACATTTTGATGGCACTGTTGACTGATATATATATGTATATATGAGTATGCATTTTGGGGTCTATGTGATGTTTACATGCTTTTTTTAATGTGTTGATGATGTCTAATATTTATATGCTATGACAGGTTCTTGATGGTTTATGTGTGGGTAGAGGTATCTTGATGTGATATATATGCCAATCTAACACAATGTTAGCTAAGTTATCTGTAATTTGATTCAATTGTCTTGGAATATGTGTAAATGTAATGAACTCAAAATGTCGAGATAAAATTCTAAATTGCAGGTATTTGTGAAAGAGACAAGGATTGCAGACACGGTACACATTGTTGAGCTAGAGGACGACTAGTTGAGAGTCAAGAAAGATGCTAAGGTGACGAATACGATGTTGATGGGCATCGGCGAGGAGGCCAATGATGGTGGTGTATTCGACTTGGTTGTTGGTGGTTGAACCCAAACATATGCCGCTAGAATGGAGTAGTTCATGTGAGGGGGTATAAAGGGCCCAAGTTGTCGAAGCGAGATTTTGTGTCCATCGGCTGGTGCCATCGACGTAACCAATGTGGTAGGCCAGTGGAGGAAGCATCTATCAATAAAAAAAATTGTAGTTTAGATGTGAGGGATGGAAAAAATATTAAAAACACTATAAAATAAATAACCTAATGTAGAATGGCTACGCTTAGGCATAAAATTTCTTTAAGTATAATCCATTGACGGGTTCTTTGAAAGAGATGCCTTCGGGGGAAGCCAGGATGTATGCGCCTTTGGTGAGGAAATGTTGGATAATGTAGGGGCCATGCCATAGTGACTCGAATTTTCCATGACTGAGGGTATCATGAGTGATATCGTAAGCAAGGACAAGGTCGCCTTCATGAAATGAGTGAAGGTTGACATGGCGATCAAAGGTGGCCTTTGACCATTTTTTGGCTGCCTCATTGTTATGTAATGAAGATTGATGATCTTCATCCAGGGACTCTAAGTTCAACAATTGCTGCTCCAATTTAGCAGTTTTGGGTAATAGCTCAATTGCAGTGCGTAAGGTGGGAATTTGTCACTCGATGGGAAGAGTGGCCTCAACCCCATGGACTAGATGAAATGGTGTGAAACCAGTGGCCATTTTCATGGCCGTACAGTAAGCCCATAGTGCGAAAAATAACATATGATGCCAATTGGTCTTATGTTTGTTAACCGTGCACCGCAACATGGTCTTGAGGACCTTGTTAACTGCTTCAACCTATCCGTTAGACTGATGGTAATATGGTGAGGCAAACTCGTGGGAGAATCCTAACCGAGATGAGAGTTCCACGAAAATATCATTCTTGAAATTTTTCTCGTGATCGGAAACTAGTTGGAGTGGTACTCCAAAGAGGGATATGACGTGATTAAAGAAAAAATGCGTTGCGTGTCAGTGGTGTTGTTGAAGGTGGGCATGGCTTCAGCCCATTTTGTGAAGTAATCGACTGTGACAACAATGTATTTGTGTCCATTGCTAGATGGGGGATTACAAGTCATGAATTCAATGCCCCATTTACAAAAGGGGCCTGTAGTAATGACTAGGTGGAGAAGAGAAGGTGGTGCTCGTGATTTGTTGGAGTAAAGATGACATTTATTGCATCGAGTCATGGCATGAATGCAATCGTGAAACAATGTAGGCCAAAAGTAACCTGCGCGGATGATTTTTTGAGCAGTGGACATCCCCGAGAGATGGCCCCCACATGCGTCGCTATGGCAATCATTCAAGACTCTATCGGCCTCATCAATAGTCAAGCATCGACGATGTATTGTGTCGACCCCACGTCGATATAAGATATCTCCGATGAGGAGATAACGGGGGGCTTGGTGGTGAATATGATGACGATCATCTCGTGAGAGGTGGTTACCGAATTTTTGGGTTCGGAGGTAGACGAGGAAGTTTCCGTACCACAGATCATCTGAAGTGATATAAAAGAGATGTTCATCGGGGAAGTCGGTATTGACGGGGGCACTGGTAGTATCAGAGGGGAAGTCTGTGACAAGTTCGGCGAGGACGAGATATTTCTTTCTCTTGGGTGTTGAAAATTCAAGATCGTACTCCTGAAGGTTAACGATCCATTGGGAAAACTTGCCATTAATTTACTGACGACTGAGCAAGTATTGCATGGGGTTGGAATCTGCGACGACTTTAGTCGTGCGAAGCAGAATGTAATAACGCAGTTTCTGGACTGTGAGGACGACTGCAAGGGCTAGTTTCTCTTTTTGTTTATACTTCAAGGGTGGCCCTAAGAGGTTTTTACTAACATAGTAAATGACATGCTCATGATCGTCATCGTCGATTTGAACGAGAACTTCTGCTACTAAGACAGCTGAGGCTGATATGTAGAGGATATAGTTGCGATTGTAGTCAGGTGCACTAGTTAAATGGGCATTGGAGAGAACCATTTTAAGATCGTCGAATGATTTTTGGGCATGTTCATCCTAGTTAAATGGGATGTCGTGGCATAGTAGGCGAAGGAAACCGTGTGCTCGAGTGGCATAGTCTAGGACAAATCACCATAGAAAGTTAGCTTTTCCTTGTAGGCTCTAGAGTTTATGTAAATTTCGGGGGGGTGAAATTTTTGTGATGGCTTGGAATTTAAGGGGGTCCATGGTAATACCGCTTTGAGATACGATGAATCTGAGGAGGCGCACTGCAGTGACACAGAAAACACACTTGAGGGGGTTTAAGCAGATGTTGTATTGACAACACCATTGGAAGATGATCCGTAAATCATCAAGATGTTGGGTGCGTTTTTTGGATCGAGTTGTGAGATCGTCCAAGTATGCGAGGATGATATGAGCCAGATCATGAAAAATGTAGGTCATAGCCCGTTGGAAAGTTGCGCCAACATTATTTAGGCCAAAAGGCATGGCACGATATGCAAAAGTACCCCAAGGGGTGGTGAATGCGGTTTTGTATTGATTGGTTGGGTGAATTTGGATTTGATTATAACCAGAGAAACCATCCATGAAGGACAGAGCCTTGTGACTTGCACAGTCGTCGATAATTTGATCGATGAAAGGCGTTGGAAAGTTGTCTTTGGGATATGCATGATTGAGATCGCGAAAGTCCGTGCAGACATGGATAGTGCCCTATTTTTTGTTAACGGGTACAGGGTTGGAAACCCATGAGGTATAGGTGATGGGGTAGATGAACCCAACCATGCATAATTTGTTAATCTCGACTTTAATGGCCACTGCTTTGGATGGGTGTAACAGTCGTTGTTTTTGACAGACTGGTGTAATGTCAGGCCAGGTGTCGATGAGATGTTCGACAATAGAGGGATCAAGGCCAGGCATCTTTTTGTATGACCAGGCAAAAATATCTCGATATTCTTGGAAGAGGGCTTTATAGGCGGTGATTTCTTGAGGAGTGCAAGTGACGCCAATGGTGATTTGCTCGACAACTCCATTTTTGATGGAAATATCGATTTTGATGGTCGGGGAAATGTTGGCCATGTTTCCTTCTTCAAAAGCATCAAGGGTAGGAATGGGGTTGTTGAACCAATCGATATGCCATGATGGGATAAAATCCTTGGTTTTGACTGCGTATATGGGGTGTTGGTTAGGAGGCGTGGAGGCTTCCTATGGAAAGAAGAGCGCTCTGTGGTGTAGCGCATCCCATGGGTAGTCAGGGGTGTTTAACTCTTCGAGTATGTCCTCGTCACAGTGGAATTGGCGGGAATACAAGGGATCGTGAAGAGTGATATTGGTGACTGTCGTCGTGTGGTTGTCCTCAGGTGATGAAGAAGAAGGGGGAACAATGCAATGATATTGCGATGGTTCACTCAATATAAACCAAATATCGAAGTACTTAGGAGTACTAGTGGTAGTTGGATGCAAAGTTTCCGTAGGGAAATGTACGAGAGAATTGGGGGGATTTGGGGGGTAAATCCTTGGATAAGTTATCCAAGAACCATGGAGGAATAGGGAGTGCCTCTGGTTCAGGAGAAATGATATGAAGAATCTCAAGTGGTGAGGTAAGGTCAACCATCAATTCTGTAGGGGGCGTAGGGATTTGAATCAGGGTCATTTGGCGTTGCCTGTATTCAATGATCATAGGACATTGGTATGTAAAATGATCTAAGGATTCACATAGAGAGCAAGGGAATCTCATACGTTCATTGACTGAAGTCATGACATAATGGATGTCAGTGATGTTTGGTAGGGATGATGTAGCTGGATTGGATTTGTTCTGGAATCTTTGGTGCACTGCGGCTAATGTCTGCCAGAAGTGAGGTAGTGTGGTGTGTATAATGGCCATATTATGAACATATAGCACAAGCGAATTTGGTTTGTAGCCCTTTGCTACTTGGGTTAGGGGAGGTAGCGACAGTACTTGCTACAGTGGTGGGTGGTGATGGTGTTTGATTGAGTAGAATTAGGTTACGTAACTCAGGTAGAGATGGGCATTTGTTGGTTGGGTGTCCATCTTTCTCACATAGCGTGCAAGGAGGTTGGACGCGTGGGGGAAGTGGAGCTATGGGCTCCTTATTCTTTCGCCTGCCCCTAGCTGTGTAGGGAGGTTAGTGAGTGGGGGTGTAGAGGGTATGGTGGGAGTGAGTATGGGAATCGTCATTGGGATTCCTTCCATTTGGGGGGGAAGGGATGGTTGGGGGACCATCTCTGGTGGACGTAAATACCAAACTGAAATTGCTAACACCATATTAGGTAGGGTAAGCGTGGTGGCTACTTGGAAAGCTTGTACACCAGGTGGAGGGTAGAAGAAGGGGATTTGAGTAATGGCTTGGGGAACTATCTCCCAAACTGGGATATGGCCTTGGGGAGAGGTGAAATTGTGAATTGGTGGAGTCGACGAGTTTGTAGGAGGCTCATGAGGGGGGAGCTCTTCGACTAGTGGGACATCAGATATGATAGAAGCCTCCCTAGGAGGAAGGGTATCCTCTATGTCAGTTTCATTGGATGATATGACGCATACTTGATTGGAAGGATGAAGGAGTAGTGGTGCACCATGGTAAGTTCCTAACAATGATGGATCTTTGAAAATTCTGAGACCCATTTCGATGAGTGGGTATGCGTCATGACTCGTGTGTATGAGAGGGAGAATGTTATCGATGTTGGTAGAAGGGTTAGGGTCGTAATGTGAGACTTGGTCAATGGTAATGATCTTCCCGTTATGGGGGAACATCATTGTTTGAAAGACGGAAGAGGCAACTGCCTTCATAGCATACATGTAGCTACGACCGAACAGGATATTATAATCGAGTGGGGCATCGATAACTTCAATTTCGATGAGAATGGTCTTGCCCCCGAGTTCTACGAGGACATTTTGGAAGAACCCTTTGGGAGAAGATGGTCATCTGTCATAATCTCTTAAGGTAATGGAATATGGTATGAGTTCGGGGGAACCAAGTTTCTGCCATACAGACTAGGACATAATGCATGTGGATGCACCTTCATCGATGATGCACCGATGAACTGTAATGTTCCAAATTTTTACTGGGATTTGAAAAGCGATTAGAGCGGGAAGGAAAGATTCTCCGCTGTCAAGATAAAATGTGATGAGTTGGGTATCCACGGGGTCGACTGCCCCAAGGCGGAAAATAATGATTTCCGCTGAGTGGGACAAGTTTGAAGGACTTCTGAGACTGACATGGCAGTCGGGGATTGTGCTAAGTCATCGACCAAACTGTTTATGAGCCACCCTGGCCTGGGGGTTGTGGACATTCTTGCGCAATGGGATGCGAGGGATGAGAAGAGGTGTTTCAGCGTTAGGGCGAGGAATCACCAACGGGAGTCCCGCTGGTGCTGGGACTGTTTCTGGGGGAATGGGAGAAGACTCAACTGGTGCACGGTATTGATGACTATGTGTTTGTAGAAGGATTTCTTCCTCACTGGTGAGGAGGATAGTACAATCTGCAGGATTGTTTGGATTGAGATACTGCCCCAACTGTGGTGGGGTAGGATGCATATCCTGTTGGGTGTTCATCACACCCTGGTGCGGAATGGGATTCTACAGCACGACTGGGGGTGGTTGTTGCATGTACTGTTGTGGGGCCTGCTGAAGGGTAGGCAGTGCTGGAGGATGTGGTAGACTGCCTGAGTCTTTCAGCCATTTAAAATCAGTGATTTGGGGACAATGATGAGCATAATGACCAAACTCACCTCAAAGGGCGCAAGGGAAGGTGGTTCTAATAGTATTGTTATTTCTCCCTTGACACCTGTTGTTATTTCCCCCCCCCGGGGGTTCTAATTCCCTTGATTCTGGTTGCCCCCAGTAGGTTGGTTCTGTTGGGGGTGATTCCCGCCTTGACCTTGGTTGTTATTGTTCTTGTTTTTTCCTTTCTTTTTGGCATTATTCGATGGGTGGGTCGGATTTTCCGTATTCAACTATTTGAAATTTTGATATTGCTGAACGGGAGAGGGTTGAACAAAATTCACCCCAGCATGAGGGTGTGGGGGTGCCATGGGTTGTGGAGGACCAGGGAATGGAAAGTACATATTCTATGGGAGTTATGATCTATAAGGTACGTAGGAAGGAATGGCACTTTCGCTAGTACTTAGAGTATAAGCTGAGGTAGAGGGGCTACCAAAACTTGTTTGGATAGGTGGGTGTATTGGGGGTGCTGGCGGTGGCCCACTGATGGGTGGAGGAATAGAAACAGGGTATGGTTGTTGATAAGGGTGTGGGGGGTAATAAGAGGTTCCCCCATATGCCGGCGGATATTGAGGTGTGGCATACATTGGTGGTTGTTGTGGTTGTGGACTATGGTGCATGGTATTACCAATCAATATGTCTGCTAAGTGAGACATCTCAGGTTTGTCTTGACCGAATGGCATGGGTTTTGGGAGATCACAAAGTACTGTGTAAAAGTACCTTAATTGTGAATAGATGAGGTCGTATTGTTGAGCCTTACTGATGGATTCTTCTTTTGATTGAGGGAAGGTGGAAGCTACATCTTTACCGAGGAGAGAGACAAGTGATATGAGAAACCAATCAAGACACTGTTGTTTGGTGGTTTCAGCTTTGCACAAACTACGTCGTCTACGCCACTCGTGAATGTGATCAGCGATATGTGTGGCTGAGGTTTGTTGTAAATTAGAGAGTAGTTCAAGACCATTGTCGTGGCGGATTGGTAATTGGAAGAAGGTAAAAAATGCTTTGGCCAAGCACTCGAAAGTCGCATGGGACCTCGATTTTTCGTCTACATACCATTTGGCTGATGGGCCAGTGAGTGTGGATTGAAATAATCGTAGTCTGATGGAATCATCCATAATGCTGTTGGAAGAGCACCATAGGTGGAAATTCATGACATGGTTGGTAGGGTCATCTCCTACCTTTCCTTCAAACTTGGGGATGTCTAAAGGTAGTTTGGTAGGCATTGCAAGCCATGTAGGGTCATGCAATATAGGATCATTTGTGAGTTTGCTTAGATCTGGTATGTTAAGAGAGGCCAAATATGGCATCTGTAGTGGGGGCAGAGGATTAGTTCCAGCCATGGTGTGAGTGTTCTATGAATCTAACCCTTGAGGGGGGCTAGGTGGGTTGGTACTTCCCCCTTAAGAGGAAGTTGGCCCCCCGCTTCCATGTAAATAAGAGCGAGTGGACGGAGGACCTTGGGGAGTGGACCCAAGTAATGTGGAACTAAGCAAAGATGATCCTAAGACAGTGGCACTCACTAGAGTGTGTGAAGGTGGTGCTGATGAGTTGAAAAGACTAGTAACTCCCCCTAAAATAGGAGGGAGGTTTAGCAAGCGTCTGTAATGACGGGGGTTCTGTGGGTCCCCTATGATGTCTGACTAGCTGAGTGGATGTGTGCGAAGTGTGATGAGAGAAAATAAACAAGAGCCTTTGTTGCAAATTTTGAACTTAACATGATATATATCTAAATCAAAATGTAATCAGAAGTGCATCATACATAAAGTGTTTTGAAAAAGAAGCATATATGTGGATAAGTGGATTTTTTCCGTGTGGGGAATCAAAGAAAACAAATTCTTTTGTCCTAAAAGACGTAACGTCCTTCCTCTCAAATAGCACTGGACCTTCCAATAGTACTCGACAGTGGGGTCTGAAGTCACTGGAAGAGAAACTAGTGAAGGATGAAATAATCAGTTATAATGAGGAGTAAAGGGGGCATATCCCGAAAGAGATGGCGATATTTCCCAATAGCCACACAAAATCCGATCAAGGTGCAATTGCAGACCATAATTACCACCTGGGTATATGTACTAAAATTTGGTCACTAGGTACCTCGGTCAAAGTGCAACATTTAGATTTTTGGCCTAAGAAATGGGTCACAAGTTGGATCCCATCCAAGAGGTGGGTGCCTCAAGGGGGGATGCACAGAACAACCGTACCTGGGCCTTCAACCCTTCACAGGTATCTCCCTGCCTTATGGTGTTAGGAACACTTGAATTGGAGGATTTTCAGTTCCTTATTTGACAACTTCTATTGTTTTGACAATGTGAGAACCAGATAACGGGGATTTATTTGGATGCCTATCCCCGAAATCCTACCTAGACTAAAAAAATTCTTTTGGTACCTCTTGTGGAGGAAAACTTAGTGAGTTTTTAGAAAAAATTTAGATGTGGTTGTTTGAGAGATTGGGGGTGTGAACCAACCTCATTGAATTTAAATGGGAGTGGATAGTTTCGTCAAGAAAATTGTGGGGTGTTTCAGAATCCCTTTGGAGGAACTTACTTTGACCTCAACGTTTCGAGAAGAAAACTATGTGAGTGATAAGTGACTTTTGTGTGTGAATGAGTGAAAGTGTGCCAATGTTTTAATGAATTAGGTGTCATCTTGCTGCATGTGGACTTCACTTGGTCCTTACAAGTGTTGATTACCTAATTAACTAAATGCCTTTGGTACAACCTTGCGTAATTCAAAAGTCCCTAGGAAACTAGCATGCAAACATGTGGGTCCTTTACTATTCCTTTAACTCCCTATTGTGATTTAATCTAAGAAAAGATATGAAACTATCCTAGATTGTGATCATGTGGGCATGTATGGGCCCATTACAAAAACCTTTAAACTTCCCTAGTGATTTAATATAAGAAAGTAAATTTCAACACTATCCTATCTTTGTAACATGTGGGCATGTATGGGCCCGTTAAAATCTTAATATGTGTTTGAAAAATAAACTAAGAGGAGTCCCGAGAGGGGTTGTTGTCCTCTCCTAAAGGTTTTAGTCTTTTTAAGGGAGATGAAATTATCCTACAATCTTTTTCTGATTCTCAAGGTCGCTTGGAAGCACGAGAGAAGAGCATACTAAGCGATTGTTATCCAACTTCTAGTCCAAATGCAAGTTTTATATGATTACAAATGATTCTAATTTATACTTTTAGTCAAAGCAAGCCATCCATGTGGAAAAATGAAAGCAAAAGAGGAAATAATGATTTTAAACCCCCTAAGTTCCTATGTGTTTTGACTAATCCCTTTATATGAAGAGGGAACTAAGTGTGGTGTAGCTTACAACATGCATGAAATCACTTTTAATAAGGCTAGGGGCCTTCCCCAAATCACAAAAAACCTTACAATGTGTATTTTTCTGCGCAGGTGCGTGGGTCTCAGTGTAGACATAGGTGCACTAAGTTCCTGTGTGCAGACCGAAATGAGATTTTGGGCGTAGGTGTGCAGAACAACACTGTGATTTTGGTGCACGTGCCCACGATGCACGACTGTGGGCCAATAAACTTACGCAGAGCTGACACATGGTCGTGAAGAAAATTTTGGATGGAATTATCTCAATTCAACCTTGAATTAGATGTTTTGCAAGTCGTCTTGGGCTGGTTAATGCACCTGCAAGTTAAATAAACCAAAAGAAGAGCTATAAAAACCCAAATGGGGTAGGAAATTGATACCTTTCCCCAATGGATTCGTCAATCTGTTGCACCTCTTTTGCCACCTAGATGAGCAAAACAGAGGTGCTTACAAACTTAGTTGGGTTAGCTAAGTAGGACAACTGTAAAGGAAAAGGGTTAGAGAAAGAAATATAAAAGAACAACTAAGAATTAAACTAAGAAACAAAATAACAACAAAACTGTTTGAGCATAAGGACATAAGAACTAAAAACCAATAAGACTCATGTCACCAATGACAAGGTTTATATTAGTGAAAGAAAACACTAAGAAGAAAGAGGACTACGAGTCCCTTCTTCCTCCAAGGGAGGACTCTTGGACCCCCACAAATAAGCTCTTCTTACAACTTTGAATGAAAATGGTGAAAGAATCTCAAGCTAATGCACTCAAGAGGTGAGGTGGATTGCCCAATGTAATGGTGCTAGTTTACTCTTCATGAGAATAGAGGATTCCTCAAGAGAATAGTAGTAGCATAACTTTGCTATTGAATTCCTTGAAAATGAAGTGCACCCGTGGCCTTGTTTTATAGCACCTCTTTGAGGTATTGTGCAACCAACTTGTAGTGTGAAAAGAGGCTAATTAGGGCATTTTTAGGTCTTTGACCAGCCACCCAGTCGGATCCAGTTGACATTTGGGTGTCAAATCAACTTGGAAGATGAACTAGAAGTGGGTGGGAGGCTGACCAATCTCATAAACGTGTCGTTCTCAGATGTGCGTGTCTTTTAGCGACCACAGTCACGCATTGGGCGCATGTGCGATTTTCCTGCGTTTCTGGTTTGCACATGTGTAGTCATAGTGCACTTTAATTTTATCACTAGTTGTATAGTTTTGGACCTTTTTGAAATGCTTTTGTGGTAATTTTGGTCCATGGGTACCCTCATAACTGTTTGACGATGCTGGATTCTTGTAACCATTTGCAGACAAAATTTCAGTGATAACAATATGCAATAAAGTTCTCTTTGCTTGGGGTTACATGGTAAGATGCCCGAGAGTCAAGATTCCAATCAATTATACAATTGGATGTATATAAACACACATCTTTCATTGAAATAGTAAATAAAACCTCATTATCTGAAACTACATCAATAGTCTCACCTTCATTTGTGTTGGCTGAATTTTGATTTGTCCTAGTCATTTTTTGATCCTTCTATTATTGCTTCCATATTATCCATTGTTTTTTCATGTGTCCTAGTTTTCCATAGTGATAACAAGTGATCCTTCCTCTTCTCGATTTTGATTTTCCTCTTGAACTTGAACGCCATTAATGGTTTCAATCAATTCTCCTCCCGCGATCAACTAGAATAAAAGCTTCTGCTCTCTGGTTTGTTGTAATTAATTTACATCGCAGCTCCTCATTCATTAATTTTTTGCTAACATCATCGATATTTAGGGTTCCTACAAGTGCCAAAGTGATCATAGCTTCAATCATATTCTCCTCGTTGTCCGACATAGAGAACATTAGTAAAATGGCTCTAATGTCATCATCCAAAACGATTTTAATAGAGTTGAGTTGGCTAGTAATTATGTTGAACTCATTTAAGTGATCCACTACTGAAGCACGCTCCTTAATATTGAGGTTGTATAATTTATTAATCAATAATACCTTATTCCATGTTTTGTTTTTCTCATATAGATCATGCAAATTTTACCACGGATCTTTTGTTGTCTTCTCTCTAGCCACATTGAAGTAGACATTATTTTCTAGACACTGACAGATTCTGGAGATTTCCTTTCTATTTAGCTTGAGCCAATATTCATTTATCATCGATGAGGGTTTCTTTTCTACTTCCTCAATTGGAAAATGTTGATCCTTCAAAATCAGTATATCCTTCATCTATGATTTCCATAGGGAAAAATTAGCCATGTTCAACTTCTCCATGTCACTCAACACCATTGTCTCCATACTCAATGGGACCCAACTCAAACAATAGATTGGAACTACTCCAAAAATCTGGTTTCTTTGACTCTCAATGGATCTCTCCTATTCCCTTCTCCTCATGGTTGCATGAGCGTACCAACAATCGTATTACCAATGATCTCTACAAATTTTCTAGTGACCTCTCTTCACGTGCTCAACTTATCTAATACCTCTCTTCACGAGCTCAACTCACCAGTGATATCTGTGTTCATTCACCTTACGACTCTTATACCAATTGTTAAGAAATTATGCAAATCACCCCACACACATAGCATGATTTTTTCAATTTATTAGATATATGACTTTCGAAATCATCCAATAATAATTCCTAAGGAAATTTCCCACTGAATTTTGAGTTAGGGTTTTTTCATTTGGGATTCAACCACTCATACTCGACCAACTCATAACCTCGAACATAGAGGCAACAAGTCTAAAATTAGAAGTCACCCAATACCGCTTGGTCATAAATTTCACAACAAATCTCTACACAATAACAAAACTTTCATAGAGAAACAGAGGAGAAAAACAAAGGAAAGAAACATAGCAAAATGGTAAAACATATATTCAATTTCTCATTTTCTCAATTGCAGTGCAAAAAGCGAAAGAATTTACATGTACTTATAGTTTTGATTCTGAGCGTTTGGAGCCTTCGAAGATAGAAAACTACAGAATAAAATCCAATCTAGAAATTTATGCGTCAACAACGAATAAGTTTCGAAGGAAAATTTCTCAACTTCATTCCAGATCAAGCAGGAAAGTTATACTATTTTTTTACTTTGTTGGTAGTGGTAGTTAGCAGCGGATTCTAGAAACTGGAGGAAAATTTGAATTCATAATTAACAACAATATCCCCCTCCTAGGACGACAAAACCTCTTTCAGGAATTTCAAATCCTTTTTCTTGGAATGAAAATGGGATCCCCACAGAGCTTGTGTACTCCAACAACCTTCTTCCTATATGGCCATAATAGAGAAAACACTCATCCTCCTCCTCGTTTGCCCATTTGATTGTTGTGATTCTCAAGTGACCAACACCATTATTCCTTAAATCCTCCATTAATGGAGGCCATTGCATTCCCTCCATGATATCGAAGTCAATAATATGGATTCCCACATTATTAGCACCGCCAATGGATGCTACTGCTTCATTATGCATTCATTAGTAGTGAAGTGAGGTGTTCGTATGTAAGGATAACCTATATGCAACAACTTCAAATCTCCCAAAAAATGATCCTCGGTGCTTTTATCACTGGGCTCCAAATGGGAGAGTGAATTCACATTTGAGTGAAGTAGAGAATCAAAGAGATAGTAAACCACTCTCTCCATGGTGGAGCCTGTGGAAGAAATGAGCCCTCTCAACCTGCAGAGGATGACCTCCACCATATCTTGTGCTCCCTGCAACATTTCCTCTATGCATGATGTCAAGAGATGTAGGAGCCTTAATCCTTAGTATTCAAGACTTCCATGATCAAAATAGAAAGAGGACGAGCTATAGAGAAGATATGAAGAAAATAAAGGAACTTAGAGATGGTGATTGAGTCATGGGATGGGTGAGTCATCTTTGAGAGAAGGCATAGGAATGCTCTAAAAAATAATTCCTAGCCAAGAATTAGCCACTTTTGTCTAAAAGTATTCAGAGTAAGAATGTCACTTATGTTATCAGAGTGAGCAATGGAAGAAGGGTGCAGGTACAAAGAGTTCAAGGCACATGATAATAAAGTTTATTCACTTGAGGGTAGAAATGGAGGAATGTGGAATTCCATTTGGAGTTGAGTGTTCTTGAGTGGCCAAGTAGGGATTCACTGAGAATTTTTATATGTAGTAAAGAGAATTATTTTAAAATTTAGCAAGTTCAATGGACAATTAGAGATAACAACAAGGGATGCTCTGATGTTAATGGGTTAAGTTGATTCAAATATATTTTAGTATCAAGTTGATGGAATGATATAAATCACATCATTCCAATGTGTCAGAAGGTTCTAGCAAACTAAAAAATGGGTTTGATTGTATAAGTGGAAACAGTGACCAATAGGGAATATTGGTTGTAAATGCATAATGGCCAAGTGGAGTTGGATGGAAAAGAGTAAGATTGGGGAACAATAGTTCACACATGAGTAGAATGACAATATACAAGGATGCATGGATCTAGAAGGATTCAAGGACAACCACATTGAGCACAAGAAACTAAAACAGATATGCACTAGAGTGCATAATGGAAGTGATGCATGATGCACACAATAAAACTAGAATGCATGTGCATGAAGTATCTATGATGAGATTGAATGCTAATGCATATTGATGTGAATTTGTGCATGTGGACATGCCTGAACATGGTTGTGGTATGCTTGTAGATTGAGAGTAGTATTTTGTTATATGTGAAATGATGATTTCATGACAATTAAATAAGACTAATAATGGATTGTGTATCCAAGAAAAATGTTTATAGCATGGTTGAAGATGTTGATGATGTTGCTAATGCATATGATAACCATCTGTAAGAAGAAAAATGAGGATGGTAAAATGTTGATCAAGAGGTTGATAAAGGAAGCGTGTGAGCTTCTACAAGATACCAACTGATAAGGTAGCATCAAGTAAGTTTACAAAAACTGCATTTGGGTTGCTTATGATCCATAAATGTTGAAGGGAATTGAGGTAAGATTTTCCTCAATAAAAATTCACTTTTTGAGAAACATTTCAATATTCAAATTAATGAGTAAAGGTGGAGGGCATTGAGTATACAAACATGGTTTAATGCTTGAATGCAATTATATGATATTTAATTGCATCTTATGTTATGTTGGTTATGAGACATACTCCTACTGTAGAAATGGATGTCAGTAGAGCTAGCCATGTGTAAGGCCATGTTGTGGTTGGATATGGAAGGGCTAAAACACCATAAAAGTGTTTGATGGTCTTCCCCCTATATAACCAATGTTTGGAATGCAACCTCTTTTTCGACATTGGGGAGAACTAAAGGATTAAACTCTTGGTGTCATCTATGGGTCAAAGAGGAATGCATTTTAATGATCAAACAAGTAACCGAGAAGAGTTTGGGAGACATTTTGAGGCATTGGCTAGACCTTCCAACTCACCATGGTGGAATACATGACATAGATATGTGGTATTCTGGGGAAAAATGCAAGAATGTATTGTGTATATGTGGTCGTGGGTATTGGGACATTGGTTATTTATTTATAATGTTTGATTGCATTATGAAAATCTTGGTATGATAGATAATGCATGTGTAAGAAATGACAGTTTCATTCCATTTAATATGATTAATAGACATAAGTGATTTAATTTTTAGTATGTACAATTATAAGATTGCTTAGTGAACCATTGTAAATGTGCAATGAAAGTATACTATGAATGAAACACTAACAATCTATTTGGTTGAATGAAAATGAAAATTGCAGGAAGAATGGTCTCAAGTATGACAATGGTGTAAGCCCAAAAGGATGACCAATTCCTACTGCTGCAAGAGCCAAACATTATGAGAGGGGAATATCGTGCTTAGGAAATTTGATTTTCATATATGAAATAGATTTGAATTAATAAGTGAAATTGTTTGGGTGATATCTCATGATGACTGTATGTGTGTGATAGAGATGAGGTGATGGCTATTGAAATTGAAAAGCTTGGGAAGAAGGCTATTGTTTGGACACTGGAACACTATGATTGCCACATGGTGCATATTGTTAGTGGATATGTGCTAATATGTTGGCGCTCTCCTTGAGTGTGGAATCCTGGAAATATAGATTGTTGGAGGGAATGTGTAGCAACGAAGGGGATGCCTAAGCTTGGAGGGTGAGTATAATAAGGAAAAGGAAACCCAAGAATGCATATGGCATGGTGGTTGAAATCATAAGGGTGTGTCGGAAAGGACAATGAATTGAATTATTTCCCATGGTAGCTTAATGAAATACAAAAATAACCATAGAGATAAGTATTGGTTTACGATTGCAAACTTATTTTGAATACATTTTTCTATTTTGGAGTTGAAAACTCCTGTGAATAAGATCATTGTTATATAATAATGGCTATAACATGTATATTTTTTTAATGACTATTGTAGGAACAACTAAAGAATGGAACCATAAATTGAGTACCAAGAAAGAAGGGCATCAAAAGGAAGTAGATCTCAAGAAAAAAGGCATGGAACAAGTAACATTTAGTGGATTTGTTGTGGTTCAAAGAAAGAAAAGTGGAGCTAAAATATGCAGTACAAGAGGCACACTTGCAACTATTTAAAGGTTTGGAGATTTCAATATCACAGCTAGAAAAACAGAATCTAGAGCTCTAAGACTTCCTGTCTGACCTTTTGTTGAAGCCCTAAAGGAAGTGGTATATCCCGAGGGACTGTAGTGTAGAGAAGGGGATACACTTCCTTGGGTTGTGTAGGTTGAGGGGAATGAGAGCTCGTTGGTTGGAATTATTGTGGGAATCGACAAATTGTGAAAGTTGTTGTAGCTAGAATTCTTGGAGCCGCATCTCCAATACTTCTTGGTCGGTTGTGCAATAGACTCTGGGAGGATTGGAACAACTCGAGGGACTGTAGAACAAAGAAAGTGGTGAACTTCCTTGGGTTGTGCAAACTGAGGGGAAAAAAATATTGCTAGTTGGAACTATTGCTAGAATTATAAAATGTGAAATCAATGTGTATGTTTTTTTCCAAAGTGTCTATGTATATATGTCTTGGCCAGGGTGTCTGTGTATATATTTCTGGGTTGGAATGCCTGTGTGATATTAGGTCAAAGAGCCTATATTTTGATTAAAGGTCGGAGAGCCTAGCATTGTAATACATATGTACATTTGTGTGGTGTTCAACACTAAGGACATTGTAATACATATGTACATTTGTGTGGTGTTCAACACTAAGGACATTGCAAACATAAGGGGGATGGGATGTAACATCCCTAGTTTTAATCCATGTTAATTTTAATGTAATTATGTAACTGTGATTTAGGAGGGTGAGTTGATATGTTTGGTGAATAGCCCATATTGATTAATATGGATGAGGGCTAAATTATGTATTATGTACATTGAAATAATTAATAAAAATAATAATCATTGGCTGCAATATGAGATGGACAGTTACGACCGAAGGGGGGGATGTCATTCCACAAGAGAGGGGGCTAAAGGGAGATCCATGGGAAACCCATGTCTTTTGCTTGAGTTAATGTTTCATTCCCATGTAATCCTCCCTTTGACTTATTAAACACTCAAACATTAAATTCAGGTAAGAGGGTTGGTGTGTGATATCACCTCATAGTGTTATTGAGTGCATGGGCTGAGTACAAGCAGGCATAGGGGAAGTGTTAGAGTTAAGCAATACTTTTGGGGAAGAGTGAGAATCAACATGCATGGGAGAAAAAGGAAATTCATATGGAAAAAGAGGGCAATTTTTACATGTTGATTTTGGAAAACAAGAGAGAAGTGAAGTGTTGGGAAGAGCAACCAACACCATTACTAGACTATTTTTATGTTGGAAATGTGGCTTGTGTGCCTGTAAAAATAGGTTTTGTGATTTTGGAGAACTTTCATGTTGAGGAAATGGCTCAAGAGCCTTGTGAAGGCTGTTGTGAATACTCTTGGAACAACTGAAAGTTCCTGGAGTCCCCAATTGTGAGATTCCTAGCCAACCAAGTGCACTGAAGACCCAAAGGGAAGTAGGAAGGCTCGAAGGACTGCATGGCAGAGAAGGGGGATTCCATTCCTTGGGTTGTGCAGGTTAAGGGGAAGAGAGCTAGTGGATTGGAACTTTTGTTGGAGTAGAACTTGAGTTTTGGGTTGTTGATCATGGAGAGTGGAAAACCAAGAGGGCCAGACCTCCTTGTGGACTTATAGCCTCAGCTTGGGGGTGTCTTGTTGTTGAGAGAAAATGAGCAACAAGTCTATGGCTGGGAGGAACGCCCTTCGTATGCAACCAGTTGGTTATTCTATGAACATATAAGTTTTATGTTATGTTTATTATGGTAATTATGTTATGTAATTGAATATCAGAATGTTGTGTATTTCTTGAACAGTTGCATTGATATTTTAAAATATGTTGTTATATGCATGTTAAATTATGGGTTTGTTGTCCCTTGGTTTATTTTATATGTATAGGGGGTTTTAAATTTCGTTTTTAACAAAAAGGTAGTTACAAATAAGCCTTCCCAATGGTGGTGTCTTGTTAATACATCCAATTTCCACTTTTAATATACATCTATTCATTTTCAAATATGTACACGTGTAATCCCTACATCACCAACAAATTATTTGTTTATTTTCATATCCATACAAGTAATTCCTATAGCATCATCGATTTTCTTAATGCCTGTAACATGTCTGAGTCAGTGAAAAAAAAATTGGTTGACAACCTCTCTTTACTAATAAAATTGGTTAATGTCATGAGAAGAAAGAGAAATTCTACCAATAAACTTCCAAATACTAATAATACACTCCCATTTTGCATCCAAGGTGCATGCTACTTGAATGCCATTATGCTATCAAACATATATAGTTAGAAAGCATGTAGTAAACACTTCAATTTATTGTATATATAATTAGTGCTAGTTGCAATTGTGCTAATCCCACTAATAAACTTCCAAATAAGGCTAATATACTCCCACTTGGAACATGATATTTGGATGTCATTGTGCTATCATGCATTTACATTTTCATTTTCATTTTTTTTTAGAAAGAAAGAAAATAGGTGCTAAAAACTTTTTTGAAAAGTAATATTTAAGATAGAAAATTGCATTATTTTATAAAACATTGTATATGGGTATAAAGTTGTATTAAAAAACATATATATAATGGTATTGTCTAAATGTATTTTGGATGAACAAATCTTGGTAAAGTTGTCATCTTTTTAAATTGTATTTTTGAATGTATATATTTATAGTTCCAATATTTTTTTGTTTAGATTTAACTCAAAATTGATTGAAAATATGCTCAGAAAAACACTAAAATGTAGAATGTTTAGACTAATTCTTTTGTGTGCATACAAAAACACCATTTTTCAAGTTATTTGATGTCTCATATATTAAACAAATAAATGGAAATTGTAAATCTCCTACCTGCAAATAAGAATAGTAAATGACAAATTAATGATTGATCTGATGATGGAGACAAAGTTATTGATCCCACATCTTCCATAAAATACTATCCACTATTCATAATTATTAGCACAATCATATTATTAAAAGTGATTAACTTGAGTGAGCCTAATAGTTAAGAACCCGTGTTTCCTCTTAAAATGTCACATGTTCAAATTCAGAAGAAATTGAGTATGTATACAACAACACATTATTAAATTGTTTTGTAAATGTAAAAATATAATTTAATTATAAAAAATATATAAAATAATTAATGTGATATGATTGGAAATTAAAAAAAAAAATAAAAAAATGATCAAGATGTATGATTGGAAATTTAAATATATTGTTTATGATTAAAAATTTAAATAAACTTTATAAAAAATATAAAGTAATTAACATTATTAGAAATTAAAATAATTAGATTTTATATAACTTAATTAGAAAAAAGCATATATAAAATAACTGCATGATCTGATTGAAAATTAAAATAACTGTATTTAAGTTTTATATAACTGCATGATCTGATTGAAAATTAAAATAATTGTATTTAAGTTTTATATAGATCAATTTGAAAATTTAAATATTTTTGTTATGATTGGAAATTTAAATAACTTTATAAAAAATATAAAGTAATTAACATGATCTGATTGGAAATTAAAATAATTCGATTTTATATAACTTAATTAGAAAAAAACATATATAAAATAACTGTATTTAAGTTTTATATAGCCCAATTAGAAAGAGTATAAACTAACTAGCACGATCTGATTGAAAATTAAAATAACTGCATTTAAATTTCAATCAAAATAACTGCATTTAAATTTTATATAACCCAATTAGAAAAAAATGTGATTCACGTTGGTTTATATTTGTCTTATTATATTTTTGTTTGCAGCACAAAGCTTTGTCCAGTTGACTATGCTTGACTATGCTTTTTAAGATCACGTTTGTTTTCGGGACTAGTAGAAACATGTAATTAATACTATAGTTTGAAGTGCACATTCCTAGAGGACTAATATATACATGTCATTCCGAATTTTATATTTAAACAAGGGAAATAGCTGCAAAGCAGCTAGTCCCTGCTTGCCTAGTGTGTTGAGTAGTTGAAATACATATAGTTTCATATGTAGAGTCGTTGAAATTTTTCTGGATAAGAACCCTTAAACTTCCGTAAATACGCTGTAACTTTTGTGCACGTTTAAAAGACTTTTAAATTTTCGCTACTTGGAATGTATTTTGAGAAAATAAAAAGAATGCATCCGAAAGGCGTACAATTGTAACAAGTTTTAGTATATTTTCAAATAAGCTAGAAATGTTAAGACTTTTATGAATTGGTAAATAATTTGTAACATACTCCGTAGATATGAAAAAAAAAATTAATTTATCGGTAAAGGGATTGAAAGAATAATCTGGACAAATTAAATTTTTAATATTTTCCATAAAATACTTGGAAAAATGGGTAATTTTGTTAATCTTTAATGTATTGTTGACAATACATTGTTAAGTCCATGCTCGAAGCTAACATAATCCCACATAGATAAAAGAAACCATTGCTGAAGTATTTGACATAGTAGATAAGCTTGTTAAAGGTCGGTCTCCAACCATGCAGTCTGAGCTAGTCCCTTGACAAGTAAGGCTTTGTTGAGTCTTGTTTTCCTTTATATTTAAGGAAATTCATAATCTTGTTCGACACTACTTTTTAAGAGAAAACTTTAGATACTTCAAGGAAATCAAACTATTCAAGCCAAATTTCATAGTCCATTGTTTTGAATTAAATCTCAAGAGAAAGTCAAGGAATAGAGGGAAAGAGCACATTTACAAATTGACAATTGTTGAAACACTAACTATCATGATTGACTTATAAATATGCGAAACAAACACACGGTGAGGCTACGCTCACTTCTATATGCATTAATGAAGGCTGATTAAATTCTTATATAGGAAACTAACCTACTTAGTCTATGACATGCAAACCACAGATAACTGGAATCTCTATTCAGTGAAGTAGAGTTCAACTACGCTAATGACTCTTGTAAACTGACTCTTATAACTGACGCTTACTCCATTATTTCCAAGTCTCCCCCTTAATGGAGAATGGATTGACTTCTACACCTAACATCTCCCTAAACAGCTCAAACTTAATCTTTTCAAGAGGCTTAGTGAAAATATCAGTAGGATTTTCACTAGTATTACAATACATAAGGGCTATTTCATTTGCCTGCAACTTTTTTCTAACAAAATGAAAATGAGCTTCAACATGCTTTGTCCTTGCATGAAAAATCGGATTCTTCGCAATATTGATTGAACTTTGATTATCACATTTGATCATCATAGGTTCCTTTCGTTCTTCTCCAACATCTTGAAGAAGTCTTCTTAACCAAACAACTTCACAAGTTGTTGCACACAAGGTTTTATATTTTGCTTTAGTAGAAGACAAAGATACAATAGGCTTCTTTTACTGCTCCATGAAACAACCTCAGATCCAATTCTAAACGCATATCAAGTGGTTGATCTTCGATCATCTGGATTTCCATCTCAATCAGAATCTGAGTAACCTGTCAACTCAACATCAGGTGCATCAGTATATTTAATACCATAATTAAGTGTTCCTTTTAGATACTTGAGTACTGGCTTTGCTGCATTCCAATGGATTTCATGAGGTTTCGCCATAAACTGACTTAACACACTCACAGACTATGCAATATCAGGTCTGGTTGTGGTGAGATAATTCAAACTACCCACCATCTATCTATACACAATGCCATTCACCTCCTTCGACCCACATCACAAGAAAGTTTCACATTCTGTTGCATGGGAACACTAGAAGACTTACACTGATCCATTTTAAATCTCTTAAGTATTTCTCTGGTATACTTACTCTGACAAACAAAAGTTTGGCCTGCATTTCTCCAAACTTCAAGACTTAGGCAGTAATGTAACTCACCAAGATCTTTCATTTCAAATACCTGTGACAATTGCTCCTTGATTTCATCAATTAATTTCTCTTCATTTCCTGTAATTATCAAATCATCAACATATAAGGAAATCAATACTATATACCCCTACTCATCAAATTTGGTATATAGATTTGGATCACTTTTGCTCCTCATAAAACCCTGTTGAAGAAATAAAGAGTCTATCTTCTCATACAATGACCTAGGTGCATGTTTTAGTCCATACAATGCTTTCTTTAACTTACACACCAAGTGTTCTTGCCCCTTTTCCACAAACCCTTTAGGTTGAGTAAGGTAAACCTCTTCCTTTAACTCACCATTCAAAAATGCAGATTTAACATCTAGCTGGTGTAGCTTCCAATGGTACTTTGTAGCTAAAACAATTAACATTATGATAGTATTCAATTTAGCTACTGGTGCAAACGTTTCAACATAATCAATACCTTTTTTTTGTGAATACCCCTTTGCAACCAGTCTAGCCTTATACTTATCTATACTACCATCTGATTTAAACTTGGGTTTGTATATCCATTTTCATCCAATGGACTTCTTATGTTTGGGAAATTCAGTCAATTCCCAAGTATTCTATTTCATTATAGATTCATATTCTTCCTCCATTGCATTTTTCCATTCATCATGTTCATTAGCTTCATCAAAACTCATGGGTTCTATGACATTTGAAATGCTACTCATTAGGGCATAGTCTTTATACCTCTCAGGGAGATGAACCTATCGTGAAGATCTTCTCAACTGATTATCTTCCTCCCCACTTTGTGAAGATCTGTCTTCACCTCTAGGTGAACTATGACTACTTGAATTGTCCATATCACTGAGTCCCTCATGTTGTTGTTGTTGTTGTCACTGTGGTTGGGGCTGTTGTTGCTGCTATGGTGGATGTTGCTACTGTTGCTGCGTTTTTTTAACTCCTTCATCAAGAAGTCTATGCCATTCCTCATGACTGTTGTCATCATGATTTCTTGCTTCCTGCTCATGGAAAAGTACATCTCTACTTGCAAATACTTTGTGAGTAGAAATATCAAACCGTTTGTATGCTTTAAACTCAGAACAGTACCCAATGAAAATACATTTAATGGCTTCAACATCTAGTTTCCTCCTATTCTCCTTTGGAATATGAGCAAAATCCTTACACCCAAATACTTTCAAATTATGAAATGCAGGTTTGGAACCATACAAGGCTTCGAAAGGAGTAACTCCATTAAGACACCTTGTTGGAATTCTATTCTTTAAATAAACTGCAGTATTTATGGCTTCAGCCCAAAATGAATTTGAGAGATTCTTAACTTTCATCATACTGTGTGCACACTCTACCAGAGTTCTGTTTTTTCTTTCAGCGACTTTGTTCTGTTGTGGAGTGTGAGGTACTATAAACTGTTGTACTATTCCATGATCTTTGCAATATTTGTTGAAGTCCACTGATTTATACTCTCCCCCTTGATCTGAACGAAGGATTTTGATGGATTTTATTGTCTTCTTTTCCACCATAGTTCTGAATTCCTTAAAGTAATCGAAAACATCACTTTTTTATTTAAGGAAGTAAATCCATGTGTATCTCGTGCAATCATCAATAAATAACAGAAAGTAAAATGCACCTCCTAAAGACCTAGTCTGCATAGGCCCACAAACATCACTATGCACTAAATCTAACACATCTCTCTTTTTCTTATCATTATTAGAGGGGAATTCATCTATGTGCATCTTTCCTAATGCACATCCATCACAAGAAACCTTCTCATTCTTTAACATGGGAAGTCCTTCAACCATATTCTTTTTCTGTAATAACAATAAATCAGGATGATTGATGTGGCCATACCTTTGATGCCAAAGAATCTTTGTTGGCATAGTTGCATAAGTCAGTGCATGATGTGTTTTGTTGGTAACATCAAGTTTGTATAGGTCTCTTGCTCTGACTCCCGTTGCAACAGTTTGGAAGTGGTCCAACAGATCCTTCATTATGCAATAATTCTTGAAGAATTCAACCTTCAAGTTCTGATCTGTAATGGTGGACATAGAGATCAATTTTTTATTTATTCCTGGCACATACACCACATTGCGAATGTGACAAACAATACCATTCGGTAATGTCATAGGAATGTCTCCATATCCCTTGATCTGATGAGCGTGGTCATCTCCAAGATATATGCTCGCACCATTCTGTGTTTCTTTAAAATTAGCATACCAGTTCTTATTACAAGTCATATGTACTGATGCTCCTGAATCCACAAACTAGGCATTAGAATAATCCGTTTCAGTAGATAAAGTAGCGTTAGACACAAACAACCTAAGATCCCATGATTCCAAATTTGGGGGTTCATCAATATCATCACTAGCAATAAATAATCTGAGATCTTGATTTGAAGATTTTTCTGCATAATGACCTGAATGTGTTCTAGGTTTATTCCTAGTCTCATCACTTTTCTTCTTATGACAGTATTTAACAATATGTCCAGGTCGACCACAATAAAAACAACTCTTTGACTCATTCCTGTCAGATTGCATACCTTGATTTGGATATTGTCTTCTCTATGATGAACCGCCTCTGTGCCATGAACCACCTCTGTGCCATGAACTGCCTCCTCTGCCTCTTTCTCCTGATCTCCCTCTCGCAGATCTCTTATTTGACCACAATGCCAAATCTTTATTCTAAGGCTTCAGATTCCCGCGCCTCTCTTCCTCTTGCAGCAAAATACCTGTCAGTTCTTCAAACGTAGGAGGTTTCTCCCTTGCTACGAGACCTGTTATGAACCTATAATAATCTTCTAGCATACCATTTAAGGTAATAATGACCAGATCAGTGTTGGAAAAAGTTTATCCTATATTTACTAGCTTGTCTTTCACCTCTTTAATACGACCCAAAAATGAACTAACAGATTCATTTCGATCCATCTTAATGCCTAGCAATTTAGTTTTCAGGAACAAAATGTGATTTGTGTTGCTAGTTTCATATAATGCTTTAAGCGTTGTCCATGTTTCAGCAGATGTATTAGCATCTCTAATATGTGGAATTATTCTATCTTAACAGACATAAGCAACAATACCTTGGCCTTGTTTTCGCGCTTCTCCCAATTTTGGATCTGTGTTGTTGTCGCACCTGCAGCCGCATCAGGTTTCACTTCAGTTCCCTTTGCAATGTTCTAGACACCATAGCCTTCCATGAGCGTCTGCATCTTGAATTTTCAGTTAATGAAGTTCGAGCCATCTAACTTGCTGGCTTCGTTGAGGTAGGTCTCCGCCAGCAGATTCACCATCGCTGCAAGATATTCTCTGCCAGTGAAACACCAAGGATATGCAACTTTCCGTCGAGTTTCCTCCTGTGCTGAGCAGTCCGTCGCTCTGCCTTTCGATCCACTGATTCAACTCTACCTTTGTTCTCAGCTTAAGTCATGCATGCATCTACCTTTTTCTTTATCCTTTCATAACTCCACTCTTATGAAACTATCATAAAATTCCTTTAATAAACTTTATAATTAAAAAAAATTAAAAAAAAATGATTTAAATAATGACCCTAATTTTAAATGCTCAAAAAAAAAAAAAGCACTCATGCATGCAAACTATATAAAATCATGTTTCAAAACTCCACGCATGCATTCAAACTCCACACATGCAACTTAATATGTGAAATTAATTCACATTTCAAACTCCACTTTCAAATCCCACACATGCAAACTTGCTCACGCACCAAATTAACTCATGCATTACCTCATTCAACGCTAAAACTCCCGATTTGCACGCTTTAACTTTACTCATGAAAATACCTCCACGAGCTTAGCATGCAAACTACCTCCACGGGATCATCGCGACCCTCCGCATGCAGCCGATTCCAAGAAGGAAAGAACCCACATTAATCCATGCTATCCAGTTTTTCACGCTATCCAGTCCTTCATGAACTCATGTGTAAACACAGTTATTTCCGCACTTCATGCTATAGTAGACTGCGGGGTGTCCGCACCTCACACTATACTCGCGTGGAAATATTTAAAGCCTTCTGCACTGTAATTGCAACTGAACTGTGGAAATTTATCCGTTTTCTCTCCGCGGAAATTTTGAGTAGTGTGCCACCCCACCTTACCAGAGGAGGGACCTACGGACCTCCAGGAATTTACGCACTTATCTTTGTGGTTCTAATATCAACTTAGAAATATGCGAAACAAACACACAGTGAAATTACGCTCACTTCTATATACATTAATGAAGACTAATTACATTCTTATATAGGAAACTAACCTACTTAGTCTATGACATGCAAACCACAGATAACTAGAATCTCTATTCAGTGAAATAGAGTTCAACTACACTAATGACTCTTGTAAACTGACTCTTGTAACTGGCACTTACTCCATTATTTCTAAGTGATTGGCAATGTTCCTTTCTAAGCTATGCTAAGGCCTTTACGTCTGCATGAAAATTGTTGAAACGCCAGCTATCATGATTGGCGATGTTCCTTTCTGAGTTGTGCTAAGGAATTTTCGATAACACATGTGCGAGGCTTTGCCTCGACATGTCATCGCCAATACTTATCAGACTAAATGAAAACTATTTCTTATTGCAAAGTTGACTCTAAATGCACTCTAGTACCTTCTCTGCAAACCCTAACCAAGCTATTAACTCCAATATTTCCAGTGGTTTCACGTGTTTGCCTTGGTTTTCATTGGTAGAATCTACAAATGATGGAAAATGACTTCATAGACACAACGCTACAATGATTGTCGAGAGAGAATCCTTTTGTTCTGATCACAACGTGCACGTGAGCACTATATTTATCTTTATTATTATAAGTGTCCATTCCATCATTGTCATTTGTTGTCAAAAATCTACTTGCTTTTTCAAATACAAAGCATGTACGCTAGTACTTGTGAACATGACCCCATAACGCCAGGTCACAAATTAGAATAGTAGGGACAAATCGCAAGATAAAATACTTAACTGTGAAGCACAAATTCTAATTTCTCTAGATTTGAGTTGAGTTTGTGTGTTCACTTGGAATTCCATGAGAAGTGGATCAATTGCACTGACAAAGTGAGGATCCACAGTTGGCTTACTAATTCAGAAAGGCCAGGGTTTCCCATTGAGTACATCGACTTGTGCCTGAAATTCTAAGTCAATTTTAATATTTTGAGGCATAGTGTTTCTAGTTTTCTTAACTATCAACTATCAAGAACGATGAATAACCTCTCTCTGAAAATATTTCGGACAACTTTGAAAGAATTGATAAGATGGAAATTAAGTTACTTAATTAAAACTAATAATCATGATGATCGGTCATACATCTAGAATTTATAAAGAGCTTCATAGTCCTAGAATTAACATGTAATTTGTAAGAATTAACTTCAAAGTTTGAAAGAATTAATAAGATGGAAATTAAGTTACTTAATTAAAACTAATAATCATGATCATCGGTCATACATCTAGAATTTATAAAGAGTTTCATAGTCCTAGAATTAACATGTAATTTGTAAGAATTAACTTCAAAGTAAGGTACAATTTACTGCAACCTGTAATCTCTAAAAACTAACTGGAAATTAAAGGTAGGATTGAGTACAAATTCCAATTAGACTATCATTTCATTAGCTGATGTGGCATAGTTTTATGCACATAAAATAATCCATGCAGTTTGTTTGCGGTCAGCAGAAGCAAGGTCTCGCTTGATCCATTCATACTGTTGCGCCATTGTCATCCAAAAGAAAAATATATATGATCAAAACTCTAGCTCTCGATTGCAACTAAACGCCAAAAACGCTATTCGAGAATTATTGACTGGCTTTCAAATTTTTATTTGCATCGATTCTTCTGTGACCT
>ML789709.1:636321-650797 GCA_009831015.1 Picea engelmannii | reverse complement strand
TGTAATTCTTTTCTTTAATTATCTTCAGGGCCTACATGTACTTCCTTCTTCAATTCACTTTGTCATCTTCAAAAATTCATTTCTCCTCAACCATGAGGATCCACGTGACGTGCCACATACCACCAGAAAAAACATGATGTATAATATCCATTCATGGGTGTTGTATATGCATGTGCATTGTCCTTCACGTCCAAATACCTTTATCAATCTTGTGGTCCAAAATCCATGATTAGGGTTGACATCAATGACAACAACCAATCTTCCAACAATCTCCCCCTTTGTCATTGATGGAAACACTCATGCTTCCCCTATCATCATGACCCCAATTTCTCTCCCCCTTTGACATCAATGGCAAAGGGTATGGCTTCTCCCCCTGAGTTTAATGGAAAAAGGTAACCTTCTTCTTTGGGGCTACGCCCCCTAAATTTAATGGAAAAATGTAACTCTCTTCTTTGGGGCTGCTCCCCCTGAACATGTGGCACTCAATAATAATTCATCCTTATTTTTGGTCTTTGGGACATTTTCTTCCTTAGAATCCTTTTGTGTGACTTCTGTCTTCTCTCTATTATTTATGTCTAGGATGTATATGTTGTTTGGTCTTCTTGTTGCAGTTGCAACCAATCTTCCTGAGTTATTTTCTCTGATTTTACATTTTTGGGAATCAAATGTAAGAGTGTATCCTTGATCACACATTTTACTAACACTGAGTAGATTATGATTCAAGTCTTCAACCAATAGAACATTATTTTCTTTTACATTTTTTCTTCCAATCTCTACTACACCTTGTCCAAGTATTTTGGCAGATGAGTCATCTCCAAATGCAACATTGCCACCCTTTCTCTCCAAGCTAATGAATTTGTCTTGATCCCGGTCATGTGTGAAGAACATCCACTATCTATGTACCATTCATCTTCTTCTTTACATTCTTCAACGGTCAATGATATTCGACAATCTTCATTATTTGGAATCTCTTTCCTTCTCCATACTGTGGTTGACATAGGGACATATTCATTCATATATATGCAATCTCGTGCTTTGTGACCAAGATAATTACATTTGTAGCATGCAATATTTTTTTCCATCAATAGGGAAAATGAATTATAACTTCTGTTGACAAATTCATGATTATTTTGATATCTTCTATTTATACCATTCATGTTTCTTGCGTATGTGTTCCTTTCATTGATTCTGCAATTAATTGCCTTATGTCCAAAATTTTTGCAAGTATAAGAATGACCAAGAAAGAAATTTTGATACCTTGGAGTAAGTGGGCTTCTTTGTGATTTAGTCCATTTGGGTTCATGATCTATTCTTCTGTATTTTCCTTCATACTGATTGAAGCTTCTTTGATTCCTGAAGGTAGGAGGTCTTCTTGGATATTCATCTCTTTTGTAATCATTCCTTCTTTCTGGTATCTTGGTCCACTTCTCATCAACTGTCTCTGTAGCTCTTTATTCAAACTTCTTGTTGGTATTTGCATATTCTTTGTATGAAGTTTCACCCAAGCATCCAATATGTGTTAAGTCTTTTGGCAATTGAGAGTTTCTTAATCTCTTCCTCAATAAGACAACTTCTTGTTCAAGTTTCTCACAATCTTCTTCTTTCTTCTTCATTTGGACATTCCTTACTTCTCCTATTCTTCTTTCTTCTTCGAGTATAGTTTTCAAGGAGATGGTTTCTTCTCTTAGTTTCTCAAAGTCTTCTAATTGTTTCTTCAAGATTACAACTGTCTTTTCACAACTAACCAATTCACTTCTTAGTTTTATTTTTATGTCTTTGAGCTTGCTATTTTCAATCTCAACATGCTTCAATTTTTTTAAGATTCTCATCTTCTTTTTGAATAATTTTTTCTTCATGATTTTCTTCTTCTTCATTGGAATTTTCTTCTTCAGTGTCATTTATTTCAAACCTTGGATGAGGAAATTCAAATTCAACATGACCTACTCCTTCACAATTAAAGCAAAAGAACTAACCTCTATTTTCTTCTTTGAAATCTGAGATGTTGTAATTTGCTCGAACTTCTTCTTCTTCTTCTTCTGCGTCTTCCCTTACATAAAGGTATCGTAGCTTGTCCCAAAGCTCTTTTGATGATGCACATGATCCCACCTTGGATTTCACTGAATCTGTCAATCCATCCAGGATGGTATCTATTGCCAATTTGTTGTTCCTTTTTGCTTCCTTCTAAGCTGCAATCTTTGGTTTCTTCAAAGCATTGTATCCTGAAGCAACTGGGAACCAAACATCTGCCCTAAGAGATTTCAAGTAAGTTTCCATTCTATTACTCCAGTATTCAAAATTTCTTCCATCAAATGGTGGAATCACATTTGGAATTTTGTCTTCCATTTCTTCTTAGGATCTTCCTTCCAATGGTTAAACTGTACTGAAGGTAACCCGCTCTGATACCAATTGTTGATACTAAGAAGGGGGTGAATCAGTATCAAGTACAATTTAAAACGTTTTTCAACTTATACTTAAACCATTCAACTATATCCAATGATCAATGAACAATAGTATAAGAGTTACACCAATACACCATGCACGATATATGAGAAATAATCAATAGTTATTGTTCAAGGGAAGTAATGACTTCCAAAGGTAGCTACAGCTTCCAAATGTAAAGGGAGGGATAAACCTCCAAGAGGAAGATACAATCCTCCAATATCAAGAGAGAGTTGAACTCTCCATCCTTGCCCCTTCCTTCCACCCAAGAATATATGAGAGATAATAAAACTTTACATTAAATCATCACCATCAACCAATCATCACATAGAACCTGATAATGCTTCCCGAGACTTCTTCAATTTCTGCAATTATTCAATTCTTAGAGTACTCTAATCCTGTATATAATATTGCTCAATGTATTCTCTAAAACTCCTCCAAGTTTCACTCCTTGAATCCTCCCCAAAAAGAAGTTATAGAAAGAATGGTAGACGTTATTCAATTCTAGTCTATTCAAGAGACCAAACTTGTACATAATGCCCTATGCTCAATATTTAACATCTGATTTTGAAACTCACACAAAAGAAACTACAGTCCATGATATTTCCAATTAAATTTGTCCCACATCATTTGGATTCGCGATGAAGAAGTTATGATTGTTTTATCCGGAACACCTGTTTATTGACTAGCTTCAGGACTGGTCACAAACCCTATCTTCCATAGAGTGTATCTCCATAATTATAGCAAATCAAGAGCTGAATTTTTTACCAAAGGTACCTTGATATGTCTTCTCAATACCATAGTGATTTTACCATCTAAATCGTTCTAGAAAACAAATTATAGAAAAAATGGTAAGATGACCTGAAAATAACATACCTTAGAGCACATCACCAAAAGACTTCATCCTCCCTTGAAATCCGGCCTTCTTTACTTCTTGTTTCCTCTGAAATTAGACTTGTATCAAATGAATGTATAATGACGTTTATTTATACCATTTATGTCACTTCCTTTTAACATTAGGGCCGACCTGACACTTTCTTATTTTGTAATTCTTTTCTTTAATTATCTTTAGGGCCTACATGTACTTCCTTCTTCAATTCACTTTGTCATCTTCAAAAATTCATTTCTCCTCAACCATGAGGATCCACATGACGTGCCACATACCACCGGAAAAAACATGATGTATACTATCCATTCATGGGTGTTGTATATGCATGTGCATTGTCCTTCATTTCCAAATACCTTTATCAATCTTGCAGTCCAAAACCCATGACTAGGGTTAACATCAATGACAACAACCAATCTTCCAACAAACTCGACTCGACCAATGTAGTAATTGAAATTGTCTCATTCTTTCATTTTCATTATTGTATTCTTTCAAAGCACTCGACCAAGTGATCCCCTGTATTCTGGTAGTCCATTGTGTTCCTGTAACTCAATATTCCTATAGATTTTACTATAGTTCCATGTCATACTCCACTATGGTACTTCTTGTCTTCATGTTGACATTAATGCAAACACGATATTTCCATTACTATTGGGCTCATCCTCGAACGAATTTCCTCATGGAGTGACAGATGTGAGAATTGAGTAATATAAAATCATCATAATTAGAGAACCCAATCATCAAACAAAGTTGTAGTTTCAACAGGGTTTGAGTAAGAGAAAATCATTTGTCTAGGTTGTAGTTGCAACCCGACATAGGTCTTGGAATGAGTCGATTTGTCCTCAAGGTAATCAAATGATTTGAGATTCATTTGGAAAAATTCTCAAAATCTCTTTCTTCGAGCATTTCTAGAGTGTTGAATGAGGGATATGTTTAAAGAACATAATCTAGAAACTGACCCCCTAACCAAACAAAAATATGTATCTAGAACTTCACCTAGTTACTCGTTGACCTATGAGAAGTAGATCCCAAGGAAGATCTCCACCAAGAGATAACATCACCATCCTCCTTTCTCATTGAACCAACATTATAGGATGGAATAAAGGGACCTCCTATCCCAATGGAGAAGATAAACCATAGCCTTGGGCTATCCACTTCAACGAAGGTGATTAGCCCTGGCAACAAGAAAAATAGCTTCAGGCCTAGAGAGATAGCATATTTTTGTAGCTTCGAGGCACATTTCAGGGAACTGTGTGGTACTTGGTTGTGCCTTGCAGGTGAATAAGAGGGTGGGACCTCTTCCTAGCAACTGATGTTGAATTTTCAACCTTCATGAAAACTGGACTGTGGGCTCTTTGGATACCCGAATGGAATGGGAATTACATGTCCTATAATGTATGTTAAGTTGGTCCATGAAATGGGAGATGGTAATATTAGTGGAAAATGGAAATAAATAATTGAGTGAAAAGAGAATAGGAGAGTGAGTGATGGGAGCGGGCGAGAGAGGATGGGACATGGTAGATCTATCTGATGAATGAGTGGGGGAAAAAAGGATATATATAAAGTGGAGAATAGGTGGAGGTGAAAGAAAGAATGAGACAAAGAAATGGCCAATGTAATTGATTGAAGAAAAAATATAGATTCCTGGCAAAGCCCCACATATGAGGAGATAACGGTTCAGATCCTCTATAGTGGTGATTTTCTTTTTGGTATGTGGCGTCATAACTAATTATGTTTCAAGGTTGTGTATGATCTATCCGAACATGATTTCTTGACCCTTCAATGTAATGTAGCACCATGTATCTCAACTTTGTCCTGTGTGAAGCCCCTGCTAGAGCCAATACCTTGTACATAGGCCATAACTTCAACCCAAATTAGAAATATTGGGAATATGGAAAGTTTTCAATCTATCTAGTATTGTTGTGTGACTAGAGTGTACATTTTTCTGCCCAAAAGGTGAATTATTCCAACTATGTAAATTCTACGCTAATCCTACCCTATAAAGCTCCAAGTTGGAGGAATGTAGCTAAGTGATAGGTGAACCCTGCAGGGCCATAGTACACCTTCAACTTGCTTCAATTGACAAGTCCCTTGAGAGACTAGCTTTGCAATATAACCATCTTGGTGAAACCAACTTTTTTGATGTAGACCAGGTGGAGAGGACCCAACAAATGCATGTGTAGCTTGAAAGGGTGTTATAAATATTTTTTTTCGTATAAAAATTCCAATGAACCTGGCTGGAGGATTTTATGGCAGATGTTGCAATCATGACATGTATTATGTCTCTTCTTTTCGACCACTTAGTTGAATCCCACTATCGAAAGATCCTCCTCATGCTAGGAACAAAAAACTCTAATAGCATGACCGCTTCTCGGTCATAGACCAATCTAAATAGAGTGCACTTCATCATCATTTTGCAGGTTGTGCAATGTGCACATAATACTACAGAAGTCTACTGATCCTAATCGTCATGTTGCACATTACAAACTTTGGTTAATGCATGTTCTAAAATTTTATTGAAAGTTCCACCATACCATTAGCTTGAGGGTGATAGGGAGTTTTATTTTGGTGGTGGATCATGAAATCTTGGGTGAGTTCCCAAATGGTGTCATTCAAAAAATGTGAGCCTTGGTCACTCATCATCACCTTCGGACAATCGAATCTAGTAATTACATTCTCAAAGATGAATCATTTCATTTTTTTTGTTGTGTAATCCTTAACTGACGTGGCTTCATCCCATCTTATTATATTTTCAGTGGTCGTAATAATGTAACATGCACTTGTCTGATGTGTGGGAGGATTAATGGGGCCCACCAAATCAATTTCCCATTTCTAAAATGGTTCCAATGTTTTAGTAAAAAACAGAGGGAGATCATATCTTCGGCAAGGCTTTCGGATCTGTTGACATACATCGTAGTGTTTACAATACTCCTTGGCATCGAAAAAGAGTGAAGGCCATCAAATCCCTATGCATAACAATTTTTGTGTGGCGGGCTTACCAACATTGTGTCCGCCTACAAGACCCTCACGTGCTTCATACAAAATTGGGTCTCTTTCATTTCCTAAGGCACACTTGCACAAAATGCCATCAACTCCCAACATATACAGTTGTTTGGAAATAATATGATAGTTTGTGATAAAGGTCACCAATTGATGGTGTTGAGATAGAGTATAACCCATTGGATCCTATCCTGATGTGAGGAATTAATTTTTATAAACTAATTGATTAAGAACTACTTCAATGTAGAGGATTTGCACGTCCGAGAGTTCAACATCTAGACTCTGACTAGCTTCACTAGACTCAATTTGTGATAGATGATCTAGTTCAACATTTTATTTCCCTGGTTTGACGATTACCTCAAACTCAAAGTCCTAGAAGAGCATCAACCGGTGGCATATTCTTCCTCCCAAAACTGACTTGTTGACCAAATACTTGAGTGTGGAATTGTCAGTGAAGAATTTAAATGGGGTTCCCAACAAGTAATGGTGAAACTTCTGCAAGGAATAAACCATGGTGAGGCCGTCATGCTCGGTTGTTGTATAATTGTTTTCAAAGTCATATAACTTACAACTAGAAAAATCAACTGGATGATTAATATTTCCTTCACTCGAGTGTGCAAGGACTTCCCAATGCAATGGATGATACATCTACATGAACATAAAATATCTTAGACCAGTTAGGAAAAACCAGAATATACGCAGTGATTAGTTTATCTTTTAGAGTATCCAAGGATTCCTAACATTCCTGTGCCTAGATGTACTTGATATCTTTGCACAATAACTTCTCCAAAGGGGTTGCAATATTCGCATAAATATGAATGAACTGTTGGTAATATCATGTATGACCTAATGTGGCACACAACTTAGGAATCGTAATGGGGGACACCATATCCAATATGGCGACAATCTTAGCTTGATCGACTAGTAATCCATCCTTGCAAACTGTGTGCCCCAATAGTGTTCCAAAAGGCATACAAAATATGCACTTCTTCAAATTCAAATAAATATGTAGCTGACTACATCAATCCAACATCGAGTGAAGGGATTGCATGTTCTCCTTTAGAAAACTGAACATTGTCCATTCATCCAAATAAATTTCAAGGAACTTGTGGATGAATTCTTTGAAGGATGCGACCAATATCTGGAAAAAAATTGCAGGTGAAATCTTGAGTCCAAATGGCATCACTGTATAAGAAAAGGAACCCTACTCCATCATATAGGTGGTTTTGGATTGATCTCCTTCTACAACATGAACTTTATGATACACCGAAAATACATCTATGAAGGAGCATGATTCTCATCCTCCAACATTCTCCAACACCTCGTCGGTGAAAGGGGCAGGTAAAGGATCGTTCACATAGGTTGCATTAGGGATTCTTAGATCAACACATATTCAAATATCACTTGTTTTCTTAGGTTACACCACTATGGGACTAATCCAATATGACTCATCCAGGGGAACAATGATTCTGGCATCCAACATTTGATCCAAATATTTGCACGTACCTTTTCTTTGTATTTGGGATTTAATCGGCAAGGCCTCCTTTTGACTAGCTTGGTGCCTGGCTTGAGATGAATTTTCATAGCTCCCAGTGATCCTGCGATTCACTTCATTTCTAAGAAGCTCTGAGGAAACAAGTCCTCATATTTCTTGAGTAGTTCAACGACCTGGGTGACAACCTCCTTATCCCAATAGTCTCCAATGATAGCCATTTTGGGTGCTTCCTCAATGCCGATATTATGTTTCTTTTTCTTAATCAAATGACCATAGTTTGGTGTATCCATCTCTGTCACATTTCCCTCTATCATGCACTCACCCTCAGATTATTTGATATGTATTCCTCAGGGGTCATCATCGTCAATATCATCCACCTCAACCTTCCAGTATAGAACTGATTCTTTCCAATTTTTCCATTGGTTGATGGTACACACATACCACCTTCAATGTCGCATCCCTTAGTTTATGGTGAGTATAAAATTATTTATCTGGATGAGGGTCTCCCTTTGAGTCGGATCCTCTGCAATAAAGAAAAATGTTGAGAAAAATTGAGTTCTTACTCAAACCCAGTCTATTGTTTGTCTCTAGAGCTCCTCCTAAATATACCAACTCCTAGGAACTGTATCCATGGTATGAATGAACCGATGGACCAATTGGGTGCAAGGAATATTCTTGGTATTTCATTGCCTCTCATAATAATGAATGTGCTCCTAAGGATATTCAATGCCCTTATACAGATTGGCCAACTCAAAGTTAGAGATTGGATGGAACCTAAATTTGATCAATTCAACCACCTACACCCAGTCCTGTATGGTAACACTATGTGTTTCCCATTAATTCATAGGTTTTCCTCATAAGACACCATCCATGGCATGAACCCACTAATCTTCCATATTTTCCTTCTCCATTTATACCAAGAAGGCTTCCACCGACCCTGTCCCATCAAAGTGTGGTACATCACATAGTTGAGAGCCAATATAGCGTACTACTTTAGTTACTCTTGCACATCTTCAGGGAGATACCTCAAACATATTCTATTGCCACCTCTCCATGGAATATTTTGAATACATTTGATATGAATTCACGCTCCTCTAGCTCAGTTTCCCATCCATTGTGGGATTGATATAATATTCCTTGCACCCTGTGATATTTTATATATTCTCAATAACTAAGCTCCACACATCCTCATCTACTAGTTCATTTTACTTGACCCCTTCATTAGGATCTAAAGGTGCGATCATGTGCAAGGTTTCGGTATCAAATGACATATTTTTATTCTTTATATTCAACACCTCATTGTTGTCGAATTCCCAATCAATTCCAAGTAGGTAAGGGTAGAGATCATAATTATCCATAATATCTATTACTTAAAAATAAACCTTCATCTTCACCCCTTTTATGTTTACTTCAAATTGCTCCAATAGGCCTATAGGATATATCCTGTATTGATTTTCCTATCGTAGTTGAATGGGTGAAAAAACCAATCTTGGTTTGCCCATCAATTCCCATGAATTCTTTGGTAGGTTGTTCACATCGAAACTCAGATCCAACATGACCCCCATCCATTTCATAACTATCGAGTTTAGTTGTCATTTTGAAATCTCTTCTTGTGCGCTTCTACTTACTAACTTGACACAAATCCCTTTCTGTTAGGGGAGATAATATAGCTCTCTCCATCCCTTCTGCCCCCATGCAGGTTTCTAACATCTATGCCAACTTTCATACAACATCAAGATCACTTAACAATCTCAAACAACAACGTAATAAATTACTTACTTGGTCCTCAGTTCCTGTTCTGTGACCCAATTCACACAAATCTTCTTTACGCATTGTGCACTTCGAATCCTCATGCACATTTTATTCAATTGATCTTTCTTTTACGTGTCACAACTCCTCTTTTTTGCGCACCTCCTCCAAACACCTCTGCATCGTGTGCTGTATTTCTTCCAGCATGCGGGCCTCTTCAAATTATCTTTGCGTAGTGCACTACAATTCTTCATAGGCACGAGCTTCTTTGAGAAAACTCTATGTCTCTCATTATACTTCCTCATAGACTTGGGCCTCCTCAAGTGATTGTTGTGTCGTGCGGTGTATCTCTTCTAATGTTCTTTCTTCCTCTATGGCCATCTGTGCATCGAGTAAAAAATGCTTCTGCTGAGAAGAACAAAAATTAGGAGGGGGTTGTGTCACCTTTCTTATCTTCCTCTCTAGCCTTTGACCTGATATTTCACCATGATCAAAGTAATTTCTCATCTTTTCTCTTCCTCATGTTATCACCTATACATCAAATTCATCATCCTTTTTTTTATTCCCATGCATATCTGCATGCACCATATTACAATGTGCCTTCTTCTCTTCCCACTTTTTCACTAAGTCAAGACAATCCTCTGTAACATTCTCAGGGATGTAGCATTACCCATAGAGAGTGAGCGATTTAGTACAAAATCTTGACACATTGCCTATTTATCCACAGTTAAAGAAAGCAGGGGTCTACCTCTCCCCCTTTCATATCCTCCTCTATGACTGCATCCATATCTTCCTCTGGTACCTCCTTGATAGTCACCTCTCTTAGCACCACCATGGTCACCACCCATATGTTCCTCTTGAAATTGGAATACATCGTAGGTATGGTCTTGCATCAGTTGGAGTGACCGAAAATTGTTCACATTGTGTCCCATGGACTTGCAAAATTCATATAATGAGTATGATGTGTCTTCTAATATTTTTCCAGGGTTGGGAAGCGGGGTCGTATATTTCCCCACTACTTGAAAATTTCATACCATTCTTCTTGAGGTCCAACCGGAAATGGACTCGGCACACCCGTTGTCATATAGTTTCCCAGTGTAGAACATTCATCTCTACGATGCCCCTATGATATGCACGTTGTGTACCATACATTCTCACGCATGATTTTTTTTTTTTCCATATCTTGCAATTACATCGTTAGGTTGGCCAATTGAGACTACACCTATGCCAAACATGTAGATGTCTCTCCTCCTTCGGGTGTAGCCTCCAGGCACACCATAATATCCACTTCTTATGCCCGAGTATTCACCTTTTGTTGGGTTAGAAGGGCTTGGATATGGGAAAGCATCCCTACAATGAACCATTCTCTGTTATGCATGTCCTAGATTTGGAACGTCAATCTATCCAACAAAATATTAATTTAATCCTTGGTCATAATCCCACATGGTTTCTCTCAGTTTTTTCTTAATATCCTTAATATCTATAATTCATTGAGACTCTGACTTATGATTTTGAAATCACTTAAGAATGTCTCTCTTGATATCTGGTAGGGACCTTGTCTATCTCGCTAGCACAATGACCTTTTACTTCATATACCATGTCAGGTCTCTGTTCCTAAATGTGGTCTCCAGCTGCACAATATTCAATGCCTTGTTTGTGATCCACTTCAGAGACCATATCACCTCATAGGTGAACCAATGTTGCTTTGGATCATCTATACCCATTCCATGGAACATGGGTAACCTCAGGGTACTATCATGATTCACCATCATCAATCTCAAACTATGTCCTCCTAAGTGACTGTTGGGTTTCTAGGATCTTAGTATTGATACTCTTCTTGGAGAAGTAATATTGACTCCATATTCTTCTTCACTCATCGCTTCCCTTATTTCTTCTCCTACTCTTTCTTCCACTCTAATAATCTCATTGCGTGTTTTTCTTTCTTCTTTGCTACAAATGCGCAATGGGGGTGGCTCAAAGGGGAGGTAACTCCATCTTCTTCTAAAATTTATTTTGAGGGAACCCAACGTGTTTCCTACCTATAGTCACGCAATACCATCCACTATTGCTAACTCTTCTCTCCCACCACTTGGGGATCCTCCATCTTCCTCTCCTACTTATACACCTCTACTATGTGCCTCATATTCCTTTGAAGTTGTGGCACTCCACAACAACCAAGGGGTTCATACTTCATCTTCTGGGCCCCTACTACCAATAATACTAGTTTCTCCATTGGATACCCTACTCATCAATGTTGCACCACTTACAATCAAATACATTACAAAACATAGGCTTAGAGCAAGCTTAAGGAAAAAAATACCCACAACCATAAAACAAGAACCAACTGAATAACTCTCTTTTTGTTGTCGTTGCTCCCTTTTATCTTCTTCTCGGCTATGGCGCTTTGTCACTTTTAGTTCTTCCCCACTCACTCCTCTGACTACCAGTCCCACACACTTTTTTTACCCACATGTATTCCACATAGCCTCTTTGGAATTGTGGCAATATCAACTACCTTTCCATCTCATCTTATTATTGCTCCATGTTCCCTCGTGTTTCCTGTAGTAATCATTCAGGGATATTTTCTAGATATTTTTTCTTGATTCTAGCATCCATGCGATGTCTTCTTTATTTATGGTGTGCATAACAAAATGTAGACTGACGCACATTGGTATAACTCAAAATTTTGTGCAATAAAAAAACTTGATTTGGCATGTGCGCCTCCTATCATCCCTCATGCGGTTGCTTGAGTGCACACAAAACTAGAATATGTTTTAGTTGGTTTTCATTGATGTCAAACCTATCAGAATCCCCGAAGCAGGTTTGGAAGAATCTAGAAGTGACGAGTGTATTTGAAGAAGTCTCCAAAATAGTCCTCTTATGGCATAGCTTTAAGCATGGCCCTCATGGGAAGATAATTTGAAGAAGTCTAAGAGAATCCTTGGAAAGATGGATAAGTGGTTAAGTGTTTGAGAAACCCCAGAGTTGTGGTCATGAAGCCTGAAGTTGTTTGAGGAAAAAGAGAATGAAGGACAATTAAATTGTTTGTAACACACTCATAGATGGAGAGTCCTCGTCGTGTCGTTTACAACAATAGGTGGTACACCATGTGGTTCCTCACGGTCGAGGAGTTATTCCCTCTTTAAATTGAAAGCCTCGAGGAATGGTTAATAATCCCCTAAATGGTTGCAACAAGAAGTTACAACTCAATCATTAAGGGTAAAGTGATTATAAAAATAAATTACAGGTCGGTCCTAAAGTTAAGGAAATAAGTAACTTGGAAAAGTATAAATACACTTCAAGAAGCCTCTCATTTGTATAGGCAAGTTCATTGAATATCTATCAAGTAAGAAAGTGATCTATTCTATAATCTGAGATGAAGAATATGTGGTAGAGAAGGAGAGTGGAGGATAAGTTTCGGGATTGCAGATGTGCAAAGGGGTTTTTGGAAATCCTAATTTAGCTAACCCCCACATATTAGGCTACTCGTGTCCCGTGAGGCACCCATGCGGGTTGCATGAACCTCGTCATGCAAGGCCTCGCTAGATGACTGGTCTTTGCCAAGTGAGGCTAAGGTAAATTTGAGAAAATGCTTGTTCTAGGTTGTTGAAAGTATGAGCAAGGTATGATGATGCACCAGGTATGATACAGAGTTACAAGTATGTTTATATGCATGTTTTGAGGGTTATACATTGGTGATGTTATGATGCATGCTTGAGGTATGTCTTTGGTGTATTGTTGAGGCATTGACACATGCTTGAGGCACATGTTTGGTGCATGGTTTGAGGCACACATTTTGCACATGTATGAGGTACATTTCTTGGTGATATTGATGCATGTTGAGATACATCTTGGTGATGTTATGGTACATTTTTTATAGCTTATCTTTTGGTATTTGGTTAAGGAATGGTACATGGTTGAGACACACATTTTGGTACATGGATTTGGAACATGCTTGAGGTATATGATTGGTTGCATACCATTGATGTTTTGGTACTTGGTTGAGGCACATGGTTGAGGCACACCATTGATGTTATGGTACTTTCTCTTGATATATATCTTATGGTACATGGTGTATGGGATGATTGAGACATATCATTAGTGATATGGTATGGTACAGGTTTTGGTACATGGTTGATGTATGATATGGTACAGGTTTTGGTACATGATTGATGCATGATATGGTACATGTTTTGGTACATGGTTGATGGATATGGTACATGGTTGATGGATATGGTACATGGTGTATGGATATAATACATGTTTTTATGTCATATGGGTTGATGTACATATTGGTGATGGTTTTGGTATCCATGTAAGTGGATCTGGTTATAGTCGGTTGGTGATTCTATATCAGTGGAAATGACAGTGACAAGTTATAGTGACAGTATCAATGGTAGTGATAGGTTGAGTCTACACTTATATATTAGGGCAGTAGGACGGGGCAAGGAAAGGGGGTCATAGCCTCCTTTCAATTGGTGCCAGAGAGCACAGGGAGTTGGAGCTTCCTTCAGGTTGGAGCCTATAAACTAATGGGTTGGATCCTCCTTCCAATTTTAGCTGGAGAATTTAGGGAGTTGTAGCTTCCTTCAAGTTGGATCCTATAAATAGGGGGTTGGAGCCTCCTTCCAGTTGGTGCTGGAGAATTTGGAAGTTGGTACTTCCTATGAATCTAATATATATATATATATATATATATATATATATATATATAAGAAAGAATTCAGTGGTTTTATCCCATTTGGGTTTCCACATAAATTCTAGTGTACTATGTATCTATGGTTGTTTATTATGCACTGATGAATGATACTATTTATGATGCAATAATATATTGAATGCATAAGTGATAAACTATTGAATACTGATGATAAATTTGAAGTTTATAAATTGTGATTTAAAGTGGTAAA
>ML789709.1:625305-636233 GCA_009831015.1 Picea engelmannii | reverse complement strand
CCCCCCCCCCCCCCCTCTCAATATTCCAACATAATAGGTGCTCACAACTTCGTTTGTGCACAGACACTATATTTACCCAAAAAATTGGGTGCCAACAAAAGTTGTCTTTATCGCTTCTGCAATTTTTTTTTTCCAATTCATAATTTGAAAACATACTCCTCACCTTCTCCATGATACTGTGATTCATTATTTCTACAGTACCATTTTATTGAGGAGTAATAGAAACAGTCTTGTCATGCTTTATGCCAAATCTGTACAATACTCTTTGAATGCATTGGAGCAATATTCTTCGTTATTATTTGTCCCCAAACACTTGATAAATTTATCTCTTTTAACAACAACATGAAACTTTGAAATATATCAAATACCTCACCTTTTATTTTCATAGGGTAGGCCCAAACCTTTCAAGATGCATCATCTATAAATGTAACGAAGTATAAATCTACTCCTAATGACGTAATGTTTATTGGCCCAAACACATCATAATGTATTAATTCTAACCAATCTGTTTTCCATTGATGGCCACTTACAATAAACAAAACCCTTCGTTTCCCACAATATATGCAATGCTCACAAAGATCAATATTATAGGATTTCAAATCTGGAAGCAGATTTTTTCCAGCAAGAATTTTGAGGCCCTTCTCGGTCATGTGACCCATAAACTTATGCCGCAAATTTGTTGATATTTATTCTCTTGAAACAACAGCCACATCTGATTTCTATGCTATTTCTCTTACTGTATGCAATGTTCCTATCTTGGATCCTCTAGCCATGATCAACGCCCCTTTACTAATTTTACAACCACTTTTTCAAAAACTTGTGGATCAACCTTCATCATCCAATTGTCCTACATAGATCATACTCATATGCATCTCTATAATGTGCCTAACTTGTTTCAATAAGATAATTTGTCTATCCTTTTTCTTGATATGGACATCTCCCACTCCAACAATGTTGTAAACATGATTGTTTTCCAAATGCACTTTACCATAATCACCAAAATTATGTGCAATAAAGTTCTCTTTGCTTGGGGTTACATGGTAATATGCCTGAGAGTCAAGATTCCAATCAATTATACAATTGGATGTATATAAACACACATATTTCATTGAAATAGTAAATCAAACCTCATTATCTGAAACTACATCAATAGTCTCACCTTCATTTGTGTTGGCTGAATTTTGATTTGTCCTAGTCGGTTTTTTATCCTTCTATTATCGCTTCCATATTCTCCATTGCTTTTTTCATGTGTCCTAGTTTTCCATAGTGATAACAAGTGATCCTTCCTCTTCTCGATTTTGATTTGCCTCTTGAACTTGAACGCCATTAATGGTTTCGATCAATTCTCCTCCTGTGATCAACTAGAGTAAAATCTTCTCCTCTTTGATTTGTTGTAATTAATTTACGTCGCAACTCCTCATTCATTAATTTGTTGCTAACATCATCGATATTTAGGGTTCCTACAAGTGCCAAAGTGATCATAGCTTCAATCATATTCTCCTAGCTGTCCGACATAGAGCACATTAGTAAAATGGCTCTAATGTCATCATCCAAAATGATTTTAATAGAGATGAGTTGGCTAGTAATTGTGTTGAACTCGTTTAAGTGATCCACTACTGAAGCACCCTCCTTAATATTGAGGTTGTATAATTTATTAATCAATAATACCTTATTCCATGTTGTGTTTTTATCATATATATCATGCAAATTTTACCATAGATATTTTGTTTTCTTCTCTCTAGCCACATTGAAGACATTATTTTCTAGACACTGACAGATTGTGGAGATTTCCTTTCTATTTAGCTTGAGCCAATCTTCATTTATCATCGATGAGGGTTTCTTTTCTACTTCCTCAATTGGAAAATGTTGATCCTTCAAAATCAATATATCCTTCATCTATGATTTCCATAGGGAAAAATTAGCCATGTTCAACTTCTCCATGTCACTCAACACCATTGTCTCCATACTCAATGGGACCCAACTCAAACAATATCTTGGAACTACTCCAAAAATATGGTTTCTTTGACTCTCAATGGCCCTCTCCTATGCCCTTCTCCTCATGGTCGCATGAGCGTACCAACAATCATATTACCAATGATCTATGCAAATTTTCTAGTGACCTCTCTTCACATGCTCAAATTATCAAATACATCTCTTCATGATCTCAACTCACCAGTGATATCTGTGTTCATTCACCTTACGACTCTTATACCAATTGTTAAGAAATTATGCAGATCACCCCACACACATAACATGATTTTTTCAATTTATTAGATATATGACTTCCGAAATCATCCAACAATAATTCCTAAGGAAATTTCCCACTGAATTTTGAGTTAGGGTTTTTTCATTTGGGATTCAACCACTCACTACTCGACCAACTCAGAACCTCGAACATAGAGGCAACAAGTCTAAAATCAGAAGTCACCCAATACTGCTTGGTCATAAATTTCACAACAAATCTCTACACAATAACAAAACGTTCATAGAGAAACAGAGGAGAACAACAAAGGAAAGAAACATAGCAAAATGGTAAAACATATATTCAATTTCTCATTTTCTCAATTATAGTGCAAAAAGAGAAATAATTTACATGTACTTATAGTTTTGATTCTGAGCATTTGGAGCCTTCGAATATAGAAAACTCGAGAATACAATCCAATCTAGAAATTTATGCGTCAACAACGAATAAGTTTCGAAGGAAAATATCTCAACTTCATTCTAGATCAAGAAGGAAAGTTATACTATTTTTTAACTTTGTTGGTAGTGGTAGTTACCAGTGGATTCTAGAAACTAGAGGCAAATTTGGGTTCATAATTAACAACAATATCCCCCTCCTAGGACGGAAAAACCTCTTTCAGGAATTTCAAATCCTTTTCTTGGAATGAAAATGGGATCCCCACAGAGCTTGTGTACTCCAACAACCTTCTTCCTATATGGCCAGAATAGAGCAAACACTCATCCTCCTCCTCGTCTGCCCATTTGATTGTTGTGATTCTCAAGTGACCAACATCATTGTTCCTTAAATCCTCCATTAATGGAGGCCATTGCATTCCCTCCATGATATCGAAGTCAATAATATGGATTCCCACATTATTAGCACCTCCAACGGATGCTACTGCTTCATTATGCATTCATTAGTAGTGAAGTGAGGTGTTTGTATGTAAGGATAACCTATATGCAACAACTTCAAAGCTCCCAAAAAATGCTCCTCAGTGCTTTTATCACTGGGCTCCAAATGGGAGAGTGAATTCACATTTGAGTGAAGTAGAGAATCAAAGAGATAGTAAACCACTCTCTCCATGGTGGAGCCTGTGGAAGAAATGAGCCTTCTCAACCTGCAGAGGATGACCTCCACCATATCTTGTTCTCCCTGCAACATTTTGTTGGCAGCCAATACAATTTTTTCTATTGCCCTATAAGCTGCCTACACCTACGTCTTCTAAACTTCAAATTGACGTTGCATTTTGCAAATAGAAGACGTTTTCATTTCATGCGGCATTTGCAAATTGGTTTCAATTTAGTTTTCACGACTGTAAGCGTGAAAAATACTCCATCGTTATTTGAACTGCCATGATCTTCTCATTGATATTCTGATTGGTACTTACCCTTGGTTTATTATTAAGTGGATGGAATGACTTTTTTTCGAACTATGTCCATTCGCCTACTCTTACTTTGATTGCGCAACTTGATCTTTATTTGATTGATAAGGCATTGAGCATGTAAATCTATGGGTTATATTTGATTCTATAGGGGTCATGGTTGATTTTGTTTTATATAGTGTGATCCTTATTATTATAAGCTCTTGGCTTGTCGATTTTATAAAATCATTGGTTACAATGTTTATTTACACATGGCACGTTGGTTAAACATTTGGGTTTTGATTCAATGTTGAATGACAATGGTTCGAATTATTACAGGCACATATTTAACTTTGGGTTTGATTTAACGTTGAACGTTCATGGTTTCAAACAATGCAATGGCACATTGGTATGCCGTCCACCGTTTAATCCTTGGGTTGGCCGATTAATATGGTTTGAACGATGTCATGATTGATTGAACAACACTGTACTTTGCCATTACTTTGCTGCATGGCGGTGATAATCCCACCACCCTCGCACGCGCACATTAATTTTCCTCCCCTTTGAGTGCTCGTAGCTGTTAGCTTAAACGATTTTTGCTCCTGTGTATTGTTATGTTCAATCCAAACCCTACCATGTGCCCGCACCATGGCTCCGGTCGTAAGGGCTGAACCCAATGGTAGCCAGGAATTGTTGATGTTCGACAGTGCTTATAGTGACCTTCAGGAATTTGGATGGCTCCCGTTCATATGAAAGTTTGATGGTTTTAACCCTTGCGTGGCTCGGCAATTCGCATTAACCTTTGATGGCTGCCAAGCCAAGGTTGGGGATGTCCAATTGGAAATTCACGAGCAATTTCTCAGTTTAGCTACCGGTCTGCCTGCTACTGGACAAAAATGGTCAAAAAATTGCAAAGTGGAAGATGTCCCGTGGACATTGCTCTTCCAGTCACGAAGGGTGAACTCCTGTGACAAAGGTTTGCCCGCGAATATGCTCAAGCAACGTTGGCATGACCTGCTAATGATAACCAAGCAGTTTATCACCTGCGAGGGACGGTATGGTTTCGTTTTCTTGTACCACCTTCGGCTACTTATGGTTTTCATCGGCTATGAGCTTAATATACCTTATTACTTGCATAGGAGTCTGTTTAAAATGTCTAAAATATACAAACAGAACCAGGCCGATAACAACCTTTTTTACTTTGGGTTAATTAAAATGCTTGTGGTTTGTCATTTGGGGTTACGTCGAGACTGTTAGAATGATTTTCTTACTCGTAATAATTTTGAGAACTCAAGCCCACCACAGGTTGACAAACCTGTGGTGAGCGAGAGCAAGTCAGTACCCCCTGTGCCTTACAATGCTCTGTTACCTAAACCCCTACCCGACTCACCTATTGACCTACCCAATTCTGTGACCAAAGAGGTAGAAACTATTAAACCCGTGGCTAAAATGCCTAAAGCCAAACCTACTGCGAATTCCAAAGGAAAAAAGAACGTCCGATTAATCTCTCGCATGGAAAGAAACAAACCGAGACCGCCTGTCAACCCTGACCCTATCATGGTGAGCGAAGATTCTGACTCAGAGGCTCAACGCTACCTGGCGAGTGAGTATCCCTATTCTGAAGGTCTGTGTGACAAACCCTCACACGACTTTGTCAAAAACCTACCACCTTGCTTGCGAAATGATCCTAATTACCCAGGCATCAAAATGCCTTATGGAACCCTCGGTGACTCGTCAAAACCCCCTCCTGCTCTATCCGAACCAGCTGCTCCACCATGTGATCAATGTGGCTCGTGGTTAGAAAGGTATTACCTTGATGTGCCAATGCTACAGTCCAGAATTCATGCTCTGGAGGATCAAGTCGCAAGTCTTACTAGTCAAAGAGTGAAATTGCAATCCACTGATAAGAAACAGCGAACAACAGGTTCGATTTTGTTTAAGAACGTGGAGTCAGCGACAACAATTGTTAATTCAAAATTGGCATAGCTCGAGCAACCTCACTGGTATGACTATCACCTGTTTATATGAAAAACCCATAAGCTCTGTTTACAGCGTGGATTTTCTTTGACACATAAGCGTGCACTATATGCATAATTTTGTTTTGATTAATCGAATTTCGTTTCCCGAATTAGTTTTGATTGGATTTAGCTTTGATTCGATTAATCGTGGTATGGATTTGATTGTTTTGAGTTGGCTTAAATTGGATACTCTGTTTCTTATTAAAGTTGTTAATATATTTTCTAAACATAAACTGTTTCTGGTATTTCAATTTCAAACACAGTAAATGTTTCAATTCGAAATTGGTTATATTCTATACGATATGGTGGCAATAATGGTTAACTGTTATGATTTTATATTCCATGTCTTTTGACCAATTCGAATATCATTCTGTTAATACATAACCAAATTGTGAATAGAGATGGACCATAACTGTTATACCCAACCAATCGATTCGCATTGTTTGACCGTGTTATCAGCTCTGTTCATATTACAACAAATATATGGTTTAAATTTGATTTGAGGAACGAAAGTGATTATGCCCAGGATTACGATCTGTTTCTATATTTGACTCAGTCACGATTCGATTTGATTGTTGCCCAGTTTATGATTATCACTGTTTTTGGTGGTTGCAATCACTATGTGATCATGTCTGTTGATTGTGTAATGCTCAGCGATCGGAGTCTGTGGCAAAGTTTGGTTGATGCTGTTATGCATGTTTTATTTTGACTATTATCGTAACAACCTTTCCATATTGGTATTTGATTAAAACAATATGAATCTTATGCACATTGTTACAGCCGTAACAAATCGATTATGATTGTGTTAGATTACATCGTATCTATACGATATGATTCACCATTGATTTCATTGGATATGAAACAGTTTGGTTACTATTTGACCCGATTTTATGGCCACTGAAAAACAGAGCATTCTTATCCTGTTTCGATTGCATCCTTTTCGATTTTGTTTAATTTGAATGATAAATTTACTTGAACCATTAGTGATTCGTTTTTAATGTTTAATTGAAGATAATTGGTTTTAATTATTTAAAAAAAGGATTTCATTTGATTTCTATCTGATCCTGTATGCTATTTTAGATTAGCTACAGAATCAGATAATTCTGTAGCTAAGTCTGTAGGATCAATTTTTTATTGTTTTGTTACTGAAATATCTTTCTAATTTGATACTTCTGTTCTATTGCAGGTAAATTCGAAATTTCAATTGAGTTGATGAGCAGTTAGTGGATATTTCAAAGATTTCATTTGCCTTTTAGTTTCTTAGTTTAGTTGATTTTGGGATATCTCCCAGATTATGTAAAACAATTTGATATTATCCACAAGGAAGTTTTACCTTGTGAAGAGACCTATATATACTTATGATTTTTGTAATAATCATCATCCTCATTCGTGGGAGAACAAGGATATGGAGTTCTAATACAGACTAAAGCATAATTTGGTGTTTTGTCACAACTTTAGCTTCTCATTATATCAATATTTTGTTTCATGTTGTGTATATCAATTTGTGTCTGGTTTATGACTACTTTAGCTATCTAAATCAAGTGCAAATGATATAATTTTAATCATTGTAATTCATATCTGGTTTCTTCCAAGTGTATAAAAGACATAATAATTGTCGAATTCAGTTTGTGAATGACAGGTTTATCTTCTTCATGAATTGAATTGTTAAATATAAGTCTTTGCATAACAGGTTTCCCTTATTGCAGAGATTTGTAATCATATAGTTGTTATGATCTTTTATGTCTTGTTTGTCCTGTTACCAACTCAAAGAGCAGCACAACCAATCGTTTATGAGAAGCTTATGGACTAACTGGTGCGAGTTTCCTTCCTCTGACCAGCTTTGAAGCCATCATACACAGGGCAGACTTGGAGCGTTTCCAGGTCAGTCAGTCTTTTGTTTACTAGTAGTTTAGTTCATATGTAAGCTTATTTAGATATAGTTGTTTAATGTATTACATTGTTTAATTTCAGTAAATATATTAGATTATTTAATTTCAGTAATGTTTATTTCTTTTTCATAAAATATAAAAAGATTCATGGCTGTCTTAGGGCATAAAACACATGAGTTTTGCAGGTTTTAATTAAATCTGTAGGCTGTTTATAGTGTACATCTGTGAATAAGTAATATTGCAGCTGGTAATTAGATAGTTGATTTGAGTTATTATAATAGTAATTAGTAGATTGTATATAATAGTTAGAATAGTCATATTTAGTTTTAGTTTAATTTAGTAGTTTGTTTTAATTAGATTAGTGTGTTAGTTTCTTTTATTTTTAGTTAGTTTGTTTTAGTTAATTTTAGTTTGTTTTATTATTTTTTATTTAGTTTTAGTTAGTTTTAGTTTGTTTTAGTTAGATTAGTTAGTTTAGATTAGTTTTCTCTTTGGGTTTCTTAGGAGACCTTAGGGCGGCCAACGGAGTCGTTAAACTCGTCAGGGTGGTTCATTCCAAACGACTTGGGTTATTAGACAACCCCGGACCGGCTCCACTCTCTTAATTGACGGACAAACAATTTCGCCCGTCAACACATTTCCTCTGTGCATGATGTCAAGAGATGTAGGAGCCTTAATCCTTAGTATTCAAGATTTCCATGATCAAAATAGAAAGAGGACGAGCTATAGAGAAGATATGAAGAAAAGAAAGGAACTTAGAGATGGTGAGTGAGTCATGGGATGGATGAGTCATCTTTGAGAGAAGGCATAGGAATGCTCTAAAAAATAATTCCTAGCCAAGAATTAGCCACTTTTGTCTATAAGTATTCAGAGTAAGAATATCACTTATGTTATCAGAGTGCGCAATGGAAGAAGGGTGCAGGTACAAAGAGTTCAAGGGACATGATAATAAAGTTTATTCACTTGAGGGTAGAAATGGAGGAATGTGGCATTCCAATTGGAGTTGAGTGTTCTTGAGTGGCTAAGTAGGGTGTCACTGAGAATTTTTAAATCTAGTAAAGAGAATTATTTTAAAATTTAGCAAGGTCAATGGACAATTAGAGATAACAACAAGGGATGCTCTGATGTTAATGGGTTAAGCTGATTCAAATATATTTTAGTATCAAGTTGATGAAATGATATAAATCACATCATTCCAATGTGTCGGAAGGTTCTAGCAAACTAAAAACTGGGTTTGATTGTATGAGTGGAAACAATGACTAATAGAGAATATTGGTTGTAAATGCATAATGGCCAAGTGGACTTGGATGGAAAAGGGTAATATTGGGGAACAATAGTTCACACATGAGTAGAATGACAATATACAAGGATGCATGGATCTAGAAATATTCAAGGACAACCACATTGACCACAAGAAACTAAAATAGATATGCACTAGAGTGCATAATGGAAGTGATGCATGATGCATACAATAAAACTAGAATGCATGTGCATGAAGTATTTATGATGGGATTGAATGATAATGCGTATTGATGTGAATTTGTGCATGTGGACATGCCTGAAAATGGTTGTGGTATGCTTGTAGATTGAGAGTAGTATGTTGTTATATGTGAAATGATGATTTCATGACAATTAAATAAGACTAATGATGGATTGTGTATCCAAGAAAAATGTTTATAGCATGGTTGAAGATGTTGATGATGTTGCTAATGCATATGATAACCATCTGTAAGAAGAAAAATGAGGATGGTAAAATGTTGATCAAGAGGTTGATAAAGGAAGCATGCAAGCTTCTACAAGATACCAACTAATAAGGTAGCATCAAGTAAGTTTACAAAAACTGCATTTGGGTTGCTTATGATCCATAAATGTTGAAGGGAATTGAGGTAAGATTTTCCTCAATCAAAATTCATTTTTTGAGCTACATTTCAATATTTAAATTAATGAGTAAAGGTGGAGGGCGTTGAGTATACAAATGCGGTTTAATGCTTGAATGCAATTATATGATATTTAATTGCATCTTGTGTTATGTTGGTTATGAGATCATAATCAAGGTGGTTAGGAGACATAATCCTACTGTAGAAATGGATGTCAGTAGAGTTAGCCATGTGTAAGGCCATGTTGTGGTTGGATATGGAAGGGCTAAAACACCATAAAAGTGTTTGATGGTCTTCCCCCTATATAACCAATGTTTGGAATGCAACCTCTTTTTCGACATTGGGGAGCACAGAAGGATTAAACTCTTGGTGTCATCTATGGGTCGAAGAGGAATGCATTTTAATGATCAAACAAGTAACCGAGAAGAGTTTGCATGACATTTTGAGGCATTGGCTAGACCTTCCAACTCACCATGGTGGAATACATGACATAGATATGTGGTATTCTGGGGAAAAACACAAGAATGCATTGTGTATATGTGGTCGCGGGTATTGACACATTGGTTATTTATTTATAATGTTTGATTGCATTATGAAAATCTTGGTATGATAGATAATGCATGTGTAAGAAATGATAGTTTCATTCCATTTAATATGATTAATAGACATAAGTGATTTAATTGTTAGTATGTACAATTATGAGATTGCTTAGTGAACCATTGTAAATGTGCAATGAAAGTATATTGTGAATGAAACACTAACAATCTATTTGGTTGAATGAAAATGAAAATTGCAGGAAGAATGGTCTCAAGTATGGCAATGGTGTAAGCCCAAAAGGATGATCGATTCCTACTGCTGCAAGAGCCAAACATTATGAGAGGGGAATCTCGTGCTTAGGAAATTTGATTTTCATATATGAAATAGATTTGAATTAATAAGTGAAATTGTTTGGGTGATATCTCATGATGATTGTATGTGTGTGATAGAGATGAGGTGATGGCTATTGAAATTGAAAAGCTTGGGAAGAAGGCTATTGTTTGGACACTGGAACACTATGATTGCCACATGGTGCATATTGTTAGTGGATATGTGCTAATATGTTGGTGCTCTCCTTGAGTGTGAAATCCTTGGAAAGATAGATCGTTGGAGGGAATGTGTAGCAACGAAGGGGATGCCTAAGCTTGGAGGGTGAGTATAACAAGGAAAAGGAAACCCAAGAATGCATATGGCATGGTGGTTGAAATAATAAGGGTGTGTCGGAAAGGACAATGAGTTGAATTATTTCCCATGGTAGCTTAATGAAATACAAAAATAACCATAGAGATAAGTATTGGTTTACGATTGAAAACTTATTTTGAATACATTTTTATATTTTGGAGTTGAAAACTCCTGTGAATAAGATCATTGTTATATAATAATGGCTATAACATGTATATTTTTTCAATGACTGTTGTGTTGGTCACTATAATTGCTTAATTAATTTTAAACAACCAAGTGAAACATAAATTATCAACCCAGGGAAGTCTTTTGTTTCAAAGATAGCTGCGCACTATATATGCTCAA